>VXBI01007761.1:0-52156 GCA_013397375.1 Toxostoma redivivum | reverse complement strand
TAAGCGAATAATACAATTGTAATCGACACCTACTGGAGAAGTTGATTTTTCCTTTCTCTGTTGCATAGTATGGATTGACCCTCAGGGGAATATTTGCTTCTTAGACTTGCTGTAGGTTGAAATCATGGAGTTTTTGTGTTTCTTTTCTCATTGCCTTCCACTCATTCATAGCTCACCTGTAAAGTCATAACTCCTAGGATGAGATATGACATGGGTCTAAGCTGGAGCAATCTATACAGCAATTTTGTTTTCTGTAGTTTAAATATGAGACTGAATAGATCAATTCTGTTCCTTGATAATAGATTTCTGCAGTGGTGGGGCCAAGGAGAAGTGAAATTTGCTCACTTACTCCTTGTTTTGTGCAAAATTACCTGGTCGGTGCCTGCCAGGTGATTTCTGTGTCATGTCCCCCCCATCTCTCCCAGCTTCTTGTATCACACTATCCCAGCCTGAATGTCAGTACTCTCCGTTATCTTTCCGGGTCACATTTAGCTGGATCTTTAAAAGAGGAAGACATCGATAAGTCTCTGAAAAAGTTTGGTTTTATGCTGATCATGTTCTCTCTTGTGAGGCTACACTTTAATCTTTACAGAAAGATGTTGCCTGGTCTTTCCCATTTATGGTCTTCATTATGACAGACTTCCTACAGTTACTACAGAATGACAGTTTTCTGCAAGTTCAGTAAATGTAGCTTTAACTACAGTGTAGTCTTGCTATCACATTTCCATTTAATGTGACCTTCACTGTAAGTTTATCATAGTAAACTTTATCACTTTGGAAATGCTTCTTGATATGAGTCATTCATAACATGCATACCTGCACAAAAATTGCTGGTCTCTGTATGCTTCATTATTTTGTAAAAGATTAAAATGTCCAAATTTGACATGTGAAAAAAAAATCCAGAATGGAAATAAAATATCCCCCTGAATTACAGACTTCAAAGGAAATTCTACCTGCATTGGCAATAGTTGAATTTCTGCTTTTCTAGACAGTATCTATTCTGAATTATACAAGTGCTCCAAGTCAACAATTTATTTTTCTCATTCCCTCTTTTTTTTTTTTTTTTTTTTTTTTTTTAAATTTGGCAGACTATTTGGAAACATCTTTACTGAGATCTATGCTCAGTCTTTGCTACATAATAGATTCATGGGAATATCAGTGTGAACATATTTCTACAACTTTATATTGTCNTTTTTTTTTTTTTTTTAACATGTGGAGTCCTAGATCTATTTTTAAAGAGTTATGAGTTTATTCTCAGAGTATATATAAATAACTTCTTTGACTTTTTCTGTTGAGCCCTTTCTTGCTTCTTTGTCTCATCAAAGTCTGTAAAATCAAATACATTAACCCTTTGTTGCCCACAGTCCAGCTATTTGTAAGAGTAAACTTAAATCTTCTTCTTAAACAAAGAAAGAGAACAGTGGATTGTTTCAGTCAGCTCTGCATTATTTATATTGCATAAATGCACAGATTTCTAACATTAAACAGAGTCAGAGAACAGAATGGTATGTCAGAGTCCCCCAGTCAAGGAAGGAAACACATTATTCTTATGTGAGAAACCTAGGGAGAGTCTAGCCTGTGCAAATTCCTAAATATCAAAAATACTTTTTTGAGATATATACGTGCACTTACTCCTTAGAGATGGTTCTATCTTACTGAAGTACGCTGAAATTTAGACCTAAGAAAAGAAAGGATATATGCTGACTTAAAATGGGATCCAAATTTTTCTGAGTAATTTTTGCAGTGGTTTATTACAAGGAAGTAACAGTGATACTTGCTGAAGAATGAAATGGAGGTTTAGGAACATTTGGGATGCTATTTAAAACCTTGTCACTGAATAATTTTTTTAGATGGGTTAGGCTATGGGCAGTCCAGGAGGATGGGAATTGTAAGGTTTTCGAGGAATGATGGAATTACAGGGCAGTGTGGCAGAGTGGCCTAAGCTACACTCTAGGAAAGATCTCTTTGGTCCTTCGATAAGCAATCAGTCTCAAGTTTGCAGGGAGGGTATTGTACAGGAAGCTGGGGTGGGTGTACCCATAGCACTGTCCAGACCTCACTAAATCCCTGTGCAGGTACCTCCAGTGCATGTGGTGTGGACACACAGTTCCTCTGAGTATTCCATAGCAATGTCTGTCCCAAACAACTGGATAAAATCCCTGCTGGTAGCTGCTCCCTGCCTGGGTGAAAACACAGCCCAAGCAGCTGTTAAGGCTGCTTCCCCTTTGTTGTGTCTAGGATCTGTGCAAAGTCTGGTTTGGTTTGCTGGGGTATGTGATTTTCCTTTGAACCCGCCCTCTCAAGTATTTAACTTTGAGAACTCTTCTAATTTTGCTCTCTGCCTCCAACTTTCTGATTCATGATATGCTTGTAGCCACTTTATTGTGGTAAATCTTAACTAAAGGAATGTATGGCTGTTACTCATTTGCCTTTGTAAAACAATATTTAGGATACACATCCTAATTACTAACTTTTCTTCATCTGGAATCTCTTGCTAATGATATTTTTGAGGTGGGAGATGTTAATCCCTTTGTTGAGATCAGCCATATGCTCTTTTCCTCTGATTATAATTACTTTCTTTTTATAAATTACCGCAGTGCTATTGAATGTGCATTGGTGAGGGAATTTGCACTTTGGCTGGCAGGGAAAATGTTACAGGCGTGAATTGTGATGTGTAATAATCTTTATAAGAGCTGTCTGATTTCTTTTTGACAGTTTTTCATCAAAACTGTGCTGTTATTGAAGTTGAAATGTTAGCAGAAATGAATTATTCTGACAAACTTTGAAAGGAAAAAAGTTGAAACATTAACTTTTGACAACTGATTTATTTTCTCTTGACTTGAACTTTTAGTATTAGCTATCAGTATACTTAATATCATATGCACAAAAATTTTGCAATTAAGCTTTTGTTCATCTTGTTCTAATCCCTTTCTCTGCTCTAAGACAAGTTTAAGTAAAACTTTGTCATTCCTGGAAGATGTCCCCCAAACCATCTTTAAAGTCTTTTACCTCTGCATGTGATCTACTCTAATATTTTCAGAATTTTTTCCAACTTGGAGCAAAATTAAATGTTCAATGTTCAATTTTAAAGTAGAAAAGCTTTCAGTTGTAGGCCAGCTCAAGAGCAATATCTTGTCCTTCCATTTTAGGCAGTGATTCCCTCATGTTGTGCAAACTCAGTAGAGCCAGATTTACTGAGATTTACTACAGTCTGTGAAGTTCTTAGGTTTTGCTGGGAGACTGAAAAAACCCCAAATGAACAACCATAGATTTTTTTTTCTAGGAGAAAAATATGCCTTTGTTTTGTGGAGCTCTTCTTTGTCAAAATTAGCTTCATTTATATGTGTAAAGTTATCACTGAAGTATTACTAGACATTCAAAAGTTTAATTCAGAATTTGGGTTCTGATTTTCTCCAGTAAGATATAAAGTTTACTGCACATTTAAGCATTTCCTGTGATTTTCTTGCTGTCTTTAATCCTTCTGATTGCACTCTGTTGTCTTCTGCCTGAATCTGGTTAATACACTTCATTTTCCTATCCTTATTCTTTGTGCGGCTTTGCACAGCTACCCTGAGAGGATTCCTTTTGGAAATCAGTGAAATTAGTCTGATTTGGTTTTTTCATTAATGAAAAGTAGTAATTAGACAAACAGTCACCATCCAAACTTAGACTTGCACAATTGCAGCTCTAGGAATTCTGGTTCTCAATCAGTCTTGCAGATTCAGAGGTCTCCTGAATTTCTGTGAGCGTGCTGGAGACTCCACCAAGGCAGTGGAGTGAATGAACACAAATCCTTGACTTGAAACTTTTCACTGTAGTTTAAATTCAGAACGTCCAATGAGCCAATGTGAAAATCTAGGAGGAAAATCATGAAATAGAAACATTATTAGCTCTGTGTGGCTGTTTTCTACCTGGTGGAGTGCGACTGCAGGAGTCCTCTCTCACACAGAAATTTGCCTGTGTGTGTAATGACAGATTCCCTGTGAGGCAAGCATATGGACATGGATTACAAAGTGCATGTTACACTCTGAGTTGGTGAGGTAGCCAATTCCTTCGTGATTTGTTACGTATCAATCAGTCATAAGTGGCTTCTCAGGCTGCATCTCTCTGAGCTGATAAGAAGAGTGTTTCTTTATGCCACCTAAGGTGAATCAGCACATCATCTTGCAGACTTTAAAAAACGACCTCATGGCTGATCTTCTGTAGTCTTGTAGGTAATTTTTCTAAGTCCTAGTATTTAGCATTTTACAAGTGTTGTGTAACAATCTCTATCACTACATGTACTTGTATGTTTGGCAGACTGCAGGATGATTAAATCTCGATTGGATAGCCTGCTGCATATAGGATGTAAATACGTGTGCATTATTACATTAAATAAAGTAAATTATGGTTACATGGAAGGATTCGGGGGGAAAAAAAAAGAAAAAAGTGATGTCAGAATAAAGCTCACCAAAACGAAAAGATTGTCATTGTTTTAAATTTTAAGCTATTGAAAATAATTTAATATATGGAAATTTGTTTTTAATAACTGTGCTTCGTTTTCCAAGGCAAAAATTAAATCACACCGCTTTTTTGAGTACGCACGTGTAGTAGCAGACATGATTTTGTGTTTTCTTTTAGAAAATAGCTAGCATTTTTAAGGCTGTTCAAGAGCTCTAGGCTACATTTACAATCAGAATTAATGCATATTCTAATCCCCAGCATGCCTTTGAAAATATCAAACAGCATTTATTAAACGGAGAAATATAAACATGAGGTCACATTTCTTGTTCTGTAGGCATTAACAGATCAAATTGGGAAAACAATTTCTGACCTTGAAACACAGGAAACAGTTATATTTCTGTTTTCACTCAACCTAAAATTAGGCTAACTTGTCCTGATGAAATACTTCTAGTTTGAAAGAAAAAATGATTTAATTAATCCAGATTTTTAGGGCATGCATCACTCCATCCCAGGTGCTACTGAGGAATGATGAAGATAATTGCTTTGACTTGATCATTTGCCTTTTTAGTAGAAATTATATTATGTTTAGTTGTAAGTCAAGATGACCTGGCATTTATGTATTCAGACTGAAACAGATGAAAGGGAGAAAAAGTAATGCAATGAGGTCAAGGCAAAAACTCATTTTGTTTAACCTGCAGTGAAACCATTTTCTGGAGGGGGAAAAAATTGCAACAAAATTGAAATGATCTTAGGGGGTTTTTTGTGTTTTTTTTTTTTTTTAACAAAATAAAACTAAATTTATTTGAACTTTTCTATTATAGGAGCTCTAACTAGATATGTTCTGCTTTTTATGACTGAGTATTAACCCTGCATATTTCTGTTTTATTTGGTACTATTAGGAAACAGCTACGCTGGTGATCAGTAAATGATAAAATGGTGTCTGTTCATAAATTCATTATTTTGTGTGTTAAATTTTTACACAGAAATATCCACTGAAGCTTAATGTAATGAAGCAAAATATAGAATAATAGATTATAGTGGATATTTAGAAGTATTTTTGTTATGGGTAATCTCTAAACTTGTGCATCTGTTCTGATTTCAAACAAATCCAATTTTGAAATGTTCTAATACCTGCAAGTGTAGTTCCCAAACACTCCAGTTCATTTTCTTGTCACTGCAGGAGACATTTGTTATTGGCAATCTCAGAGGAAAGCTACAGTCTTAAGAGGGAAATGAAAAAGGTAATTTTCATTAAAATACAACAACTAACTTGCATAAAAATTTGAAACTACAGCCAATTCAGCCATGTAAATAAAGCAGATGTTTTCTTGTGATAAAACCAGGAAAAACATGGCAGAGAATTAAAAGACCTGACATTTTATGCTTGCTTGAATGATTATGCAGATTACAGGCCAGTGAAATAACAGATCCAGAGCACATTCTTACAAATTCTTCAACATCTCCCTCTATATTGGGGTTTCTAAATGGGCTTAACAACCCATGACAGGCAGCTCATCTCTCATATTAGAAATGATGATCCATGTACAGTCAATGACAGAGAATGAAGTCCATCAGAAATGTTAACAATGCCACAAAGTATTCAAAACTCACTTCTAGGAAACATTTGCATGACATTTAAAAATTGAAATACTTCTGATTTCAGGAAGTCAGCCTTTTGATGGAAAAAACCAGTGAGGGCAGATGTTTTTCAAAACTTATTAAATTGTTCTGAAAAAGACATTTTGGAAATTTTCTCAAAAATCATTGCTAGGTTTTCCATGAAAACCTGCTAGGGAATACTTTCAAGGAGCATTGCTCAATACATGACTGTTTGTTACTTATTGTGCGTGAAGGATCACAGAATTGTTTGGGTTGATAAAGGTCTCTAAGACCATCGTGTCAAAGTGTTAACTTAGGGCTGCCACCACTGAACCATGTCTGTCATGTGTTTTAAATGCTTCCAGGGATGATTCAGGCACTTCCCTGCCGCCTGTTGCAGGAACCTGGCCCAGGTTCCTTGAGGAGGAAACTCCTCTAGGAATTTTGGCTGAGTGCTGGGGTACACATGCCAGCAGAAAAGGCAGTAGGTTGTTCCTTTTAGAAAAAAAGGATAGCAAGATAAAACATATATTATTCTTGAAATGAATGTTCTTGAATGTTTTATCTCCATGGATTCACCAGTTGTGATTAAAATTAAAACTACTGATAGCAGTGGGAGAGAGAGGGTGTGTTGCCCCAAACAAAGCAAAAAGCGAACATGGAGACTGAAATGAATAATGGAGCTGCACGTGTTTTTTGAAGGCCAAACTCCAGTTATTTTATCATAGTCTTGAACTCGACTCATTCCTTTTCCTTCTCTTAATTTTTAGGACTAGCTGTGCTGCCACCTACACCAAAAAAAGCACAACACAAAAAGCTTCAATAAGACTGCAGTCACATTATTTATGTTTTATTTAATTGTACACTTGCTGGGGCTGAGGTCTAAAATGCAGAATTGGTGTACTATGTATCAGAAATACCAGATATATATGGTATAAATTTTAAAGGAAAAAAGCTCTTTTAACTGGTGTTAATAGAACCTTACAAATCTGGGAAACTGTACCACTTAAAGCATGTTTTGCACGTGCCATTAAAGGATCTAGGTGTACACAGATAACATATGTAAAAAAACTTGTGAAAGATGAATATGGAGACTCATTTTTCAGGGTTGTCTGTCAAATTTGTTTTTATTATGTAATTACAATGGCTATACCTTCCCCCCCTTGATATATTTTTTGAAATTAAAAGTAGTGGCTTGGAGCTGGAATAATTGGAAGTCAGTGTAAAACTAAATTCAAAATATTTTCTGTTCCACCAACAACAGCAGTAACAGGTGTTCAGTAACACATTTATTTTTGGCACAAATGCATTTAAAAAAACCTGATTACACATCTGTCAGGTGAAAAGACAAAAGAAGAGCAGAATAAATTTCTTTTCACTTTTAGAAAAAAATTGAAATTGAAGGAGTATTTAACCCCTAACACCAGTAGAAAAAAATAGAATAAAGTTACCAATGGAATAAAGTTTATCAGATTATTCTCTTGGGTAATGTATGATAAAGATTAGCCTGTAAATGGAATATTTTATTATGGGTTTAAAGGGTCCTTCAGATATATAGTCTTAACTAAAATCAAGGTTTATGGATTTCTCTGGAAGCATACAAAACACTTCCCATCATCTATATCAATACTTTTTGAAGTATTCCAAGTCTGTTTTATGTGGATGTTTCTTAAATATGGGGGTATTTTTTTTTAACTTTGATGACCAAGTATGACCTTTCAAAATATATTTCTCTTGGAGAGCAGCAGGAGGAGGTTGAAAACACAAAAATCTCTGTAAAAAGAAAAACTTTCAGGTGATTTTTGAACATGACAATGTTTTGCTGAGACTTGGTGTGGCATCTATGTTTTCCATTATGTATGTTCTTTGTACTATATTATAAAAGCCATACATCATATTTTATGTATTAGATAACTAACAGTTGTTAGTCACCTGATACTATTAAATTTGAAAATTTTAACATGTAAAATGCCATATTTCATGTTTATACATGTTGTCTCTTTCATATCTACCACTTTTTTTTTCCTTAATTAAACAAATGGCTGAAAAGGATCTAATTGTTAGGGATATGAATAGAAAAACAAACTTATTTTTGGAATAGCTCTTTAGAATTGCTGTTTTATTCTGATTTATAAGAAGGTGAAACCAACAATATGAAATAAAAATTTACAGTCTTTGATACAGATTAGATCTTTCTCCTTTAAAGTGTATTCTTAAAAAGTGTAAGATAGTCCCAAATATTCAGTCTTGAGACCTCTTTCTGAACCACAGTTATCCCTGAATAAGTCAGTTTCTAGACAAACTAGGAGATCTCGGGAAAAAATTCTAGAGAATGTTAAAATAAATGTTAATGTCAATAAATGTTAAAATAAAAATTTGGAAAAAACCAGAGGTCTAATGACATTCAATCATGGCAGATAAATAAAGGAGAGATTAGCGGTATTTAAAGAAATATGTGAAGTATATGCAATTGTCTTTGAAAGAGCCTTTTTGTTGAGGCAGATCAAGGGCAAAATATTGCCTTTGAATGTCAGCACGTAAAAAGAATTGCTGCAAATTGAAGTAAACATGGCTGCTACTAATGCCTGAATTTAATTTTTTCTTCAATGCATTTTTTAGTTCTGTATGTACATTTTCTTTACCAGCAATGGAACTAAGTAGGTGGTGAAATTGGGTTTTTTTGGTGTTTTGTTTTGTTTTAATGTGTGCTTTCTGAGTGCAGCATGAAAATGGCATAGAGGAGGTAAAAAATATTCTCTGCTTGATACTGGGATCTGAACAGAGTTTTAGAGTTGAGTATTTTTTCATGTATGGAATATTTTGCAAGGTATACGCCTTGCCATATGCCACCATTGAAATGTGATTATTGAAAAATCTGCATGCTAAAATGCATAATAACCAAGAAAAACAACAACAAAAATCCAAACAGTGTCTTTTATTGCTATTTATTATTGCTTTATTTTTTATTTATATGGGACTAAAACATGTTGACTGTATTTTTACATATGTTATATATAAAAGAATAAATTATTTTCTTTTCAGATACAGCAATCACTCTTAAGATTGTGCATATCTATTTATCTCTTTCCTACCTGCTACTGGAGTTCCAGCTACTGTTCTGACACTCCTGTCTCTTAAAACATCTGTCACTCTTTTGGGATAAAGCATAATTACTTGTAGCAGTCTTGCTTTTCTCTGTCAAGATTAAGAGGTGCAAGTGGCAATAGCTGCATATTAATGCCTTTATTGTGTATAAGGCATTTGGATACTCTCTCTTTACCATGGCAACATATTGCCCTTTAATGGTAGAATTGGCTGCTGTCAGTCAGAGGGAGTCATAAATTATCAAGGCAGGCAATGCTGCTGACAGCTCTGGTGACCTGGAGGGCTGAGGGGAACTGGAAGAAAAGGACAACAGTGGTGTCAAGCAATGCTGAGTGATGGAGAAAGGAACAAGTAGAGTTTGGAGCTACTGGCATAGCCTTGATGATTTTGAACATTATCTTTTCTTCCATTTACATTCATGGTAAAAGGGAACCCTGTTAGAGGGCAATGATAATCGTAGCTGAAAAGACTGTGTTTGCTTTTGCCAAGAGGAAATAAGGAGGTTCCTGGGCCTGTTCTCTTGCAGTTATCACAATGATGCAGATGTTCTGCTTCTGGATTTCATAAAGTTTCTGTCTGGGTCTGAGACTTACCATTACAATCTATATGTTTTAATTATGTGAAAGGAGAGATCATCCAACAGTTCCTTTCACCTGGGGATCCAGGTTATTATGCCAGTCCTTTAGATCTCAACGTGACCTTTAAATCTGTATAAGAAAACACAGGCTAGCCAACATGCATTGAACTTTGGCCTTTGAAATGAATATTTTACACACATGGATTTGAAACGGGCTCATTTTTTGCAATGTGTTAAGTACAAAGGAGAAATCAAAGAACAAACACTTATTAGGCCATTAGCCAGAAAGCCCACATCTATAGAGTTATTTCTAGAATTCTAAATTCATATCTAGGGACAGAGATCTAAATGATCTAATTTTTAGAAGCACTGAACAACCCTAGGCACCAGAGAAGTGTTGGCTTACTAAGTAGAAAGGGATTGAAAGCATGAATTTGGATCCCAGCAAAGCAAAGGCTGTTGTTTCATATTTACAATTCCACAGAACTCATGTTCTGGCAATTGTACGGACTTTTGAAAGAATCTTGCAATTTACTAGAGTTTGATATGAGTTTTTAATCCTCTAAATGAAAACCCTGGGCACTGATAATATCCATGTTCAGAAACATGCATATTCTCCTTATTTTCTGTTCCACAAAGGAATTCACCATGGAATGAAGAGTTGTACAACATTAAGATGGTGTGTCTTATGTTCTTACGTGCCTTGTTTTTCATTAGACTACTTTCTTAAGAGAGTTTGAATGTAGTAAATGTCCCTTTCTTTTTCCCTCTCCTCTCTCCTCCAGGTGTGGGTGGGACTCTTCTCCCAAACAACTAGTCACAGGATGAGGGGACACAGTCTCAAGCTGTGTCAGAGGAGGTTCAGGTTGGACATCAGAAAGAATTTTTTAATGGAAACTGTTGTTAAGCATCGGAATGGACTTCCCAGGGAGTGGTGGAGTCATGATCCCAGGGTTCAGGAAATGACTGGATGTGGCACTTAATGCCATGGTTCTGTTGACAAGGTGGTGATTAGTGAAAGGCTGGACTCGATGATCTTGGATGTCTTTTCCAACCTAAATGATTCTGGGAATGCTTTTTTAACAGTTGTCTCTGCAAAATAGGTAACTAGGCAAGATCTTTGTAGAAATTTGAGATAATATTTACTTCTGAGTATTATAAACACAAAATACATTGTTTTTTAAAATATGTGAGCTAAATTTCCTAAGTTTAGACTTCTATTGCTCAAATTCTATAGAGAAGAATTTAAAAAATATAGAATTGAATGAAGACCCAGGTATGTGCCTCCTGGTATTGTTGAGACTTTTTCAATAATGCATCAGTAGAGTTATAAAATAGAAACCAAATTTGTTGTAATTATCATTGGTGTTTTATGCTGCTGAAGTGACTATTCTGCTCTTGTGTCCAGAACAAGTCTTGTTTTCTGGAAGCTTGTTTGGGTATATAGCATATTCCAGATACGTCCTAAACCCCAGTAAATTAGGTAATGTCTGCCTTAAATGCTGTTCAGAAATTCCTATGTGACCTTTTTTCCATTCTTGGTTATCCAGATGTCTTAGAAAATTTTTTTATACGTTGGAGTTTTGACACAGTCACCAAGTCACATTATTATTAGCTGAATAAACAGCTGAGGGATTAAAAGATGGCTCTATTTACAGGAGCTGGGAAACTAAAATAGCAAATTCTGCTCAGCCTTGGCAGTACACAGGAGTGAGCTTACATGATGAATGTAAACAAACAAAAAAAGCCCATGTTTTATGGTATTTTTGCTACTGATTCCTCTTGCTATGATGATGGGCAGTCAATAAATGTTTTGAACAGCAAACCACAGTCTGTCTTCTGGGGGGCTTTCAGCAGATTTGCTGACTGGGTTTGTGCAAGTGCATTTGACCAGAGTATGCTAAGGTGTGTAAGGTAGGATACATTTGAACTATGACATGCTTTTTATCCACCATCTAGTCTTTGTTAAGATTCCTTAAAATGTCAGTGGATGGAGGTTTTGCCCTTGTCTGCCAGCATGGTTGGAAGTCTATTGCAGAGGCAATTGTTGCAGTTTTTGTTCCAAGATGACTTTTGTTAGACTCTCTGCAGATGTATTTCAATACTTTCCCATGGCTTTACTCTGGGGTATTCTGTGATTTAGAAAACTCAACAGCCTTAATCTTCTGATCTCTGTGGCTCTGAAGATGTTAAGATCTGCATTTTAAAGTAGCTTTACAAACAAAAAAGAGTGAGATTCTGCTTTTGTTAAACGTACTAGGTTTTTTGTTGTCTTCAGACCAAGACTTCACTAAGCTGATCTGAAGGCTTAAGAGACACTTTGAATATCTAAATTTATATATTCTGTGAAATTTGGTTACTCCCTATTATCCACTGAAATATTTCCCATATACATATATCAAAGGAACACCTTCTTTTGTTTTATTTGCATATATATAGCAAAGTGTGGTGTGATACTAGCTTGGGGCTTTTGAGTGGTATCATGATTCAAAAAAATTAGTAAATATCATGCTTGTCATAAGTGGTCTGGTGTATGTTTTGGGTTGGATTTCTTTTTTAAAGCCCTGCTAACTGCATGAATTATTAATTAAATTTCAAAATGAAAAGCTTCCAAAACTTGAAGTATTACAAATGGAATGTGATTGTAGAAACTTTTTCTATTCCACAGAATTTATCCTGCATTTGCTTGTTAACTAATATGACAGATTGAATAACTCATGTTACTCAATTTACTGAATTTTCTTCCTTGATATGTCAAGACAAAATGTAGTTTTCTGTGGGTGGGCACATTGGCTTTGTCAGTGATTTGTCACATTGATAAACTATTAATACATAGATATTAGTACTGCAATGAAAACATCCAGGTTATATATCAACTAATTTATATTGGGATTATTCTCACGTTTTCTTGATTTCTAGGTTTTATGAGGTTTAGACCAGGTAAACTGTTGCTAATAGTCATAGCTCAGATAACTAAAGGCACAGAAATCTTATAGACTCTATGCCTTAGCCTATGTGTCCTGCTGTGACTCCTGAATACCATCTTGCCATAATCAACTGAACTTTATTCATGGTGTAAAAAATTTGTTTATCCTTCTGCAAGGAAAACTGGATAAAATGAGTTTTTTAGTGATCTGCTCACAAAGTATGAAAGAAAAGTTCACAATAGAATATGTGTAATTATAAGGTGATGTATTGTATAACATTCTGTGTGTGTGTGCCTGTGTTAAGCAAACTACATGCAAAATTTATTACACGGTTTTCTTTACCACTATTAACATTTCTAGAGTACTCCTCACAGTGAGGCTACCTGTGCTACGCTTAAGGCTGTAGCTTTCTTTAAAAAGGTTTCACTAAACAGAGCCCTTAGAGGCAATGGCAGCGTTGGTTGTGTTGATGTTGATCTCACTAGTGTGAGAATACCACAGGTCTTTCTGCTTCACATGCAGGAGCCAAACTGAGGCTGTGAATTATATCTGTGAATATATTCCCTTCCACAGTGCCAGATGCCCGTACTGCCCTGCCATGTACACTGACTGTAGATCAGCTGCTCCTCACCTGGACTGCTGCCTTTCCATGCTGAACCCAGCTGCACACATGCCAGCACTGTGTGGCAGCTTTTGGAGATGTCCTGAGTTTCCTTGCATAGCTAAATTGAACACTGCAGAACTACTGGAATGGGATGCCTATACCATGCTCCTGGAAAGACATAGAAGCAATTAACTGTGCCCACAAGGTCCTCAGGTGGCCTTGAGCAGTGTATTGAGTGCATTAAAGCATGAGCCTTTCACTCAGCCTGTGAGGACTTCTTGCTGTCCATTTGGAGATGTAACCTTATCTGATCTGTCCTTATTTGTAAAGAAGAGCAATTTCTTCTCTAGAAAACATACAGGAAGGCTCAAATGCTCATTTTTGTGCCTTGCATCTCTTAGGAGAAAAACCCCAGTCCTGCTGCTGCCACTTTCAGTGTTCTCATGCAACATGGAGTTTATCTGGCATGTAATTGGAAATTAAGGATGAGAATGTAAAAGAAAGTTTAGAACAAATATAAATGCAATGTGTCCAGATACAAAACCAGATATATTGTAAACTGGTATATAAAAGAGAAAGGTGGGTCAAATTTAAAATGAAAAATCTTGCATCATAGACTTCTTTTCTGCGGTCTAGTTCCTGGGCTGTCAATTTTCCTTAAGTTCAGAATCAACTGGGTGCTGGTTTGGCATAGGGGCATTTGAGCCTGACATGCTGGTATCCCTGAGCTCTTGTGCCCCTTCCCTTGGGCTGTAACTCTGTTCTTTCTGCCCTCTTGTGCCTTTATTCTCAAGTCTGAAATCTTTTGCAGACCACTGCAAATTTCTACTACTGATTCTTGTAGTCATATATGAGTACCTCAGAAAGCAGTTTTGTGAGGGTGTCGTGGGCCATTAGTCAAGGCTTGTGTGAGTGACTACAGTGGATTGGATGCCCTGTGTTTCAGACACTGCATGGAAATGCCTGGAAGGAGGCTGACATTACTAAGAAGTTACTCAGTACTGACCTTCTACATTCTCTTCACAGCTGAGCATCCCAGACTAGTTGCTATGTGTCATCTGTCATCTGTAAAAGTCTACCTGGTCCCAGCTCCCAAGCATATCTCCAAGCAAGGTGAAAATGGGCTCTGTTTCCTCCTTGACCCAGGTTTGTTCAGGCAGGCTCCTCAGAACTGACAGAACGTCTTGTGAATAGAAATAAGATTTCAGCATGATTTCTCAGTTATTCTGTAAATGCTAGAAAAGTGTTTTAAATATCAAGAGATAGCTAATGAGTTCAAAATTCTGCCCAGAGTTTTATGTGTTCTTTTGGTGGCAAAAATATTTTGCAATCCTCCACATGAAAAGCAATTTGATCTTATATTTATTTCACTGAGCTTTAAAAAATAATTTCTGGCAAAACTGAAATAAAATACTGTACTGTTTGCTGTATTTAATCTGAATAGAAACTGCTTCGTTCTTTTAACAACCAACCAATGCCCAACAACAACAAAAGACTTGAAAACCAAACAAACCAAAAATATTAATTTTTCTAACTGGAAGTTCCACCACTTGGAGTAGTGGTTATGGTAATTATTATTCTCCTTTTAGATGAGGAGCAGAAAGGAGCATGCACCTCTTTCCTCCTGCTCTCTCGCCAGGCACTGCTGTATCTGTGTTTGCTTTCTGGGATGTATGGAATGCACCAAGGACCAGGCCCTCAGGAGTAAAGGGCCATGTGGTTCCTAGCCTCATATGGAAAATTCAGTTTGCTTTGACATGGTTTTCAGACTCTTGGATTTGAGGAAACAAATTTTCTTGTCTTCATTTTGAGACAAAATCAGAGGTTGAGATGTTGGGATCTTCTTTTGCATAGAGATTTTAAATCACTTCTATTTATTCAAGTGCATTTGCATTCTAATAAATACTGAAGGAGTTTGCAAAAGGATTGGAAAAAAAAGCTTTGAAGATCATACACACAAACTTGATTGACATGATTAATGGGCTATTTTTTGTAACACAATGGAAGGTGAAAAACCATAAAACAATGATTACAAATTCTCTGTGTATTGTATTGGATACCTTAAAAGTATTGCAGGCCAGAATTAAGATCAGAATTGTCCTGGCAAAAGTACTAAAGTGAATCTGACAGCTTGATTAATGCATTTGAAGTGTTTGAAGAAGAGCAGAATGCTGGAAGAGCGATTTTGAGAAAAAATAGAAGCAGGTTGGTTACACCAGGACAAAACTATTTGAATTGCATACTGCATAAAGTGTATTACCTATAAATTTTAAAATAAAGACTTTTTTAGAGGAAAAAAAAGTATACTCAGTGCACTGAACATTTTCTGGTGTAGATTACAGTCTTTTATACAAACCCTGATTATCTAAAGTCTTTTAAATATGTGTTTAAATTTAGACACATGTTTAAGTCTTTTTTGAGATTTTGGAGCCTCAAAATATTGAGATTGAAGGAACACTTTTTTTTTATTTTCTAAAAAGGAGGGAAAGACTTTAATAATAATGACTTTTGAAGAAGTAGGGTAGGAAACAATATGTTAAAGACTACCCAATAAGGATACATGAAAAAAATGTATTAGCTATATTGAGCTTCTACGTGTTATTACTTCCATGTTTCGATAAATTACATTGTGTATAGCTTTACTGAGAAAGAAACAGAAATAATTTCCTAAATAGAATAGGAGGTATTTTGTCCTTTCTCACATTTTGCTGTGGATTTGCTTATCTATATGGCCTCCAGCCAGGGAAATACTGGTATAAGTAAGCAACTACTGTATTTACCTAATGTTCTTTTCTAAATTGTTTTATATTTTGCATGATAATGCTAGAGAAACAATTGTTTGCTTGTGTGATTACATGGGCCATTAAGATTACTTAGATGTCAACAGTTTACTTGTTTCTGGTAAACAAAGAACTACATTTTTTAAAGTTTGGAGATCCATTGTGTATTTTTGTGTCCGTGCTTCTATAAAAGAGAAGAGATCCAGGAATAAGTGTGTGTGGTCTTCAGTGGTGACTGAGCTTCTGGAATATCTTGATCTACCCTGGATCCAGTAATCAGAACTGGCTATGCTAATCAAATAGTAACTTCTTAAAAGTCCTTTGAGCAAGGGCAATATTGCCTTTCAGCTTCATACATACCTTAAAACTGCATTAGTCTTTTTAACCATGTGAAAGATTGGAAATGGGACTAGATCCAAAGGATGATTTTTTGGAAGCCTCTCCCCAAAAGTTATTTAAAGTCCATTAATTATTTGAATATTTTTCAGATGTGGAGTTTTGGGATTTTTTTTTTGGACTCAAGAGAAAGTGACTCTTCGGTGCTAAAAATATGTATTGTAAAGAAAATAAATTATTTTGTGGGGTTCTGATTGACATAAAGTTGAAGACTATCCCTTCCTGAACAGACTTGTGTAAAAGAAGATATACAATAAAACTTTAGAGCTCACAAATTCAAAACCAACAAAAAAAAAGAAAAAAATTAATAAAAAAAAATCAAACAAATATTATTTACCCAGCTGGTCTCTGAAACTTACTGATCTTGTATTTGGGTGGGGGGAGGTAGGTCA
Source organism: Toxostoma redivivum (assembly GCA_013397375.1). Taxonomy (NCBI): domain Eukaryota; kingdom Metazoa; phylum Chordata; class Aves; order Passeriformes; family Mimidae; genus Toxostoma; species Toxostoma redivivum. The sequence continues at coordinate 35,333 of VXBI01007761.1, read as the reverse complement.
GATTTCCAAAAAAGAAAAAAAAAAAATAAACATAGAAATGTTGTGTGGACCACTTACATTAAAAAAAATCAGGAATACACATTACTGAAATGTTAAGAATGGCAGTTGAGAGAAAATTCTACTAGTTTGGGTGATGCCTAAACTCTCACACTTTTAAAGATCCCACCACACCCACACACCTGTTCCCAACAAAATAATCCAAACCCACTCAACCTTAATTCCACCTTCTTCTTTGGGACAGGAGCAGTTCTCTCATCCAGAGAAAACAAATTTTTTCCTTGCCATACTATGTTATTTGCAGGACTTTAAATGCTACCTAGTAAAAGAAGATAAATTAGAAAATTAATTTTCTGGAAAAAAAAATCAAACCAGCTAATATTTAAAAAAGCCCCAAGAATGATTACATATCAATCAATTCCATGTTTCTAAATCACATATAATTTATTGTGCATCTGTTATTTGCATTTATTCAAGACCATAATCTGAACTTCTGAGTCCAGGTTAGTCCTTGGAGTAAACTGCACTCAAAGAAATGGGCTTCATTTCGGAACTATGATTGGATTTGAATTTTTGATCAGGACTTTGATTAGGACTTTAAATGGATCTGTTGATCTACAAGAACTGATTGACAAGGTTACAACATAAAGAGTTACCTTATCATTGATATAGAAAAAAGGATTTTTTTCATACTATAATTTGAAAAGTGGGAAAAGCCTGTCTCATGAGAAGGCATTATTTCTACTAATTATTTTTCTCTGGTTGGACTGAATGAGGAACTTTTCTTCATTTTTCTTTTTCAATTTTTCTTCTAAACTTTGTTCTTCTGAGATGAATTGTTGAAAGTTTTGCAGAACCTGTGACTTAATTACATTATCATTTGTCTCACTCATAAATGATGCCATTGTTTGGTTATCTTCTAGCTCTGCCTCCAGTTAGGTATAAGAGAGTCTTTGCCAACTGTGTAAAATGTCCTTTTGTGTTACATTTGTTGGAGCTGAACACTCAAAAAAAAGTTTTTGAAAGTTTATTTATTACTGGAATGATCATGAGTACAGTTGGACTTATAAAGTGAATTCTCTTGTCCCAAAAACACAAAGGACAAGCTGGTGCTGGGAGCAGCTGCTGGAGGATTTGTACTGCTTGAGTTTTGTTCCCAGCTCAGTGACCTTGTGAAAAGTCACTGAACCACTCTCTGTCAACTTTAGTGATTTTTGTGATGGCTATCAAGTTATGTACCCAGATGCCAGGGGTATGGAGCTGCTTAATTAATGAGTTGGTAACGTGCTTTGAGATCCACTGATGAGACTTCTCAGTCTATGTTCTCCAAGCACTTGTCCCTCTCTTTATCTGTGTCCAAGCTGATTAAGGCTGTCTCCTCTTGCTGTCTCCTAACCATGCAATCTCAAGCCCGTTTGCTGTGCTTCTGCCTGACTTATCTGTTTGGCCACCTTTTCTGTCCACTTTATTCCTCTGCTGCTTTTGCTTTCTCTGCTGCATTAAGCACAGGCATCTTTATTGTCACCTGAATAACTACTGAGTGTCACTGATCTTTAGGTTTGCTTTTGTATGGTAAAATAAACCCCAGCTCTCTGTTCTAAGAACATGCAGCCTTGAGCATATGTCCTCTTACAATTTCTTATTTTTTGTCAGGATACCCCCTCATACTTGGGAAGAATTTTTCTGTGCACTGCCCAGCTTCTTCCCTCTCTCTGTCTTACCCCCTTTTCATCCTCTCCTGGAGTTCAGTTCAGGAAAATGTTGTGTCACCACCTCTAGAACTCACCACAGTGACAGCCATAGCAGTTGTTGCACTGATTTCTGAATTGTGCATACGCTAAAGGACATAGCAGTAACATGTTCAACCTGCTATAAATTTTAGCTCTTAAGTCTTCATCGTAAAACCAAGCCTGGTTAGGATCTTGTGCTTGTCTTGCTGATACTTGTCACATTGTTTAGATGGGTGCAGTCAGTAATACAATGGAGCAATCTCATATCTTCAAATAGCTTCTCATTTGCTTATCTGCTTATTAGCATGATGTGAACTTGGGGTTTTTTTTTGTTACTTAAAGAAATCCTTCAACTCCATCAAATTGTACCACAAGGAAAATTCATCTTCAATTCCCTATGTGGAATCTGTATTTTTTCTGTCAGCAAGCAAGTAAAGTAAAAGAAAGGAACAGTTTCCAAGATTTGTTACGTATTTCTTGTGTGTCTATGTATCTATGTGTATATGAGCTCTTACAAAAATATACTTGGAGGAAGAAATCTTTTGAAGATTTACTTTCAAATATAATTGCAGTGAATAAAGTATTTTCAAAATATAAGAAACAAAATAGAAAATACATTTTTTATGTAGAACAGCCATATCAAATCATACTGCCTGTGATGCTACAGCTTTTATCAAGGCAAAGCCTTGTTTGCACTGGATGGAACTCAGGGCAAAATTATTTGGTCTGTAAATTTACCTGTTTTGATTACCAGTCCTTGCTTTTCCAGCAAACTGGTTCTACATATATGGTGTATGTAATGTAATTCTCCTAGAAAGTCTTCATCACCGGATGACAGACACCTTCAAAATGACATCCACATGTACTAAGAATAAGGAAAGAGAGACCAAACATCTAGAAGAAGGTGAGAAGGTGAATTAGAAAATATCCAATAGGATGGTGAAGCCCAGCTGGCAGAATGCAAGAAGTAGAAGTATCTATAGATCTTAAGCAGTCCTAGAGAATCTTGTGAAGATCAGGTGGGATCCATACAGAAGTAGGAAGCTTTCTTCATGGAGGTCTTTAATACTTAAATTAAGGAAAAAAATGTCTTAGAGCCTGACACAGTTTTCAGATAATTTGCAGAGTCTCACTGGCACTTTGACCTTATTTTATTGGGATGAATGTACACAGGACAGGGGGTTATGCTTCTCTTTGCTGATAGAGGAAAGCTGGCTCATGCCTGAAGCTCTAAAGAGTTTTGTGCTCATACCCACAAGTCTGGATTGCTTCTGATACCATCCTGTTCAACAACATAAAAGGGTAATGAGTGAAATGGCTCATATTTATTGACAGAAATAGACTGCAAAGCAGATAATTCAGTTTGTCAAGAAGTGGCCTGAACTACAAAATATAAGAAATAGGACTGGAGATAAAGAGCACAAGAAAGAATTGATTGGTCTGTAAATTAGAAACTGAAATTAATCCAGCAGAAATTATTATTCAGAATTTACTGAATTCAATGAAATGAAACCCAGTATCAATACAAATAATTTGTTGAACTGTGGAAAAGGCAGACCTGAAGTACAGGATATGAACTTAAACGTACATCTTGACATTTTAGGAAAAAAAGTGGAAGGTTAGACAAGAAACTGGAAATGGATTTACCTATAATGTCAATAACTGCATCCTCTGAGACCTGTGTCCATAACAAGTCCTAGCAAAGAAAAATATTTTTTTTACCTAGGTCAGTTGTACCTGGAAAAATTTGAAAATATGCTAAAAGTGCTGAAAAATGTTTAGTAATATTTTAGGTAGACAAGAGTGGCCTAATTAACTCTGAGAGGGGAAAGATGACATATCAACAAAAAAAGAAACAATTTAAGCAACCTGGACTTATTTTCAAGTGGCCAGATTGTACTTTCTAAATAATTGCTGTGGTGTTGGACTCTCTTTGATTTAATAGGTAATGTGTGTTGAAGCCAGAGCTGAATGAACCATTTACAGCAAATAATTTGTTTGATCAATGTTGTCTTCTTTTCTGTTCATGAATTATCCACAAACAGCTTTTTTTCCCCACTAATTCGTTCATTATTCAAAATTGCTCAGCAAATGTTTTGTGTGAGTACCTTTTGGACCCTTTTTCCCCTCTCTTTCTTTGGAAAATTATGGTTATACAAGAAGGGTTTTTACAGTGGGACTCAAGAAACCTGAATGTTCTTTTTTAGTGTTCTTTTGACTGAGGGGAAAATAACCTATTTTCTATTGGTTATTTGCTATATTTGCTGAAAATGTGAATAGTGCAGCATCTTTTTCTTTTTATTGATAGGCTTTTAGGCAGGAAGGGACTATTAGATCATCTACTCTAATTCTTTTTATGATGCAGATATAGTAGGAATTCGTCTAATTTCTCCCATACTGTGTTCAATAATCTGTGCTTAACAAAAGCAGATTGGAACTTTATTTTAAAGCTCTTTCAGACAAATGGCTAAGTAGTTCTTTATGAAGGGGTTATTATTCTATTTTCTTTTACTAGCTTGTATAACTGCTTGATGATCTCTATTTTTTGTCATGCAGAATTGTTTTTATTCACTGATTTAATGTCTGAACATCCTGAGTTCTGAGGGAACTGATGGATGAAGTGGTTAAGCTGCTATCCATCATATTTGAAAAGTTCTGGCAGTCCATCAAAGTTCTCATTGACTTGAAATGGAGAAATGGAACCCCTATTTTTAAAAAGAGGAAAAAGGAAAATCTGGGAAACTCACAGGCTGGTCAGTCTTACCATACTTATTTCCTAGCAAGATCACAGAGCTGATCCTCCTAGAAACTCTGCTAAGGCACATGAAAATTAGAGTTGTTTGGTGAGTGCTGAGTGGGGCTCCACTACAGGTAAATTGTACCTGAGAACTTTGGTGGCCTTTTCTGACAGGGTTTCAGCACTGGTCAGAAAAGGAAGAATGGCTGACCTGCACTTCTGCAAAGCATTTGACACTGTCCCACATGACATGCTTGTCTCAAAACTGGAGAGACGTGGATTTGATAGCTGGACCATTCTGTGGGTAAAGAACTGGCTGGATGGCCACTGTTAAGGAGTTGTGGCCAATGGCCTGTTTCAATCAATGGTGTCCCAGCAGAGACCATTGATGAGCACTCCTCGGACTGGTACCAGGTCTGGCACAGTTTAGCACCTAAGTTGGCAACGTGGACAGTGGGACTGATTGCAGCTTCGTCAGGTTTGCTGACCCCAGCCAGCTGTGGTTGACAGGCTGGAGGGAAGGGAAGCCATCCAGAGGGACTTTGGCAGGCTTCAGAGCTGGCCATGTGCAAACCCCATGAATTTCAACAAGGCCAAGTGCAGGGGGCTGCACCTGAGTCAGGGCAATCCTCAGCACAACTTGGGCAAGGAATGGATTGAGAGCAGCCCTGAGGAGAAAGTCTTGGGGATGTTGGTGGATGAGAAGTTCAGCATGATGCAGCAATATGATCTTGAAGCCCAGAAAGCCAAACATAACCAGGGCTGCATCAAAAGAAGAGTGACCACAGGTCGAGGGAGGGGATTGACACCCTCCTGCCCTGCTCTTGTGAAACCCCACCTGGAGTGAAGAGTCCAGTTCTGGGGCCCCAAACATAAGAAAGGAGTGGACACATTAGAGTGAGTCCAGAAGAGAGCCATGAAGGTGATCAGAGGGCTGGAGCACCTCTCCTTTGAAGAGAGTGATTTGGGGCTGGTCAGCCTGGAGAAGAGAAGGCTCTGGGGAAGTCTTACAGAAGCCTTTCAGTTCCTGAAGATCACCTACAAGAAAGATGGAGAGGGACTTTCTCTAAGGGTGAAAGTACGAGGGCTTTAAATTGAAAGAGAGGAGGTTTACTTTAGGTATTAGGAAGAATCTTTTTACTTTGGGTGGTGAGGCACAGAAACAGGTTGCCTAGAGAAGTCATGGATGCCCCATCCCTGGAAGTGTTCAAGGCCCGGTCAGATGGGGCTTTGAGCAACCTGGTCTTATGGAAGGTGTCCCTGCCCATGGCAGGGGGGTTGAAACCAGAAGTTATTTAAGATCTCTTTCAACTCAAACCATTCAGTGAACCTTTTTTCATCAGGGAGGAGAATGAGAGGCTTCATGGCTATGTGAAGAGTTATTCCATAAACCTTCCTATCTGTTTGCCCAGGTATAGCTTTCCCACAAGTGACTTCACAAAAAGAAAAAAAAAGAAAAAAAAAAAAAAGAAAAATGCAAGTCAGCAAGTCAAACATGACCCTTGCAAATGCTTGTGTGCTTTTAGTCAAATTAATGTTGGTGAATTCTCCTTGCAGTACTTTCCCAGTACTAGCCAAGAAAGACATTGTTAAATGTAAATTGTAGTGACAGTAATTTTTAAAAATTTGAAATAAGCCTTGTTACTCAGAAGGCAGGATAAGTGCATTTGTCACATGGTATTATGATGAAAAATGCAGTGAGCTGCTGCCTTTCACTGAGTTTGGATTGGCCACATGCTGTATAATATAGCAGAAAAAATCACTCTTTTGGCAAAATATGATGGAAGTCTTGTCCACAAGAAGTTGGTGGAAATGTTTTTTAGAAGTGGAAATAGCCAAGCTTAAAAAATGCTATTTATTTGGAAAAGTTGTTCCATACAATAGATCACAATAAGGGTAACTAGTTTTTCTTGGTGGTATGCCTGGTATGATCTCCTGCCAAAACCCCACAGTGCTCAAGTTCAAATTGTGAGCTGTCCCCATGTTGCAGCAGCACTGTTTAACACAAGAAAGCTGTCCTTTGAATCTTATATGAAACCAACTGCATGGTGTGATGATTCTGAGCAGCAAAGCACCACTCACCACTGCTGAACTGTACTAACAGGCTGTTTGGAAACTCCCTGCACCCCATTTCTAAAGCTCCTGCATTTCTCTTCCCTGTTGGAGTGGGCTGTGGCAAGCCTGAGGGCAGTTTACCACTTCCTGCCACCATATGCAACCAAAATGCTTTCAGATGTGAAGATCCCTGCAGAGTCCTGCAATCTTATCCTTGTTACACGTTCTTGTAACTGGCCTCATCTGGCAGGTGGACAGTCAATGCATAAAGTCAGTGTGAGAGCTTTAAAAACAAATTGGAGTCCTGAAGTTCCCTTTGTTTCTCTAAGATCAGAAAATAAAGCTTTAGTAGTAAGGTTTGTGTGAGAGCATTGACAAATGTCCTTCATACATTTGTATTCATCTTGCCTATGTCTAGCAATTTAAAAGATGTTGAGGCTAAACAGATGATGTGTCTCCTCTGCTAGCGGAGGACAATCCATCCAGCTGCTTTAGGATGCACTGAGGACTTGCCTGCTGGAGGCATCTGGCTTTCTTCACTGACTTTCAAGTGGAGCTAAATGAATAGATTAGATTACACTCGTGAGTTTTTAGACTGCTAAAACAAACAGATGAAATGTCACCCCAAATTATTTGCCTCAGAATGGCTGTGATAAAGAAGCTGCACTGACGCATTAACAAGTAGCCATTTTTTTTTCTTTCTCAGCTGAAGAAATAATCTCTTACCACTTTTTCCTAAGCAAGCAGCAAGGTTTATGATGTACTGAAATGTCAATAAAAAAGTGCCTTTAATTCTCAAGGACTGGCCTTTTTTTGGTGTTTTTGAATACTATGCTGAATCTGAGTTTTTAGGGGCATGACATTGTCCAGTGACTGAATATGGGACAACCACCTTACCTTATCTGTGTCATGCTGAGATATCAATTCAGTGTATTGTGAGGAGACAACATCCAGTCCACTTGTACATGAATGAGACAAGGGATTACTTAAAGCATTGGGTTATTTTTTTTCCTTTCATGATAAATCAAGTGTCTTGGCAATAAAGGCACTACCCTGCCAAAGGAAGCTAGTGGAATGATGACCCTGCATTTGGGAATTCTCTCTGTATTGCTGTGAGTGGATACACAAACAACTCTTTATATGCTCTGTGACCTTCTATTTCTTCTATTTGCTGTTAGAGGAAGTAGCATCTCTGGCAGAATGGTAGGAAAATGCTACACCCCTTCAGGTGAAGTACCTTCAGGTGACAAGCTGTGTATAATAATTTATGGAACATAGCCCTTGTAATATTTTATGCTGCTCAAATGTTCCAGATGATTATAGTCTCTAGATCTGCAGTTAAATTATTATCCTGATCAGAAATTTAATTGCTCTCACTTGTCTTGTTCTGTACGTGCTTTTGGCAGAGTGACAGCACTTTCTATCACTGTTTTTCCATCCATTGAGCGATACAAAATATGTTTTTAAAATCAGAGGAAAAAATATTAAATGGGGCTCTGTCGCCTGATAAAATGCTTTGTTGCTCTTTTCTGATCCGATGGTAGAACAAGGTGCATTTTAAATATTTAACAATGTTCTTAGAACAAATTGTGATTTTTGAAGCTGCAGTTTTAAACCTGAGGTGAAAGTAAGTCTGATTGGTGTTCATATCCCAGATGCATTTTGATATTTTTCTCCCTTTTGCATTTCTGCACAGATTTATATTTTTTAACCAGCTCATTGAAGGTAAGATAGACATGTTTTCCTACATAGAATGATGAATGTTGCTTCACTAATAAATTGTCATAGCCAAACAGGCATCAAAATCAACACTAGACAGTTAGGATCTAAGCTTGCTGAATCAGAGGAAAAAAGCCTCTCCACCAAAAGAAAAATATCCAAGTAAAACAGAGAAATCAAAATGTTTGAACTTTTATCACCAAGTTTTGAAACTGCTGTGAAGTTTAGATTTGCTCTTTCAGTAAGTTAGAAACTGCTTTAAGGGGTAAGATCACATGTATGAAAACTTCTGCTCATTGTGCTAGAATGATGCTGATGTTAATTTATGTTTTGAAAAGCCTGTGCAGTTTTGTTTCTGAGGCAGATGAACCATATGTTTTGCAATAAATACTTTTAATTCAAGTAGTGAGAATGATTGTAACTGTTTGGTTTTGTTGCTGTTATTTACACCGACATATGACAGAAAGCAAGTGAAAGGAAAACAGGATGTGTGGTAGAATCTATTATAAAAACAACAGTGTGGAATGCTGAGAGGAATTTTTAGACATGAGGGGCTTAAAACAGCAGGGTGAACTGATTATTTCAAGTATAGATGAAGTAAAGCTATGAAGAAAGATATATTTAAAAATATCTATAATAGGTATTATTATATCTAATATAGAGAAGCATTTTTGGATATATATAGCTCCATGGGATTAAAGGAGCTAGTTATCATTCTCCTGCAATAAGAGTTTTAAAAATAAACCTTCAAATTTGGATTTCCAAATTCCTTTTTTTTTTCTGCATAGCAAGGGAAGGAACTAAGATATAAGTCCAAATGTAGAAATATTCTTGCTGCCTCCTTTGAAAACTTTGTAGAATATTTTTCCTTCGGCAAACTAATACTTTGATTGCCTTTAAACCATGCAGAGACACCCAGGCTTACCTAGCTTTGAATGAGCTGGGTCGAGTAATAGAAATGTTGCTGTGTCAGCTCAGTGTCCTGACTGGGAATAAATCCTCTGCCTTTTTTGCAGAACTGGTTAACCCCATACCCCCCAAGCTGCACCATGCCTGGCACCCAGCCTGGGGCTCTCAAGGCAAACTGGGCACAATTGCTGTGTTGCATCACACAGAATCTTGAAATAAAAGTTGTGGTACAAATCACAAGTTAAGTATTGGGAATATTTGCATAAAAGTAGTCTCTTTAATTTTTCTTCAAAATAATTATTATCCACAAGTGAGAGTTACATCTATTATTTTTTTTCCTCATAATCATCTCCATGACCACTAGTGCTGCCAGAGACAAACATGCTGTAAAGTCATTTAAAATTAATATAGCTATAAGCCACACAAAATAAAGATGTTGCACAACTTGAAAGACACTGAAGTTCCCAGATATCTTAATTTTCCAGAGCAGTGTTTGACCCTGAAATATTTTTTTAAGTAATGTGTTTTAACGCAAATTCACTCTGATTCAATTAAAATATTTCTAGCCAGGTGGCAACTTTTTACCACTGCTTACAATTTGCCCAGATATAGTAATTTGTTCTGTTTTCACAACTTCAATGATCCCTTCTTCCTTTACAGATTTCCTTTTTTTTTTTTTTTAGGAAAGCAATAACTGGCATAGAAATAGACTCAGATTTTTTTTCTCTGCAGTATAGCGCATACTACAGTGACTGGACCAGTCCAGATGCTCTTGCCTTCACCTGCATTTTGGAATTGCTTTCTGCCACTTTCTGGTACCTAAATTGGCTTTTCACGAGGTATTGTTTCTCCTTGGTGCCAGAGAGTTCTGTTGCTGTCAGCATGAATTTTCTCCAGCTGTTTCACATGTTGGTACTTCTCTGCTCAGTCTTCTGACTTCAGTTTGAAATTCTCTGCGCACCTTCTTTTTTTTTTTTTTTCCTGTGGAGAATCTCCTTTCATGTCTATTCACACTCTGCCTGTCTTCTCTTTTGCCTATCTTTGTCTCCTTCTTAGATTTACTTTACATTTCCCATTCTTTCTTCCTTTTTTCAAAGCTCTTTGCCCTTTTCCACAGTAATAAAGTGAACGGATAACAGGATGTCACTCGGTGCACATCCTTTCCAATCCCTTCCCTGACTGCACAATGCAGAGCTTCTCAATGGCTTTCTAAGTTTTATTTTCTTAAGCTAGATTTTCCTAATGTTCATATAACATTAGAAAAGTCTTCCTATCAATGGGGACTTTGATTAGGGCTTGACTCATATACTTGATTCATATATTTTCTTTCCAAACTCATAAGACGGGAGTTAAGTTTCTGCTTGACAAAGTCTTTCTATGGAATTTGGAATTTTCAGGGGTTTTGACTCAAAGCCTAAACTTGGGCAGGCAGAAGAAAGATTACAATTACTTCTTTGATGTCCTTATTATTTGCTCATTCTTGGAACAGGAGCTTAGACTCTTGGTTGCATGAAGTAAAGCTCTGTTTCATAGAAGTCTTCTAAAAAATAAATATATATTGTCACAGGAGTCCTGTGGTTGGACAAATTCAGAATTTCAGTTTCAATTTGGAAAAGCATAGTGAGATTGGCAACTGTGACAGAATTCTACGGTCTTTCAACCTTTAGGCTGGCCTTGGACTATTGTGTTAATTAAGGTAAGATATGGTTATACTTGTGTATGTTTATCTAGGCTGTAATTGAGTGCAGAATGACCTTGTGGATGGGATGATGGATATCTAACCAAGATGACAATGTCAACAGTAGTGGTGAAATGCGTCAGTGATATTTTCATTGTAGAATACATTAGTACAGGTATGTCTCATGGTTAGTGGATTCCACCCCTTGTACTGCCCTTTTTTTTAGATAAATTAAAGCTATAGAAGGGAAATAGCTGCAATCATAGCTGTGTAACTATGCAGTAGATTAACCTAAAGTGATGACTGTAAGGAAAGAATGAGGGGTCTCCACCATACAATTTCTTAGATGTCTTTGCTATTAGAAGTCCTGATGACAGAAATCCATGCGGCTTGGAAAAGAAATATATTTAATAAAAAATAATAATTAATAAAAATATAAAATGCATATGAGCATATAATATATATTATAGATATAATAATCCTGTGGACCATAGAAAGACTATGGACTGTCCAATGAAGAACATTTCACACAACATAAAAATATAGGGGAAGATGTTGATAAGGAGGAGACAAGAACAACAGAGGCAAGAAGTGTGAATGTTCAAAGTAGAGCTTTGAGTTTAACGTCTTGTCCCTTCTCCCATTGGGGGAATAGAAAGTTTCATTTTTCCTCAGTGGTCCTCCAGGGAAATTTCTAACCTTGGCTCTGTACTGCTGATGAGAACTCTTTAACTTCCCTTGATGGTTGGTTCATTTGCCTAACACTTCTTACTCTGTGAAACTTCACGCAGTAACTGTATTTGACCTAAATTTCCCTTGATGCTGCTTAAGTTCATTACTTCCTCTTCTGTCCTCATTAATTAAGGGGAATAATTGATTCCTGTTCTTTTTATAACATCACTTTATATACTTGAAGATAGCTCTCTGTCACTGTCCCCAACTTTCTCCCTGACACATAAATATGAAGACAAAAGGGAAATATTTTTCAAGCCGGGTGATGTCAAGAAAATAGGGCAACTCTTCAAGGAGAAGGAACATAAACCATGAGAAACAGTACAGTAACGAAACTGGGAGAGGCCTGTAAGACTGCCTCTTTTCTAGTCTTTTCTGGCTTAAATAAGATTGCTATGTACCCTCCTCATCACTATGAGACACAGACCACTTGTTTTCCAGCTAGTCATAGGTACTGTTTCTTTTTTATAGACAGATAAACGTCTCCCTGCTTTGCTTTCTTACATAATCTGAAGGGAGAGCTGGGATTTTTTTTGTGCATGGGTTTTTGATATAAATCAAGTTTAATCAAGTTCTTTGGATGCGGGTGTGTGTTTTTAGGGTTTCTCACTTCCAGCCTTCTGTTGAAACTGAATATAGCTCTCAATCCTTTCAAGCCTAGCAATCTGTCTATCATTTTTATTTCCTTTACATTTTCAAGGTTATCTCTGACAGAAAATTGGATAGAAACTTTGTAAAAATATAAATGAAAGCTGTGATTATCTTTTATGCATATGCAATTCCTGGAAGATAGGGAGGCCCACAGCTGTCTACCCTCATGAATTCCAAAGTGGAGCACAAATCTGATCGTCACATGATTATGCAATGATGTGGTCTAATACCTGTCTGTATCACATAAACTGTTGCATGTTGTTTTTTAGATAGGTAGGATCAAGAGCACAGATGTACCTTGTATATATTTTCATCATTTCTGCCAGTGGAATAACCCCCTTCCCTTTCCTTCCCTTCCCTGAACACAGGGAGTATTTAGTCTGGAGACATAAGGTTGTTTATATTGTCGTTATCATAAATGGTGTGATTGTTCCAGTTACCTAGGTAGAGAAGAAATTATCATGTTATTCCAGAGTGTGATCTGGCATTGGCTTCGTTTTTTCACCTCAAAGCTATCATTAGCGGGTAATCATTTTAGGAAATTATTCTATTGCTCATTTATATAGCCTAGAAGCAGTTTCGGTGATTTTCCTTAGGCTTTTTGTTAGTTATATCCTTTAGTGCTATAATATGGTAGAGGCTGTGCAGAAAATATTTCAGTGCATTTTAGTGATGGAGAGAGGCCAGTGACTTTGGGTTTTTTCCTCCAAGCAGTTCAAATACTCTTTGTATATTTCTTTTACAGCTGTGTTTCTCATCTGTGTTGCCGAGGTATAGTGTATTTTAGTGCTTTGATGATAGGAGAGCTAGAATTTCATTGTCAGAGAAGTAATCTTGAGTAATAGCATAGGATACTTTCCAGATTTTGTGGGTCTCAAAGCATTTAAATAAAACGAGACAAAGCTCAGCTATTGCTCTATTGCAGAAGCTGTAAACTGTACAGCTGAAAGGCTGGGCTGGGTCTAGGTGCAGAACTTACTGTGTTACCTAATTTCTTGCATTATCTGCTGGTGCTACCCAGTGAGTAGATTAAAACTTGCTTGGATATGCACATATGAAATTCCCTCACAGCAGAAGAAGCATTCTAGACCAGTGCTTTGGGCTGAGACCTGTGACTGAGATTCTGAGATGGAATGAACTACTCTGGCCTAGCTGACAGCAACCGACAGACCTGCAAGGAGGTGTATTTTTACACACATTCACCACAGTTGGCAGCACACATGGGGCTCACATGACATTGTTTGCTTCTTGAAGTTCCTCTCTGCTTTTTGGAAATCTGCAATCAGAGCTTCAGGATTATCTTACTTGTCCTGTTTCCCTGAGCTGTGGTAAATAACCAGGTGTGCAGCAGGGTGGAAAGACCTCAGATATGTCCCCTTATTCTAGATGACAAGCATAAGGTAATTCAGTTGTGCTTTGACAGTATGGTTGTCTCCTAGTATGCATGGATTGAACAGAGGTTGTATGTGGTCCTGTGTCCAAGAGTAACTTCTATTTCTAGACAGAAATACTTGGGGGTTATAAGTTTGGTTGGTTTTTTTTTGTTTTTTTTTTTCCAGTTTTCCCATCCTCCCTAGAAGCACAAGGTACTTCAGAAAACAACTAAAAATGTCTGATTCTATCATAGTGACATATATAGATATATTTCTCTGTTCAGTAAAATCAATATTCACCTTCATTTTAAAGGAATAATCTGTGTAATAATCCTTTATTGGTTAAATTGATTGTAGTCTACTTCTGAAAATATCAAAGACCTATTCAATAAACTTATTACAAGGAATTCTTTTAATTACAGCAGCTGGCACTGTTTCTCCTTCAAGGCTGCCTAAAGAGGGTACTGTAAATTAATCTGGGTGGCTAATTATCAGGCCTGTCAACCAGTCTAGATTAACAGCCCCTCATGCATCATCCTGTGTGAGCCCGTGGTGTCACAGCTGACCATGCATTCATCCAGGAAAAATCACTGCTGTAAAATCACCCTGTGCATCTTACATGGCGTATCCCCATCCTCAAGAGGCAGAGAGTTCTGCTGCTTGGGAGACTTCCATGATGTCAGCAGCTCCCTTCCTGTGTGCTTGCCACGTATGTTTTTGTTTTGTCATACTAATATAGGCAGTCTTGTTGGCAAGTGCATTTGCAGGATGTTTGCAAATTGATGGACATTTGTGGTGTCTCTCTGTTGCAACACCTCTGGAGCAGTTTTACAGCTGAGGCTTGTCACAGGAATTGAAGTCTGAAGCAGATCACCAGACAGTTGTGTTGTACACTTGATGTCACATTGTCTATGCAGAGGAAGGCTGTTTACTTTTTTTCTTTCTATAAGGCTTTTCTTGTATATTCTGTGTTCTGACTGCTTTTCCAGTGATGATTAATACAATGATTTCTAATACACAAACATTATTTAGCACTGTTTCCTGTTTTAGGCTTGGATAATTGGGAGGGTTGTTGTTTTTGTCAGTATTAATCAGGTATTGGTCCTTTAAGGGAAATACGACAATTCCATGTTTTCTGATGGGATTTAATAATTTACAGCTTTCACCATTGCTTTCCTGCCTTCTTAATTTTAGACAACATGGTTTAATATATTAGACTTGATTTTTTCCTTGTTTGGGTAAGTAACTGCCTAAGTAACTATAGAAAACCTGCTGCAATCTTTTGTTCTGTGAGCATAGGTTTACAGAAAATACCACTGTACATAATTTTATAAGTTTGACACCCTCTTTCCTTTGGAGTGACTGGCTGCTGCTCTGCAGCAAAGAACAAAGGGGTGGAAAGCGTTAGCCACAGAGTTTCTGAAACCACATATGAGAAATGTAATCTCTAAAAGAATTGCTCTTAGCAGTCTCCAACACATGGGGCACACAGGGCATAGCACAGTATGGAGACCCAGCTGGGTCATGACATAGGTCTGCCCTACTTGTCATAAGGCTGAAGTGAAGCCAAGCCACCACTGGACACACTAACCAGAGTTTTGTTGTGCTTCAGAGCATCAGCCAATCACTTGACAAGGGTGAACACAAAACTGACCAGCTCTGAGAATTATTTCACACTGACTGAACTCATGGAGGTAGAAACAAGTATTGACACCTGCCCATCAAATGGTAGAGAGGGGAAGCAAATGCATTACACTCCCAACTTGGCTTTCACTTCAGCTCATTTCAAGTATTAATGGTTAGAACGAGCCAAAAGATTTGGGTCAGTTGAACTGCATCTATACCATGTTTAAGGATTATATTGATTACATACTCTTTAATCGCTTTTTTTTTTCCCTAATATCCTCCTTATTTTTGCAATTTTCCCTTTTATATCTTAATTTAGGGTATGCTACTATTCCTTTGCCTGCAGGCTTGTTGCCTCTGTTGTTCTTATATTGTTACTGTATTGGATGACATATTCATCTGCTAAAATGATTTATTACCCCAGCTCACCGGGCAGTAGCAGTGCTCACTGAACAGACAGATTTGTCAATTTGTAGCACAGATATCTTTATCCTCCCCAGGTGCTCTGGAATAGGAAGTAGTGGAAGCATATTTGTGATTGCAAAAGAAAAACTTCTCAAGGAACAAGGTGCAAGACAAATGTGTAGACAAAGGCAAAGGAGGAAAAGCAAAGAAAAAGGGTTTAATTTTCCTGTGTTATGAGATATAAACTAGTGGGATGAACTTAATTGCTACCTCACAGCTTGGCTTGTGTCTGATGAATTGCTATTCTGGTCACTGTCTTTCTACTTGCTGTTTACAATAGCTGTCTTTTTCTCATGTACTGAGGATAAATTAAAAGAGACCAGCCAGGAACAATCCCTGTGAAGGGTGCTGAGGTTTGGAGCCTATCCCTTTGCCTTGCACTTCCCTCCTCCCTCATACTCCCTTTGTCTCTTCAGTGGGTACAATGGAAGTACCATTAGATTGGTTTAGACTTTTGGATTTTTTCACTAGACTTTCTTTTTTATTTGAACAGTGAAAAATTAATGCTAATAATCAGTTTGCACTCTCAATCATGGTGCAGTACCAACATCCAAAGCACAGATTCCTCTGATTGCTTGACAAAGATACGCCCATTCTGTGACCCCAATCAAGCATTCCTTTCCTGATCCATACCCCCTGCATTCTCCTGCCAAAGTGTAAATGCTTTTATTTCTTGCAGCTCACTCTGTGGAGTAAACCTTTGTGCCCTTTGTCATTTTGGTACAGTTAAGAAGAGGGCTGTCAGCTTTTTTTGGTTCAAGTTTGCTGTATGCTTCTTTTCCTGTATTCTTTCTGCATTTATTTTTCCTTGGCTCAGGTTGAACTAAGTGCTTGAAATGGATTTTTAATTAAAACCCAAAAAATTCTGTCAGAAGAATTTTTCTTGAAAAAGCCTTTACATTGTCAAAGGCTAATTCACACCATAAAATATAAATAAACATTGGAAATATGTTCAGCTGTCACTGAGAAGCCTATGAGGACAACTGTATTGAAAAACAGATTGATACACTTAACATTGGGGTGGAATTGATTTTTTTTTTTTAAGGCAGATCTATATGGCAAAACAAAGCAGTACATCATCATCTTCCAAATTAACTAAATGAATACAAAATAATGTATGTTTCTCCAAGTGAATCCTACATGCATGAAATCAGTGAGTTGGTGCGATAAAGCATCAGGAGCTGGCACTGAGTTCACCAAGAATCCTGAGTTCAGCATCTCTGAAAGTAAGACCATTATTTCTTCACTCAAATTTGAACCGATGTCCAAATGAGACATTTAAAATAAATGAGTGCACTGCAGTAGGTATGGAAAGATTAACTGTCCTAGTTCTGACGCTGTGTGTGTATGTCTGTGTGGTTTTTTGCATGTCATTGTCTTTGTTCTTGTTGACAAAAGGGCTCCATGCTGCATCTTTCTTCCCTCCTGCAATCGATTGTGTTAAATAAGACACAATTTTCAGAGAGATTTTACCTTCCTCACCCCAACCTAGCATATTTTCAGACATATACACTATTTCTTTAATAATTAAATTTGTAAATAAAATAAAACCCCATACACAGTTTTTCAAGCCTGCAGGCAACTCAATTGTCAACTAAAATCCTTTGAATGTCATACTGTGAAAATGGCTTTTATATAGATTTATTTCTATTTTTTCCTTTCAATAAAGGTTAAAGAGAAGAAATGATAGCACTGTGCCTTCACAGGAATTCTGGTAAGTGCAATAGTGTTCAAAGTATACTAACCCCTTTCTCACAGGATACTAGCCCCTTACTCATAATGTACTAATCCCTTTCTTTTTTTACCCTGTTAAGGCTGAGCACACACAATTAAAAGATAAAGTTTGAGCCACATTTCTTGAAGGCATTATTTCTGAAAAACAGAAAGATAAGATATTCAAGGACAGTAAAAGAGAAGGGATCGTAAGAGTTACAAAGGGAAATCAAAGCCT
Source organism: Toxostoma redivivum (assembly GCA_013397375.1). Classification (NCBI taxonomy): domain Eukaryota; kingdom Metazoa; phylum Chordata; class Aves; order Passeriformes; family Mimidae; genus Toxostoma; species Toxostoma redivivum. The sequence continues at coordinate 17,710 of VXBI01007761.1, read as the reverse complement.
TGTGGAATACAGAAGAGAGAGAACTGGTGTTTCCCGTTCTTCTCCCCAGTTAGTCAAGGCAGATTTTGAAAAGAAAAATAATTTGCATCCACCCCTACACAGTAACAGCAGCCAGCTCATTCATGTTAGTATTTAATCACCATCACTATATAGTCTTTAATTACATGATCACACACTGGGTTTCCCCCTGGATTCTGCCTTGTTCAGAGCACAGAGGAGATATGCACACTGAAAGAAGAGCAATTCAACAGTTATTTCTTTCCCTTTGTTAGTCGATGTTCACACCCATGCCTTGTTCAGTACATGCTGTGCAAAGTCTCTTTTCATATCCACATTTTCATTTTTTACCCTAGGTTTTTTCTAACCATCACCTTTCATGTGCCCTGCGCAAAAATTCCTCTTGCATTACAGAGCATTGTTTGAGGTGTTCAGGTTCATCTTCATTGTAGTAATGTGGAGTTTGGATGCCCAGGTATGAAGCTAGATACAGCCACTTATTTTGGATATCCTCCCTGAGATAATTAGTGCCTGTATTTTCAGGGTGCTTAGAACTGGAAGGTATTTTGTGTTCCAGCTCCTTGTGACTTCAGTGCAGCTGTAATTCACCTCACAGTCTCAAACTAGAACACAGAAGCTCTAGACTGGATCTCCTAAAATGAAGAAGAGATTTGTGGGTGTAATATGTGAGCATTTGAAAAAAAAGGTTTATTAAAATGTCTAGCTTCACAACCTAAAGGAATCCCCTGACAGCAGTGGACTGAACCCAGTCCTCCAGGCAGGATCCAGCTACTTTAATGATAAGACTGTTATAGGAAAATAACTTCATGAAATCTTCCCAGGGAGACAAATCATATCACAATTTTAATAAATTAATAACGTAATTTCTTAAAATGGATAAATTGCACTATGCCTTTTAGAAAGATACTACAGAACCAACCACTAATACTGGTGATTTAAAATATTTTGTCTGATCTCTGGCTTTAATTTATTCATGGTCAGATGTATTTATATCTCTACTGGTATAGATATTGTACTTTGTACTAAGGTATTAGTTTAACTCTTAATGTTTACATCTATGATGTATTTATGGAAGAAAATGATATTATCTCTTAACCTTTATTTTGCTACATCTCATTCCTTAAGTATGTAGTAGCCCTTCTCTCAGTTTGTTGCCATTTCAGTTGCAGTTGATGCTAAACACTACAGAATTTGAGGTTAAGTATTATCAGTACTATCTGCCACACTGTAAATATTCACCTTTTTCTATGCCAATACAATACTGCTGGCTGATGGTTATTCTATGATTGATTAAGACAATTAAATCTTTATTATTTTCTTGCATCAGCATTCAGAGAAAAATGTTAGTGGTCTTTAAGTGCATGTTAATGGTGCTTAAGTGAGTGTGTTCTCTTCCACTTTCTCTGACAAAGAATTCAAGGATCTTAAAAACATTCTCCCTGTTCACCTTGACTGGCTGTGGAGCTGAACTGTGCTGCTCACTAAACGGAAAGGCAGGTTTGTTACAAAACTGACTATGACCCCCTGGTTCCACCATACTGTAATGCTCCTTGAAAATGAGGCCAAATTAGGAGTAAAAAAAAAATTCATTCTGGTTTTACTTCAGACTGGAGGGTATGGCTTTTCTGAAGTGGAGGTGCAAAAGTAGTGGAGTGCTGCTAAAAAAACTATCTAAAGAGCAAATTTCTGCAAATGACAAATTTCTTAGACTTATCTTGATGTTAAGGTGAAGCATTTAAGGTCTGCTATGGGGAACTGTGATGAATACTGCTATATAGTCCTTGAACTTGAAAAACTTTGATTGTCATACTGTAGGTGGACTGAAGTGGCATACAAGTTTTGAAAGGATTCACAGATATTAGTTGTTTACAGAACAAGCGTACCAGTGTAGGTTTTAGAGAGGTTGCAGACTCCCTTCCTTGTCCCTTCTCTCATCTTTTCAAATTTGATGCTTTCTGCTTTTAGAAAACTGTAAAAATCAAAGTATGGAGAGACTGAGACCTCATGCTCTTCATTGACATGAAATATGGTTAATTTTGCCTTGCATTTTATTGTCTTCTGTTAGAAATATATAATACTTGATACAAGGAAAGGACACACCTGATTGAGGAAGAAGTCTTTTACAATAGCTATAGGTTAGGACTCTGGGATGTGGATCCTGGTCTGCAACAGACCTTTGGGACAACTTTCAGGTAATCTTTACCCTCCTTTTCTCTCAGTTCTTTGTAAAAACTGAGGAATATCACCTCCTTTCAAAACAGGTGCAAATAAGAGAAAATCTGAGGTGTTCAGTTATTGTAATTTAGAGGCTGTGTAGGAGCATAAATGTGTACTTAGTTAACCTGATTTTTTCATCTGACTCGTATCCTGCCCAAGACTGTAGCAGCCTAGAGGTGATGCTTAGGAAAGGGTATGGGAAAAGGAACAGCATGTAGCTCTCTTCTCTAAATCCCATAATTCCTCCTTGTTCCACTGCTTTTTTGCCCTCTGGATGGAGACAAGTGTACCCTGCCTCCAGCAACTCTGGTATTTTCTAGATAAGATTCACTTACCTAAGAATTTTTTTAAATGATGACTCATAGAGCCACAACGAAGTTAGTGGTTATTATTGTTAGTAATTATGTTTAATTTCATAATTTCTGATAGGAAAGAGAGCGGGAAGAATCCCCTCAACAGCATTGGGAACCATATACCTTAGTTCCTAGAAAATGACCCAGTGTATTCTCTCAAAGCTTTTAGGTGTTTAAAGGAAAAGTCAGATGAGGAAACAGTCTAGTTTCTGGGGCTAGCAGGACCTCAAACATGCACTTTTCAGGTTTTGGCTGTGTATGTGCTCATTATTGGTCTCTCTACCAGGCCACAAGTGAATAGAGAGATAATACTGAGCCAGGGTTTGGTGATGTAGAATAATTTGACAGAAGTTTTCATGAAGATTCTCTCCCAGAAACAAAAAGAGAGTGTAGAGCTGCAAAATAGTACCAAGTCTTTGATGATGCAGAAGTGCCAAAATAGCAATTAATTTCATTTAATGTAGTGGCCTAAAGGCCCACCTGTTTAAAGCTTGTTCCTATACAGTCCCTTCAGAAAGCAACATAAACTGCCTTTTGTCTGGAAATTCTGCTAGTTTGCAAAATCTATTTTGAATTCTGGCAAGCACATTTCACCTGTAATCTCTAGGCTCTCTGGAACTGAACACACATGTTGTTCCACAGTGAAATCCATTAAACAAAACCACTGTAGTGGGGCTTTCCTCTGAGAGTGGAGATGTGTGTCTGTGTGTCTGGTGAAGAAAGGAGGGGAATAAATGCTCAAAAAGATGCCATGGCTAGTAGAGGAAAGAAGACAAAATGGAAGAATTTATTGCCAAATGGTTAGAAAGAAATTACTTAAGAAGAGTTTAGAGACGAAGGTACAGGTGGATGTCTCCTGAAGTGCTGTTTAAAATGATGCTCTTTGTTCCTATTCCCTAGAAGTCCTGAGGAAAAGTTGTTTCATAAGGACTCAGAAGAGTAACTGAGCAAGTCACCAGGGCATAAGAAGGTAGTGCAGTATTTAATCCACAACCTGGAACACGACAGTGAAAATTGTAGGGTCCTTTGGGATGAGTTTAGACATTGCAGATGATGTCTTTAAAGGTGGTCTTATTAACTGTGCTGCTAAAAGTTGATATGCTCATTTGTACGTGTATGTCAGTGCATACAAATATTAACAGTGCTTAATAGAAGAGAAAAAAAATCTGGTCTTATACTGGAGAAAAAGCTAGGTAACTATTTACACTCAAAGATCTAGAGTAAAAGATGATAGTTGATTTTTAGTAATTAACATATTTTGTTTGGTATGCCAGGATTCTAGGTACTCAAAAATATTTTTTAACTGGCATAAAATCTCTTTTGAAAGTTGTTTTTAAAAAAGAAATGTTAGGTCACAGAGAGAATTCTATTTATTTTAATTCTAGCTAGATAAGAAACAGGTAATTCTAGAATATTGCAGGTGTTTATATATAAAATTGTGTAATTATCCCATAAAGTCTATTTCTGCCATTCTTGTTCTCTCCGGCCTGGAGGCTTAGTGATATTGCAACTCATCTGTAAGGAGACAGGTACACATGAGCTAGGGCCAAAATAAAAAGATTTGGGATCATCATGCTTGGTTTAAGATGATCTAAATCCTCACAAAGAATCTGGCATATCTCTGGTGAGTCTGTGAATTCCCAGGTCTGGCTGACCACACTTCACCATGGGTGCTAACAGTGGCAAGAAGTGGGGGACTGGCACTCCCCTTTTGGTGACAGTGTGACACTGGGTGACCTGCAGCAGATCATAAAACCAACCCATTTAGGTGTGGTTTGGTGGACAATTACCACCAGTGATGTTGAGCTAGGCAGTTTTTGTGATCTCTCTCTCTTTTTGGTGGCTTATTCATGCATTCATGTTACCTCCTCTGGACTGAAAATCAAACCACGGAAAAAAAAAGCCATTTTCAGCTGGATTAAGCTCTGTTATTTGGTTGATCATGCAGCAGGACAGAAGTAAGGAGGAGCAGGGGTAAGGACAGGCAACTGAGGAGCTGAAAAGTCCCCTTACCCTGCACTGGAGCCAAATATGAAACTGCAGCATTTGGTGGCCAGGAGAGCATCTGTCCCCCGCCCACCTCCTTTCATGTAGGAGCCTATATTTTTGTGACTTGCTGTGTTTGAAAGCCTAGTAAGCAACAGACTTCTCTCAGTGTTGGCCATGGTAAAGGGGTGAGCATTAAGTTATTAACAGAAAAAAGGAAATTATGTTAATAATTACAAAACTGAGTACTCAGTGGGAATATGGAAAACCTGGCTGGGAAACTTCCCTGGAGGACTAGACTGGGGCAAGATCAGGAATCCAAGACTCCCACTGTCCCTGGCAAGTTCTCTAAACATAAGGGAACTTCCACTCAGTTGGTTTTTCAATTTATGTATGGAAGTTTCAATTAGCATAAACTAATTATCTAAGTGTACAGACTGACATTTCCTTTACGAATCTATTATGCTCCAAAATATTGTAGATGTGGCTTTTTTCTAGTGCAGAGAATATCTTATCAGCTCACAGAGAGAAATGTGAAGGCCTGCCGTGGTAGGAAGTACCTTATGTCAGTAGGGTGGGAAACATGCACTGCAGGTAAAGATAGAGAATCCAAGGTTTTCATAGCCTGGTGGAATACTCTAGCTGTGAGGTCCCTGGTGTTTGTAGGGTGCCTGAGTGTAGCAGTCTGAGCAGGTGTCTGGGGCAGCAAATTAGGACATCCAGTACCTGAAGGTAAGGTACTGAGGTAATTGATGTAGCAATGCTTAAAAGCTAGGGTTTAGCCCAGTATTATACAGAACATCTGCCTTTCCTGTTCTCTCTCTCCCCTGGTTTTCTACTTACTTCTCCTTTGCTTGCTGATTTGATCTGTTTTGTTTTCTTGGAAACTAGGTCTGTACCAGCTAGATTTCCCTATTTTCTTTGCTTATTGAGATGTAAAATCTGATTGCTCAATGCACGAGTGGGTGTGTAAATCACTATGTAAAACTGTGTGACCAAATCAGTTTATGTGTCAACCAGGCCAGGATTTCTTTCTCAGTAACTTGTACACATAAAATGAAAATTGCTGCAGAGCTGTATTTTTACAGAACAATTTACTAGCTGTTGAATTCCAACAAACTATTTTTATCTTCTGAGGGCAGGAAAATATTAGCTTTATTTCATGTCATTGCTTAAGCTACATATTAATAATTAACCATTATTATAATGGAAGTCTTCCAGGTACAGAATGTGCCCATTACTGAAAAATGGAAAATAGAAAAATGAGATAGGTCAGTGCCAATACAGAGCTTGAGTATCTTAGACAAGACATCAGCAAAATTGCAAAAGCAGAAGTGTGATAACATTTTAAATAGACTCAGGTGTATTAATATCTGTTCTTCCTAGTGTATAGATCTTGCATATTTAACTTCATCACTACTAGAGTATCTGAATAGCAGCTTCTGAATTACCAAAAGTAATTAGCTAGCAAAAATATTCTCAATTTGTTTGTTCTAGTAAGGAGCTTTTCCCTTCTCTTTTTACCATATTATTCAACAGAGTCTGTATTATACAAAGAACTGTCTCTGTAGTGAGCAGAATGATCTCCCTGTACTATTGCAAAATAGATCTTTCTCCAGGATTTTTTTTCTGTTTCAGGTATGAAGGGCTGTGTGAACATGCGACCTGTACCTCTAGCAGGCTTTGCTGTCTTTTTTTCTGGTAAATTTATTTGTGGAAAAGAGGATGTAAAAATGGATGCTTTGTAGTATGCTGGGCCAGATTCTCTGGTAGCTGTATGAAAACTTCACTTCAGATTAAGCCACAAAAATAGTGCATGATTCAAAATGTAGGTGAAAATCATGGTGTTCCATATCTGCTGTGTATTAGAAACAGCCTCTGGTGTTTGCTGTTGGATACTACTTTCCTGAAAGAATGATGCAAAGACTCTTTGTCAGGCAATCATATCTCCTTCTGAACTGCTTTTGAGCTCTGCTTCCTTAAATGATGAGGATTCCTTAAGAAAGCTCAATACAGCCAAATCCCACTGAATTGTGTATTAGAAATATTTCACTGTGCAGGAAAAAAAACGTGTTTCAAACAACATTAGTAATGTTACTAATAAAGAAATCATTCCTGTTTAGAGTTAACTTAAATATACAGGAGGAAATGTGTGTACACAAGACCTACAGAGCCCCCAAACTTTGAATTTAATATGTGATGTTATTTTGCATAATGTAGACTTGTGTTCTGCATATAAATTAGGCTACTGGATTGGGGGGGAAAAAACAACACACTGCTTCTTCTCCTAGTTTTCTCTGCTATTTTTAAAATTCTTGTGGACAAATAATTGTGAGAGTGTGGGGTTGTTTGGAATTCATAGCACCATTGCCATAATGGAGGGGGTAAAAAGGTGTATGCTGTGAGTATCTCATGCTGCCTGGGCTAATGCTGGGTCTCTGCCTGGGGTTGTGAAGGTTTGTTCCACAGCTCTGAGAACGGCAGGGACTTGCTGGAACATGGTGCCTCCTGTAGTGAGGAGCAAACACCTGCTCCATACCCCCTGCCAGCTCAATCAGACACTGCAATAGGAGGTGGTAGGGGTACTGCTCTATGAGATTACACATTATTCCAAATATTTGGAAGCTTTAATTATGGAACCTGACTTTAGTCTGCTAACATACCCTTTCCCACTAACATATTGCAGCTGAGCCACCTGAAACATACCATGACCAAAATATTTTTTTTATGCAAGTCCTGCTCTGCATGCAGAAAGAGTTATTTCAGCTCAGATTCAGAAGGGATTGCTGCACTAGAGTGGGACAGTCCAGTGGCAATACTTAAAGCCAATATTGTCATTGAAGTTTATGTATAGGCAAACAGCAGACCCAGGATCAAAACATGTAAATCAGAGCTTGTTGTGTCTATAGATTTTGACAGTGCTTGAGTAGATAAGCAAATACTTGAGAGATCCAGCCATGGTGTTTATTAAAAAAAAAAAATTACAAATATACTACACAGATAGTACTGATGCCTAAGTTAAGGAAGTCTGATGATTTCCATGATGGGATGCCATTTTCAGTTGCTTATTCCTTTGCCCAACTTAAATCAGTAATAAAATATTTAAGGCTGAGAGTCTGCCTTGGACTCTGTATGTATGTTTGCTGTGTGCAAATTTCAGATAACATAATTCAATCAGTTTCTGTAACAAGGTTAGGATAAAAATGCTTGTTAAAGAAAAATAATAAATATGTTAATATTTCACTTACAAGTTATGGCACTTTGATACTTTACCAGAATAGGTATTTAGCATTCAGCAAAGAAAATTGACCATGTACCAAAGATGTGCCTTTTATTGTGACTATTAAAGTTCATCAAAATATGAGAATTAAAAGGCTGTCACGTGTGCAGGATGGAAAAGCTGGTGTTGCATAATGAGGGGGGTGGGATTAGAATGTGTGCTCTTCGAGAAGTTGAACTGGCAACGTAACACAAGTTTTCTATTACTTGGATGCTACGTATGAAGAGATCAGGGAAAGAATGATGCTGATTCTGAGACATCTTGGCTGCTTTATCTCTATTTTCCTAGCAGAGATTAGTTTATGGAGTTTTGGAAGAAGCATGCACTGGGGACTTGTTCCTTTAGCTGATCCAGCTCAGACAGAAACAGACTAATCATCTCTGGACAAGGTAACATAGCACTGTCAGTACAAGTTCTGAAGCATAGCTGTGAATGTGGCCACAACAGTCTTTTATTCCTCTTGAGTCATAGGGAAAAATTACCTGGTGCATACATTTCTGTTTCTTATAAATAGACTTCAATGTTTATTGTTGAATTACTGTTGAATTGCAGTACAGTCAGCAGAGCGGCTCTTGTTCCTTTATTCATCATGGTGAGACAATGCTCCTGCAGAAACATGTTTTTACTTTCATTTCTTTCTACCCTCTCTCCCACATAGTGTTTTCTCCCTGATATCTTCCTTTCTTCAGATCAGTTTCTCAACATCCTTTTCCTTCCTCCTCTTGGGCTAGGTGGGACTTTGTGTGTGCCACTTGCTTCTCATATTTCACCAGTGCAGGCTCCTTCCAGCTAGTTCTCTGCAGATGAGCAGTTTGTAAACTCCAGCTAATAGAACTCAGAGGGTGCAAAAAACCCCTCAGTTTATGAGGGGCCACCTAAGGTGCAAGCTGAGATATTAATCACTTCAGCTTGGGAATGTGTGCGTTTGCTACAACTTCCCCATTTTTGTTTTGGTGATCAGCCTGTTTGTGACTGCTGCTAGTCTGAATTGACAGTATTATTTTTTGCCTTCCCGATATAGCTATTATAGAAAGCTATTGCTAAGTTAGAGAGACAGAAATAAATTTCAGTATAATTTCTTTTACCCCTTAGATGAAATGATGAAGGAGAGCAGTCTCATTCCTTTACAGTGTGCCAAGCCTCGTCTGAGAGCAGACAGTTGGGGATCTAACAAGGGGACACCAATATGTTTCAGGTAAAATATACAGCAGGAGTAATATAAAAACAAGGACAAGTGATGGGGCACATTGAGCACTACAGGGGCAGGCAGAAGCAATAATCCTATGAATCTTATGTCCATTTGAGTTAGCGAGGTTTGGATTTTTGTACTGTGTCAGAAGTCCTCAGACCCTGTTCTGTACTTTGGGCTATTCTCTGGCTGTGGCTGTTTCTCAAATAATGTTCCTCTGCAGAAGGTGTCATCATTGTGAATGCTATTTAAGGTGAAAAAGGTGCTTTGTAGAGAGCAATTGTTTTCTCTAACCAGAGCAAGAGGTTCTCTGAATCCACCAGCCAGCTGTCTCCTTGTTTTTCCAATAAATATAGCTGAGGCAAGGTGCCAGGCAGGATATGAGAGGCATAGAGAGAAGGGATCATGAGGAAGACAGACACTTACTGGGAGACAAGGGTTTGGTCCTGCTAAGTGCTACTGCAGTAGCACATAGACCGAGGATTTGAGTGCTGCAAGCATCAAATGTCTTTTTATGAGCATGGATTTCTAGAGCTAGGGACCTTCTGCCATACTTTGTATCAAAAAAAATGTGCTTCATATTAATAAAGTCACACTATTTTCATATTCATGCTTGAAACTTACTGAGAGTTTAGCTTTCTAGAGTTAAATAGGAGTTAGAAGCCATTAAATTCTTGTCAAAGGTGTTTCATTGTCTAAAGGCTGTTATTTTGATATGACACTTCTGATTTCTGATCATTGCATCAGCATAATTGGTCACCCACTCATGCCTAGCAAATCTCTTAGAGAGAGGCCTTCTAATGGAGTTGTGAATTTAATTGGAAAATATGGCAATGGATTTATTTTGCTGTTCAGTCAACCAGAGACCCTTTACAAAGGAATAAACCAATAGCCATTTTTAAATTTAGTTGAAGGTCTTAATATTGTGGATTAGAAAGGGTATTTTTATTGGAGATATTTTTTCAAAGTATGAGGAATGAGAGAAGGAATTTTTAAAGCACTTGTCCAAAATTTCAAGAAAATTGCAAGAAAACAAGCTGGAGTTGTTAATCTGAGAGGACACTCACCTTCCTTCTAACTGCACAAATGTTTACTGTTGTTTTTCTTTATGAATATTTAATGCACAGACCCTGAAAACGATCTCATTCTCTCCTGAATTTCTGGAAATATTAGTTCTCAGTGTTCAAGATGTTACAGTCGGACTATTGTGCCAGGTACTTTTCCAGAAGATTGGTTTTGAACAGATGGAAATTTACAGTGTAAAATAAGCCAAAACAGAAATGAAATGTTTCCAGTCAGCTTTGTTATAAAAAACAAACCAGTAAAAATCAAATTATTTTGTCTTTTGAGATACCTGTAAGAAAAGATAAAAACTATAAACTCAAAGGAAATAAAAATGTAATTGTGAAAATATGAGGTAACTTCTATAATTCTCCTACAGTGTAGTAATAAATTTATTAAAATAATTTTATTTTCCTTTTATCCTTTGAGACCCAGTCATTTTGGATTCTCTTAAAGAAATTATTTAAGCAATAATGTTTTTGTTTGTTTAGTAGTTTTTTGGCCTCATAATCTCTCTTCACTTCTTTGTTTATTCTTTTACAAAAATAACTGGAAAATAATAACATAAAATTTCTTATATCTTACTTTGGTATTTACCTGAAATGTGCTCCTTGAGAGCTAAAATGAAGTTTGGCATCTAGGGTCTCCACAGTATCTTAAATAAATATTTCTTTCAATAAAAAACTTCAGATGTGAATTGGGTGAACTCTTAATTTTCAAAGTTTTCTGTTCTCCTTAACCTTGTTTGTTCTTTTGTCTGTCTTCAGCAGATGGCTGGGTGACTGGCATTCTCTAACAATATTCACTGCTCATTAGCACCATGTCATTTTGAGTGTTCTTTCCATCTTTCCCGTTCTTTTTTCCTCCTTCATTTATCAACCTATACATTCATATGTTTAGTAAGTCATTGACAGTGATGTAGGTTTTAACATTTGCCTTCATAATTTTCTCCAGAAATCCTGCTTGATGACTAGGAGGAAAAAAAAAACCATGTCTGACATACAAGGTGATTAATGGAATATTAACCTCAGTAACTACTTTTCTGAGGAACCTTCAGAAGCATGAATTACTTGGTTTTACCCATTGGTTGCCAAGATCAGTGTATATACTTGAAAATTCATGCAATCCTTCTTTTCATAATGTTTAACGAAATGCTGATTACAATGTATGCAGGGTGTCATAATGTTAAATGGTTTATTTGAACAATGCAAAACAACACTATTTCTGACATGAAATTATGAGTTTATTGGTGCTCCCACAGATCTCATCTTGTCAGATTTGCTACACACCTAGAGTACATATTCTGCTCTCTTGTAGTCCATGTTGTCAGATCTGATGAGTGCTGCACTGGCAGCTTCTAACACTGCAGAAAGAATTTCCTTCAGAACCTGCTAATCTTTAGTGGAAGAAATCTATCACTGAGAAATTTACTTTATGCAGAAATCGGATTATATTCCTCTATAATGCCCATTTTTGTTTAGTTTATATCTGTTGAAGTATTTAAACTGATACTGGTGAAATCAGAATAACACCCCATGTTGACAGTATTTTCATACCTCTTCCAAGGCTTCCCTGAATTGTATTCTGAGAGATGGGGTTATCAAAATCTTGACCACCATTCTTCTGACTCTACTATTGATAAGCTCAGTGATGAAATTCCATTTGACTCAAAGTAACAGAGGGACTATGTTCAAGAGATTTTCCTAATCGGGCTGATAGCAAGGGCAGGGAAATACAATTTAGTGAATACATGAATTTTACCCTATTCTGAACCCAAACAAAGATCTTGTTTCTCTCTCTCTTTTCTTCTCTTTTTAAATATGAGACCATTTCAGTGTTAATCTTCAGAATATTATGTTCTATAACCTTCTCTGAGATATTTTAAAATACTTTTCACCTATTTTCCTGAATCATTAGCTGAAGATCTTTCTCGGAAAATCACTGTCTTTGAACCTTCATATTTAATTTGTATTTTGCACGTTAAGTTATGAAAGCAAGAAAAGTCTGACTAAAAATCTTTAATTAATCATAGCAAATTCTCCAACTGTGTGAAACATGATTCATTCTGCCTCTTGACTACTATAGCACTTTAGATTTGATTTTTATAAATTACCTGTGCCACCACTGTAGTGCAAATGGATGTGTAAAAAATTGTAATTACCAAGAAACTCAATGATGTACAAATGAAAACAGTACATAGGGAAAGATTTACAGTTCCAAATACTATATTATTTAATACAATGACCTTTAGAGATTTTTTCCTAAAAATAGAACAGCTGAATTTTCTGGTTAATGCATATGATTGTCAGAATCTTTTCATTGTATAAGACAAAATGAATGATACCATATGTACCAGGCATCTCTATGAATCCACAGATAAAACATAAAATTATAGAATATTCTGAGGTGGAAGGGACCCACAAGGATCATAAAGTCCAATTCCTGACCCCACATAGGACCACCCCGAAAATTAGAAACTAAAGAAGAATTTATGTAGAAATACATAATTTAGCTTTTGCCCCATGTTCAGTGACCAAATGAAATAGGAATTTTGCAAGAATTCATGTATGGTATAACTCAAGTGATTTGGGATATGACTCCACTGAAATACCTTCTATTAAATTGCATGTGTAACTAATGAAGGCAAATGTTATAAAAATGAAAAAAATGCATTTGAAAAATGTCAAGTGAATTGTTGTTAGTGCAGATTTCACTTGGTATGTTGAAATGAAAAGAACAAATATTATAAAAATCAATAAAAATATATGTATAAGTCAATGAAAATAAAATAATTGGTTTGAGCTTTGATAACACTTCTTTCCAAGACGTATTTCAAACTCAGTTTTCCTTACAAATGGAAACACTTATTTTTGTAGTCAAGATTGTATTTACTACAGCCAAAAGGATTGCTATGGTACTTGGATTCACTCAGTGTTTTAATCAGAACTGAGAATAAATCTGCTGTCTTCAAGACTGCTGGATCAGTTAATGGATCTACTGGGTGGCAATTAGAACTTTCTGTCAAAGCAATACTTCAGTTCCCCTTAAGAGGTTAACTGTTGGCATATTTCCATGCAATTTGACCTAAACTAGATTAGATGGTTTAATATCCACTCAAAATTAGGATCAGCACATATGTTGAATAAGATTTAATCCCATTGGATTCTAATCTGCTTCCTTGAATATATCAGATGTTCACTAAAAGAGAGTGGACAGGAGCAAAATCTGAAGAACAAAATTACTATAACAGTCTGTGAATGCAGTGACACCTGGTAAAGAGGAGTCTTATTTCTGTGTGGGAGGTAAATTTTTTTCTGAAATCTCTTGAGAGTAATTAACAAATAATCACTGGATATTTGAAATTTTCAAAAGTTCTGCGTTTCCTCTCAGGTTTGATGCTGTTTCTTTCTGTACAAGAAAATTCAAGGAGTGCTTTCTTAGAATTATACAATAATTGGCTTTGGATGGGACCTATGCGGAAAATTCCATCCAAATCTTTGCTCAAAGCAAGGCCTGTACTGCTCAGTTGCTCACTGTTTTGTTTGGTCAAGTTTTGAATATTTCCAAGGAGGAAGATGCCACAACATCCTTGGGAACCTTTTCCCAATCTAAAACAGCTCTCATGGTGAAATCTTTTGTATCTAGCACTGGAAATCTACAGTGTTGCAGTTTTTTTCCATTGCCTACCCTTTTTTTAGTTTGCTATAATTCAAAATCCAAATCACAAAGAAGTGATGAACATGTATCAGCTTGATCACCAGCAGTAGCTGTGGACATGTCAAGGCAAGACAAAGCATGGGCCAGGTTTCTGATGGGGAATGTTTACTAATCCACCAACTGTATATATTACAACTTTAGCCACCTTTTTAACCACCAGAGTAATGATACTGAGATAATGATACTGATCCTTGTTTCAACTGAGAGGTTCTGAGATTGTCACAGAAGTGGCACTAGGGGATGACAGACTTAGTAAAGAATGCATTGTCTTCCACAGTCTTAAAATCACATGTGTTGGGAAATGTATCTTGTGTGCAAAGACTTATTAGTTTAAAAAAAATCACATTTTTATCTGTGGTAATCCCATAATGGAGACAAGGCCATATCTAGAGTACTAAATATAAAACAAAGTCTTAAAATAAAACCACCAAATACAAAGAAATCTCACTCCTTCCTCCAGCAGATATGCACATTGTCCTGCAGGGAGCAGAATATGTTGAAGCTTGTGGAAGGTAAAGAATATTCACTATCATAATCCTTGTATGACTGATCTGATCTGCTGAGTCCTCTTAATAGCTGTGGGGGAGAAAGTGGGAGAAAGGCTCCTAGTAGGGGAGATTCCAAATCCCTTTCACTTGGGATACAAATCATGAGAGGAAATGAGCCCCGTTAAGCTCCACCTCAAATAAGATTTTGAGTAATGCTTTATTACATGTTTATTTTTTCCCAAAAAAATTTGCCTCAGTGTAGGCCAGACTCTGAATAATATTGTTCTGAAGAGGAGAGCATGGCTGACTGAGTCCCTTGTGCATGGGAGGGCAGGTGACCCTTGGTTTTTTCAAAGCTACTGGTGTTTTCTCAGTGGAGTAATGTAGCTGTTGATGCAGATTTATAAACATCTCCACTTGTTTGTTCTTTCTTAAAGTTCCTTGTAAAACTCAAATAAAACAAACAAGAAAAAAAAAATCAATGTAGAACATCAAAGGTAAATTTGAATCAGTGTAATCTGAAAATCTATGCAGCCCTGACGAGCCTAAATGCAGTTCAGATATGGAGTTCAATAACTCAATCAAATCTGGTTCTCCAGTTCAGCTTTGTGAATGTTTTAGTAAGCTTAATCTGTATGTCCAGTTTAAAATTAAGCTAGGTATCATGAAGGCATATGCCTTGTTTGGGGCTTTCTCTGCAGAAGTGTCACACAGCTTCAGTCAATCATGGTCTATACACAAATGACCATACACCCCCTTGGCTTGTTTGTTTACTCCTCCTAGCTGGAAGCCAGCAAACTGTGCTGGCTCTCTGCTTTTCATTATGCAACAGACAGCTGTCAATCTCTGTCTAATGCTGTCACAGCTTTAGTAATCTCGAGTAATGAACAGCTGTGCCTAGGGATATGAGTGAGGATAACTGGTGCTCATTTTATTGCTGATGTGGTACTGTCATGAGCTCTGTCCCCATAACTTTTATTGGTTTCTATGTCGTTTTAACTTGGCACCAGTCATTTTCTAGTACAGAATTCCCAAATTGCACAGAAGTGTTTTGTCCTTAGCATGTGAACATACAATGAAAAACAACTGAGTTTCTATCAAAGGAGTTCAAAAGCCCTGATATTCGATTTGCTTTAAGGGAAAGGAAGGAGCAGTCGAGGTGATTATCCTGGTTCAGCTGTGGAGCAGTAACTGCTTAGGCCTTTTAACTCTTTTGATTTACTTTCCTCAAAGAAAAGTTTGGTGAAAGTTACTACCTTGATTTTTTTTTTCTTGGTTAAAAACTGGAGTTGCAGCTGTCATAGAGTTTAATCAAGCATAATACATCATGCTGGGCTTGGTCCAAACTTGCTGGTGGATGAGTTTTCATTTGAGAAATTTTGTTTTTACATTGAGGCTATGCAATTATCAATTTAATAATCTGTCACCTGAAAAATGCAAAGTGATTCAAATAAGAATATTTTGGTTATGCTTTCTTATTTTTGTTTTGAATTTCTGTATGAGAATCTATCTCAGCTTTCAATTTTAATATGCTCCTGTATGTATGTCTGTATGCATTTCATAATGCATATTTTGTATCATATTGATATTTTTGGAAGTATTAAGCCAAAACATCTAAGAAAAATTTTTAATGTTTTAAAATCAAATCAGTTTGTAAGGATTAACTAACAATATTTTCTAGGTTTAAGAAAATGCCTGCAATTTGGATGAATGTGTGTTTTTGTTATCTGCCATGCTTTATTCAGTGCAGAGTTTATCTTGTATTTCACCATTCTCCCCAGACTAATTCTCCACTCAGTCAACATCACCATTTTCAGAGAGCTTTAGTTACATGAAAGTATGGCAGGGACTTATGCTTCTGCATGGGATAAAACTCATAGGATGGGAATAGGCACCACTGACATATAAACCTGCAAGTTTTGCCATTGCTGAGACCTTTTCTTTTGTTCTGAAGCGGAGGATATGTGGGGTTTGGTGTTCATCAAAGCAGCTGCTGCTACAGGTGTAGTAAATCTTCCAGATGGTGGGGGAGGGTTCCTGCCATCTGTGCACCTCTTCAGTGCCAACCCCAGGTATCTAAGCTTGATGCAGGGTTCTTGAATTTAGCTATAATATGATGGTTATCATTCATCTTTGGTGTCTGGAATCAGTCCCATGCAGGATAAATTTATTCCCTTAAAGCTGAGATGTGGGTAGTGTGTTCATTCACCTACCGAGAACCAGGTGTATGTCTGAGTGTGCACACTGTATGCAAGTCAATCTAAGGTAAAACTCCTCATTATTTCATTGTCAAGCATCTTAAAAAAAACACTCGCAAGTACGCTGTGCTTGAAATTCAACCATCCTACCATGAAAATGCTGGGCTTTTTTTAGTTTCTCACAATTACAGAAGACAGAGCTGAGATCCCTGTGCTTCTGCATCCAGTAGTAAATGTTAGACTTAGCTATTACTGGGGTCTCTTTAAGCTCATTGCTGAGCTGATCCCCCATATTATGGCATGTTTTGTCTTTGTGGACAGGCTGGATAGGAACTTTATCTATCTCAGTGTCTTTCCTATGGGGAGAGAATAGTAAGGTGATAAAAAAGCAATGTGAGGTTGAGTGCTTTGGTAATCAATTTCACTTATATCTAGATACCTATTAATTCCCACTTATAGTTAACCCTAATCAATTTCCACTTATAGTTAGATAGTTTTAAACTTATGTGACTGCTGTTGTTGAAAATTAGGTTCTCCTCTGTTTCTTCTGCTTAAGTTTGAGGTTTGATGAGATCGGCCATTCTCAGTGACAGACCAGCTATGGTTTTCTAGAGAGCAATTAAAAGATTTTGATGAGGTTACTTTAGCAAGAAGATTAAGTTCAGTTGGCCAGACATTGCTGTATGAGAGACAGCCCTGGAGAGCTGTTAACCACTGCTGACAGATGGCCCCCAAGTTCCTTGGTGCTCTTAGTGAGAAGATCTGAATTATGTCCCTGGTAGATGCATCCTTATTAGATTAGCACAGTGAAACAGAGCTCCTGTTTCCCCTTCACACAGTCTGCTTCCTTGGCATGGCTTTGATGTCACAAATAGATCTTAGAGGCATGGGCTGACCTCCTCCACAGTTACTTCTATGCCAAGACCTGCTGCTTTTCATCATCCTCAACAAGTGAACAGAACATGTTTTCATAAGAGTGTTTTAATTTCATTTCTGCTTTCTTTATCACAGGAGAACTAAACAAGAGATCTTCACTTGTGTTGAGCAGGCTGAAATTAGGGGCTTATATTATGGAAACACCACCATGAGGGAATAAATAGGCAGACGCTGCCGGAACAAAACAGAAGGAAGCAAAAACCAAAATGCTAATTTACAGATTAACCGAGAGTTCTAAACCACATTTAAATAAATAAATAAATAAA
>VXBI01007759.1:46839-64039 GCA_013397375.1 Toxostoma redivivum | reverse complement strand
AAAACAGATTCCCAGACCAGGCAGCTCAGGGACACATCCCCTGGGGTGAGGAACGGGATGATGAGCAGGGAATTCTGCAGCCACCCTGCCCCAGGCTGAGCCGGGCCAGCACAAACTCCATCATTTCAAACACACCCTGCAGGCCTCAGGCATTCCTCATTCCCCGTTCTGTGATAATCCATGGAAACTGTGCTGCTCAGGGCTGAACTGAGCATTTAAAAACACGACTGCAGAAGGTTCTGAGAGAACAAGAACAGAAAAAGACATAAAAACACTTCTGAGATGAAAAACTGCCTCAGTATTTCCATAGAATATCCTGAGCTGGAGGGACCCCCAGGATCATCCCAGCCCTGTCCCTGCCCAGACCCCCCAACAATCCCACCCTGCCATCCCTGGTGTCCAAACTCTCCTGGAGCTCTGGAATTCCCTGGTCGGTGCCAGCACCTCTGGGGGAGGGAAGAACCTTTCCCAAAATCCAGCCTGACCCCCCCTGGCCCAGCTTCACCCCAGAGAAAAGGCAAAGGTCTCTCTTGACACAATTTCCAACTTTGAACAACAGAAGCAGGGTGACTTTGACAGAGGATCCTCCAACCTACTCCATGGAAGGCAAAAAAATATCCAGGTTGGGAACAAAGCTAAATAAATCTGTATTAAAGCTGGTTTGGAGGGTGCAGGATAAAGGCTGTTTCCTTGCTTGTGTATTAAAAGAATGAGGAGTAAAGTACCACTCTGGTAAGATACCCACCATTCCTGGAATTTTTTAAATTAAATGTGATTTTTTTTTTTTTAAGAAGTGTTCACTTTGAAGCAGAACCTCCTTCAGAGAAGCCCTCCAGTCATAACTACCTGGGGCCCTGCACACCTTCCGACATGGAAGATAATGGCTCATGATCAAAAGGGTCAAAAGAACCCTTTATTCCTGAGTTTGGAGGTCCTAGATGCACGTGGCCACTCTGGGAGGAGCTAAACCAGCAGGAAACGTCAGAGCCTCACAGGGGACCATCATAACTTTAATATTCCACGGTGCCAAGGGAATGTGGGGAGCCCAGCAATGCTGCAAGGGCAGCTGCCAGAATCCCTGATGTGGGAGAGAGAGAAGGCAGCAGGTCCTGAGCTGGGCTGGGCTGTGCTCAGAGCTGATCCTGAGCTGGGCTGTGCTCGGAGCTGATCCTGAGCTCATCCTGAGCTCATCCTGCCTTCCCCTGGGCTGGGCTGTGCTCAGAGCTGATCGTGAGCTCATCCTGAGCTCATCCTGCCCCTCCTGGGCTGGGGCTGTGCTCAGAGCTGATCCTGAGCTCATCCTGCCTTCCCCTGGGCTGGGCTGTGCTCAGAGCTGATCCTGAGCTGATCCTGAGCTCATCCTGCCCCTCCTGGGCTGGGGCTGTGCTCAGAGCTCATCCTGAGCTCATCCTGAGCTCATCCTGCCTTCCCTGGGCTGGGGCTGTGCTCAGAGCTGATCCTGAGCTCATCCTGCCTGTCCTGAGCTGGGCTGTGCTCAGAGCTGATCCTGAGCTCATCCTGAGCTCATCCTGCCTTCCCTGGGCTGGGCTGTGCTCAGAGCTCATCCTGCCCCTCCTGCTGCCTTCCCTTTCCATGTCAGTCCCAGAAACTGCCCCAGACCCCCAGAATTAGGCTGGGCTTAGTGCAGGACACAGCGAGGGGCAGGCAGGGCTCCTGTCCCATGGGACATGCCCTGTCCCCGTGGAAATCTGGGAGTTGTCCTGGCTTGTTGTAAAATCCCTCTCCCAGGCACTCCAAACTCTGATAACATCCCCTCAGAGCCAGATCACTTTCATTTACATTTATCACCAATGTTTTTAAGGACTCTGATAACAACTTGGCAATACAAAACAAACCAATATTTGATCTGCCTGACAATGTATTGGAAATCTTAACTTGATCTTAATTCATCCCTGCTATAAAATCCAGCATTTGTTACTGCTCTGAACTGCTCTATGGAAATATCAGGTTCAGTTTCTATGACAACAAGAGTCATAAATGCCAAAATTCTTCCTGTTCCCTTTCTGTTTTCAGCTCGACAATGAACCCTTCTTTTTTTATTCTTTTAAATTAACCTTTCCCTTTCCCTTGGAAATGAATAATCCAGACAGAGCCTGCTTTCCCTGCTGGATGCACAATGTCCAGATGTTCCAGCACAGCCCAGCTGTGTCTGGAGAACTGGAAAAAACTCTTCTCCTTTCCCCAGGGAACATTCAGATTCCAGAAATGGATGGAAGGTGGCAAAGGATGTTCTTAGGGAAGCAGAGCTCTTCCAGAGGCCACATTCCAGCCAGGAGTGTGGGGGTGGCACTGAGGGCATCCCATCTGTCCTGATGCCAGAGTGGCCGAGGGTGGCACAGGAGGGGCTCTGACCCTGAGAGCTGCCAGGGCAGGATGGGCAGGACAGGATGGACAGGAGAGGGTGGACAGGATGGACAGGATGGACAGGACAACAGCAGCTGCCCAGAATTTGTGGAAAAATACCAGTCAGCCCCTGATCCTGGAGTCACCACAGTGATCCTGGATCCAACCCCTGATCCTGGAGTCACCACAGTGATCCTGGATCCAACCCCTGATCCTGGAGCCAGCCCCTGATCCTGGAGCCAGCCCCACCGTGCAGCTGCTGCAGAGCTGGGAGCACTGTGACACTCAGTGCTCCTGACTGAAGTAGGACAGGGCTGGGCTGCAAAAACATCTCCAGTGCTGTGCTCCAAACACAACATTTCCAGTGCTGGGTTACAAAAACATTTCCAGTGCTGGACTGCAAACACAACATTTCATTGCTGGGTTACAAACACGAAATTTCCAGTGCTGGGCTGCAAAAACATTTCCAGTGCTGTGCTGCAAACACAACATTTCCAGTGCTGGGTTACAAATACATTTAATTGATGGGTTACAAATACAACATTTCCTTGCTGGGTTACACACACAACATTTCCAGTGCTGGGTTACACACACAACATTTCCAGTGCTGGGTTACAAATACAACATTTAATTGATGGGTTACAAATACAACATTTAATTGATGGGTTACAAATACAACATTTCCTTGCTGGGTTACACACACAACATTTCCAGTGCACAGGGCTCCTCTCCTCTCCTCCTGCAGCTGTTTGAGCCTTAAGGGCTGGGCCACAGAGGAATTTCTGACTGAGCTTCCAGCACAACAAAGGCCAGGACGTGAGGAAACAGCCTCAGATTGCAGCAGGGCAGGTTTGGGTTTGATGCTGGAGAAAATGGATCCTGGTATTTGCTTCCTGCTCTGAACACTTTTACTGCAACAGATTTTTCTTTCATTTTCAGCTCCTAGCTGGCTGTTCATGGTATGGAAATATTCCTTCCTTCCTGCCCCCTGTTCCTGCCTTGGTGTCCCCTGGACCACAGGAGCAGGAACACGGGGGCAGGAACATTTTCACTCTTCTGTTTCTGGTGTGAAAGTAAAGATGCTTCACTCCTGCCAGAGGTTCAACTGCTCCTTGTGCAAACTCAGAAAAAAAGAAAATAAAGGGGATTTTAAAAATAAAGTGGATTTTCTTGCTACTGTGGTTCATGTCTTTGCCCTTTGCTTGCACTGTTCTGGTCCACTGAAGTCACTCAAATTGAAGCCTCACAATTCTGGGTTTGAAATCTCCTGATTTCCCCTCTGCACCCACCATCCCAAGAGGATTTGCTCAGGAATCTCTGCCTGGAGCTGAGAGCAGCCAAAAAAACATGGCAGCTCCTTGAATCCAAATTATTGTGTCCTAAAACTGACCTTAGAGAGTGCAGGCAGCCCTTCAGTGCAGCAATGTGCTCCGTGGATCCTCGAGGAATTCTGGGCTGGCACAGGTTCCCAAGGGAGCAGCAGGGATCCCCCTCCAGGGCCAAATCTCGTTTTTGAGAGGGGCTGAGCAGCCCAAGGCACAGCCTGGAGCCCACAGCACCAGCCCTGCATTTCGTGCTCCTCATTCTCATGCAGGTTTGCCTGTCTAGAAAAGCCTGGCACACAGGAATTATTTTTACATTTTAGGGTTTTAGTCTAATTTGGGCTGAAACCTGAATTGGTCTTTTCTTTTTTCCCCCCCAACAAATTGAATCAGCTTCTGTTTACATTTACATTTTCACTGAAACTTCTGCTGCTTCCCAAGTCAGGGACATAATGTCTTCTCATAAAAACCTCATCAAGCATCAACTAAAATTCTTCTTCACTCTCTTTATGCTCACAAAACATTCCTTTTCTGAATACCTCCAGAAAGGGATGCTAAACTTCACCATCTGCTAAGATTTTTATCTCATTGTATTTCTTTTTCACTCCTGAAGATGATAATTTGCTTATATTGCTATGCCATTCCACCTCCCAGTATTTTTACCAGGCATTATCATATCTTTGCTTCTTAATTTTAATAGTTTGTCATTAATTTACATTCTCAACGATCTGTGCAGCCTCAATCAGCAATCAGCTTCATTCAGCACTGGTCCAGGAGTGAAGGATTCACGCCAATAATTAGAATTTCTGCCATTACTCACAGTGGCAGAATTGGTTTTGTGCTGACCCAGGGCTGAGCTTTGCCTCGTCCCGAGCTGTTTTGGGCAGGTTTGAGGTGGTTCTGGAACATCCAGGTGCTTGTTCCCAATTATTGTCATTAAATCCTGCCCGTGGACCAAACCCCTGGCAGAGGATGTTCTGTGCTTCAGCTGAGGGGGAAGGGTGGGGAAAGTCAGGTTTTAGTTGGGTCTCCCTCAGGAACGAGCACTGAACTCATTTTCCTCTAAAATGTGCAAAATTCAGCCCCAGCTGGTGTGAGATGGAGGAGGAGCAGCCCCTGGCACCAGGCACGTGCCTGCCAGGGAAACAAACTCATGGCTGAGGATCCCACGGGACAGACATTTGAAGTGCTCCATTTTCATTAAAATAACCTTTTCAATTAAGAAAAAGAAATTATTAGTATTCTGATCTATTATCAGGACCCTATTTCGCATCCATCAAGCCAGCAGCATGAGTCATAATTGAAAAAAAAAATCTATTTCTGGGGCTCTGTGGATCCACAGGTGCAGCTGCAGCAGAGGAGAAGCCCAGGAAAAGTCACAGGAGGATTTAAATAATTCTGATTTATGGATTGGGTTATGGCAGCAGCTGAGCATGCCAGGCCAGATTTGGGCTTGTGGTGTCATGAAGTTTATGAGTGCACACATAAACTGAAAAGATATTTCCCCCAAATATTTTACAATCCAAGTGAAACCAGTGATGAGGCAAACTGAGTGAATTTGATGACATTTGGTCAAACTTTGTTAAGCTGTGCCTTCAGCCCTTAAAGCAAACGGATTCCTTTAGGTCCCAGCTCCCAGCAGGGCCTTTCAAAGATTCAAACTTCCCAAAAATCACTGACAATCCTGCTGGATTTGTCTCACTTCTCACCTGAGGGGAATGCTCTCCTGGGGAAATCAGGGAATGGGGATTTTCAGTGCAGGGGGTGATGCCAAGGGTTGATCCAGCAGCCCAGTCTGATGTTACTTTTACATTTTCTTTTTCTTCTTGCTAGGCTTGGGATTGAAAGCACGAGAGATGGAATTCCATGTTCAGACTCAGATGTTTATTAAATCTTATCCGTGTTCCAGTGAGTTCTGCAGCACTTCCAGCTAACAAGCTAAAAGTGAAGAAATGGTGATGGATCTCGCTCGTTACAAGGTTTTTTAAGACTTAATTGTCCAATTAAAAGCTAGCACCTGGATTATTTGTACTTTTGACCCAATGACCAAACACCCATGACCTGCAGTGAGGCATTTTCTATCCAATCACAAAAATACCACCTGAACCCAAGAAGAAGACGGACAAGAAGGAAGAAAAAAAATCTCTGCCCTGAAACCTCCATCTTGTCCCTATTATTATATTCTAAAAAAACCCCAAACTCCAAACCCTTCACCACGTGACATTACACACTTCTATTCAAACTACACACCCCTGATTTCAGTTCTATCATTCCATTTTGGAAGCTTCTCCACAGCCTCAGGTCAAAAGCAGTGCTCCCTTGGTGGGGGGGATCAGTGCCTGACAGCACAAAAAGCCTAAAATTCCAAAGGTTTCAGGGTTCCAAGAGTCTGAGAGCCCAGAGGTCCTGAGCACAGGGACAGTGGCAGGGCTGAGCCTCAGAAAACATCTCAGAAATCACCACAGAAAATAGCTCAGAAAACATCTCAGAAAACATCTCAGAAAACATCTCGTTAACTCAGAGGCAGCGAGTGGGAAATGGAGAATCCTTCACCCAGAAAGCAAAACCAGATTTTGCTTTTAACAGGGCACGTGGCCTTGTTCTCTATCCTTTAATTTATTTATTCTGCTGAAGAAAAGAGGCCGAGAGGATGGCACAGGGTTTCCAAATGCTGGGTTACCTCCCGTGCCCTCCCAGGCGTGCGCTGCTGCAGATGGCACGGGATAAATTTAACTGAGCTGTCACTGGGTGCTTCCAAACAGCTGAATCCCACATTTCCCAACTCCTGCTGTGCCCAGAGCCTGGATTGCTGCAGCTGAGCTGGGCTGGGGGGGGCTGTGCTGCAGGGATTCTGATTTGGTTCCACAGCATCACAAACTGTCCCAGGCTGTGCCCAGGCAGTGCCAGCAGTGTGAGTTCATCCATCCCTAACCCAGCTGGGCAGGGATGCTGATCCCTGTGGAGATCTGTGCTGTCCATGGCCATTGATCCAAACCAGCTGGGGCAGTGTTCTTTATCTGCCCCACAGCCCATCCTCCCTGCAGGAGATCTCTCCTGGCCATGGCCATGCAGTCCCAGGCCATGGCTGATCCAATTCCATCATCCCATGGGGAGATGCTCCAGCCAGGGGGAGGAGCCGAGCATTTCCTACCCGGATCCAAGCTGGCATTGGGAACACCAGAGCAGCCTTTTCCCACTGGATCCCAGAGGAAAAGCAGAGCCTTGCACATCATCCCTGGGCCTGGGGAGGAAAACTGCCCCTTCTCCAGGAGCACTGCTGCAGCAGAGCCACATCTGTCACTGCAGGAGGATGGACACCATGGGATGGCACTGCCCCAACCCCTGACTGACTGACGGGGCAGCTCGCATTCTCACTCTGCACTGCTTTGGGTTTGTTCTCTGCAATTCTCTATTTCTGTTTGAATTTTCCTGGTAAAGAACTGTTATTCCTATTCCCACATCTTTGCCTGAGAGCTCCTGAATTTCAAAATTCTAATAATTTGGAGGGAGGGGGTTTCCATTCTCCATTTTACAAAGAGGCTCCTGCCTTTCTGGGCAAACACCTGCCTGTCACACCAAGACACGAACTCAGGGAACGCTTTCAGCTGGAAGGGAGCTCAGAGCCCACCCAGGGACACCCCAGGGACCCCTCCCACCATCCCAGGCTGCCCCAGTGTCCCTTGGACCTCCTTCATCCCCAGTTATCACCTCCAACCCCTGCCTGCTCCTGGCAATCAGAACGCCAGGAGAAACTCCAAATTACCATTGCAGATTGCAGATTGCATTATGGTTTCCCTGCACACAGAGCTGGGTTTTTTCCCTTCAGCTGCAAAGAAATCTGAACAAACAATTTAAGAGGGGGGAAAAAAAATCACTTTTTTTTTTCTTTTTTTTTTTTCTTTTTTTTGCACGTTCTTGAAGAGGCTCATGGAAGCAGCAGGGGAGAGGCAGGAATTGAGTGCAGGAGCAAATGATCTCCTGAGGGAGCTCAGCCACTGCCTCCCCCGCTCTGCAGCTCCTCTTTGTGCAGCCCTGGCACCCAGGCCCTGCCAGGGAAGGGATTTGGGGGATCAGAGCCTCCAGCCCTCTGCCCAGGAGCGATTCTTTCACTGCTCTACAGAGCTTTGTGAAAAGGAAAATTTCCCTTCCCGCTCCTGCCGGTGCACAGCCCCAGGGGAGCACGAGGATATTTTTGTGTGCTCAAAGCCCACAGTGAGCTGCTGCCTTTTGCCTTATTTGCATGTTCTAAAGGTGCTGTTGGGTGGGAATTTAGTGGTTTCTAAACCTGCTGCTTTTCCAGCTCCTGTGCATATGCAATAATTTGTACTCCGAGATGCGCAGTGACCTCTTTTTTTCAGAGCAAGAAATGTTTTCATTAAAAATAAAATAGCAGATACATCAAGACATTTCCTCTTGTAAAGCCTCATGTCCTGAATATCAAGTAGAAATAGCCAGGCTGTACAAAGCTTTCTGATGGTGCCACACAGATAAAAACTGGAGAGCCTGAGAGGGAGATTGGGCTGTTCTGTAAGAGATAAACCAAACTTGATGGGGTCTGGAACGTCCAGAAACAGATCACAGGGAATGGCTGAGGTGGGAGGGACCTGAAATCCCCCCCCAGTGCCACCCCAGCCATGGCAGGGACACCTCCCACTGTCCCAGTGTCCAACCTGGGACATTCCAGGGATCCAGGGGCAGCCACAGCTGCTCTGGCAATTCCAGCCCAGCCAGGAATTCCCAATTCCCAATCTCCCACCCATCCCTGCCCTCTGGCCGGGAAGCCATTCCCTGTGTCCTGTCCCTCCATCCCTTGTCCCCAGCCCCTCTCCAGCTCTCCTGGAGCCCCTTTAGGTGCCCTCAGCTCTCCCTGGATCCTTCTCCTCTCCAGGGGAACATTCCCAGCTCTCCCAGCAGAGCTGCCCCATCCCTCTGGTGCCTCCCCCGGGCTCTCTCCAGCAGCTCCAGCTCCTCCCTGTGCTGGGTCCCAGGGCTGGAGCCAGGATTGCAGGTGGGATCTCACCTGAGTAGTGCACAGGGGCCCAATCCCGATCCCAATCCCAATGTCAATTCAAATCCCAATCCCAATCCTGGCACACACAGGCTGCACTGGGGCAGCTCCAGCTCTCACCCACAGCACCCCCAAATCCTTTCAAGGCTTCTCCAGCTGCTCCTGCAGCCCGGGTTGGTCCCAGGGGCAGCCCCAGCTCCTGGGGCTCGAGATTCCCCTGGGCTGCTCCCGGGGCTGCTCCCTCTGGATGTGCCCTGCACGCTCAGCTCGGTGTCCCCCGTGTGCTGAGGGTCACCCTGCAGCCCTGTGGCTGTGTCCCTGTGCAGGAGGTGAAGGAATGACCCAAAGGGAACCCACAGGGATCCCTGAGTGTCACCCTGAGGGACCTCGAGGGACCCCTGAGGGTCACCCTGAAGCCCTGTGGCCGTGTCCCTGTGCAGGGAGCAAAGGAATGACCCACGGGGACCCCTGAGTGTCACCCTGAGGGACCTCGAGGGACCCCTGAGGGTCACCCTGCAGCCCTGTGGCCGTGTCCCTGTGCAGGGAGCAAAGGAATGACCCACGGGGACCCCTGAGGGTCACCTGAGGGTCCCCTGCTGTCCAGCAGGACTGAGCACAGCCCCAGCAGCACCCCCAGGGCTGGAGTGAGCCACCTTTACCAGCACACACCAAACCAGGGCCCGTGGAGGTTTAAGGACCAAAAGCTCCATTTTTCAGCCATTCCCTCCAGCCCCTTTGTGTGAAGCTGTGCTGTCTCACTGAGAACATTTCTAACCTGGGCTCAGGTGATCCTTCATCCAGGGGAAGGAGCAGGCTGGGGAATATTCACTGAGTGAACACAAACCAGGAGCAGGAACAAATTCATGGGGACACCTCAAAGAGCAGTGCCAGCATTCAGATCAGCTCGTCTGAGCAGCTCCTCCCTCGCTGGTTCTGAAGGAAGCAGAGCTCAGAAAACACGGGATTACTGATTCCCACCATCTCGAGCAGACAGCATTAATCTGCTGCCACCAAACCCTGGCTCCTGTGACCAACGTGCCTCGCTGGTTACAAATTGTGTTTGAAATTTCTGAGCCCTCCCAGCCCGGAATTTGGAATGTTTTAACAAATAGAAGCTGTCAGGTCTGTTCTAGGCAATGCACAAACTCCTGCTGCTCCTTATCTGGCAGAATCCAGGTCAGTGCCAAAGAATGGGCATAATAGCTCACAAGTCTCCGAATTCTCCATTAATTCAGGATAAAAAATAATTCATCTGAAAAGCCACACTGCTAATTACTCTGATTTAAAGAGCATTTCAATTACCTAATTGAGGCCCAGAAATAGTGCACTCAATTTAGGTGGTCAGTCACAGTTCAGAAATAATGAATAGTAAATGATTAATACACAGCCCAGAACCACTCATAATCAGAAAATGATTCCTTTGAATCAGCCAGGGGACAGCTGGCAGTGAGGGGCACTGGCAATCAGAGCAGCTCTGGCTCAGCCTGCTCCTGGGAATGCTCCAGGGACAGGGACAGGTTCTATCCCAAATGGGCTTTGTCCCTCCAAAGGGCCACAGGGAGGAGTTTTCCATGGGTTTTCCATGGGTGCTCTACCCAGAGCTCTGTGGTTGGTTGTTGGGGTGTTTTTTAATGGGTAGAGGTCATTCATCCTGGATGAGCCAAACTTTCCGTGGCATTGACACAACAAATCCATGCTGGGGCTGCTGGGGCAGGGTAGGGGGAGCTGGGATGGGGGGCACATCCAGGGATGGGGGGACGCAGCCAGGAATGAGGGGACACATCCAGGGATGAGGGAGGGGACACATCCAGGGATGAGGGAGGGGACACATCCAGGGATGAGGGAGGGGACACATCCAGGGATGAGGGAGGGGACACATCCAGGGATGAGGGAGGGGACACATCCAGGGCTGGGGGGACGCATCCAGAGACACCCAAAGACATCTGAGAACATCCAGACACATCCAGGGACATCCAAACACACATCCAAGACCAAAACACATCCAGGAACATCTAAAAACATCCAGGGCTGGGGAGGACTCATCCAGGGACATCCAAACACATCCTGGACTGAGGGGACACATCCAGGGACACCCAAACCCGTCCAGGGCTGCCAGGGAACAGGGACAGGAGGAGAGGGAACGGCCTCAGGCTGGGCCAGGGCAGGCTCAGGGTGGGCAGCAGCAGGAATTTCCCCATGGAAAGGGTGGGCAGGGATTGGCAGTGCCCATCCCTGGAGGTGTCCCAGGATGGCATCCATTAGTAATTAATAATTAGCAAATAATAGCCAAGCTAATAGCTAGTTAGCAATAAACATTCGTAACTAAAGCACAAAATTAAGGCAAAGAAAGGAGTTGAAATTCGTCTGCAAAGAGCTTAATCCGGTGAAAAGTCACCTTCAGATCAGGCAAAATATATTCAAGGGTTTTTTACAACTCCTGACCCTTCCCAGAGGGAAAGGAGAATGAAGGAAAATCTTACAGCAGAGATGTTCCTTTTCAACTATTCCAAAAATATAACAAAAAAAAAAAAATCACAGAACCGCAGAAAGGTTTGGGTTGAAAGGGACCTTAAAGCTCATCTTGTTCTGCCATGGGCAGAGACATTTTCTGCTGTCCCAGGCTGCTCCAGCCTGGCCCTGGGCACTGCCAGGGATCCAGGGCAGCCACAGCTGCTCTGGACAATTATCCTGAAGCTGAAAAAAATTATATATAACATATAAAAATTATATAATAAACAAAAATTTAAAATATATTATATTTTTATATTATACAAAATATTATACATTATATTATTTATTANAATATATAAAAACTATATATCATAAATATAAAAAATTACATATAATAAAATACATAAAACAAATTTATTTTGTGCTAAAACGTACATTAAAAAATAAAAATACCCAGCTCTGAAAATAACGCTAAAATTATTCCTAAACCACATTTCAAATTAGAGCCAACCAAATTCCCATTGGGAACAGGAATGTAAGAGAACATCCCTGGGAGGCGGCAGCCAGAGCACAGCTGAGCTCAGATAACCAGGGACTGTTGTAATCTCTATTTATTTATTTAGATAACCAGGTATTATTGTTATCTCTCTATTTAGATAACCAGGGACTGTTGTTATCTCTATTTATTTAGATAACCAGGGATTGTTGTTTTCTCTATTTATTTATTTAGATAACCAAGTATTGTTGTTATCGCTATTTATTTATTTAGATAACTAGGTATTGTGTTTATCTCTCTATTTATTTAGATAACCAGGTACTGTTGTTATCTCTATTTATTTATTTAGATAACCAGGTATTATTGTTATCTCTCTATTTAGATAATCAGGTATTGTTGTTATCTCCCTCTATTTATTTAGATAACCAGGTATTGTTGTTATGTCCATTTATTTAGATAAACAGGTATTGTTCTTATCTCTCTCTATTTATTTAGATAACCAGGTATTGTGGTTATCTCTGTATTTATTTGGATAACCAGGTACTGTTGTTATCTCTATTTATTTAGATAACCAGGCACTATTCTTATCTCTCTCTATTTATTTATATAACCAAATATTGTTGTTATCTCTCTATTTAGATAACCAGGTACTGTTATCTCCATTCATTTAGATAACCAGGTATTGTTGTTATTTCCCTCTATTTGCCTTTTTTCCACATTCATTTAAATCATTTGCCATAGCAACCCCCCGTGCTAATAAGTTGCGCTGTTTAATTACACACTGCATGGAGCAATTCCCGTTTGTCACTTCTCGTGTTCCCGCAGCAGAAATTCTGTTCCAGCCAGTCCTGCCTCCCAGGCACGGCGTGCGTTCAGGTCTTGGTGTTAATTACCCACCCGTAATTGGTCACGGGGGATGCAGCCCTGCGGGGACAGCCGGGACATGGGGACAGCCTTGGGACTGGGACAGGACAGCGCCAGAGGGCAGGGATGGGTGGGAGATTGGGAATTGGGAATTCCTGGCTGGGCTGGAATTGCCAGAGCAGCTGTGGCTGCCCCTGGATCCCTGGAATGTCCCAGGTTGGACATTGGGACAGTGGGAGGTGTCCCTGCCATGGCAGGGGTGGCACTGGGGGGGATTTGAGGTCCTTCCTAAGCCACACCAGTCTGGGATTCCATGGAATGACAGGAGTCCCTGCCACACCCGAGCAGTGCCCAGCACAGCTGGGAGGTGCAAGGTGGGAGTCCCAGAGGGAATTCTGGGGGAGCTGCGCCCTCTGCTGCAGCCCCACCCTGCTCCTCTCCCCCAGCACAATCCCGGGTCAGACAGCGCTGCCCAGGCACGAACACACACCGTGGGCTGGCAGGAAGCGTGATCCAGATGGGAACTCCATGGTTTGGCTGGGGAGGGACCTCAAATCCCATCCCATTATCCATCCCATTATCCCATTCCATCCCATCATCCCATCCCATCCCATTATCCCATCCCACCCCTGCCGTNATCTGGGATCCATGTGGGAGTCAGATTTGGGTTTGCACCCCTGATTCCCAGAGCTTTTCAATGAAGCACCTGAACATAATACATGATTAATATATTATAATTGTTATGTTATGCTATATTATGTTAATCATTCTGTGATTTTGTGTTTCAGGCTATCACCATGGCAGGGACATTTCCCCATCCCAGGTGCTCCCAGACTTGTCCAGCCCTGGCCCTGGGCTCTGCCAGGGCTGGGGACATCTGGGGCAGCTCTGGGGCAGCTTTGGGGAGCTCTGGGGAGCACTGGGGGAGCTCTGGGGAGCTCAGGGCAGCTCTGTGATCAGCAGGCAGAGCACAGGCTGGAGCAGCACAGCACATTAACATCTCCAGGTGAACACGGGGAAAGGTGCTGACAGCTATTACTGAATTAGGGAAAAATCCTCTCCACGACGTGCAGGTTTATTAACATTTTTCATTAGACTTAATAGGTTCTCTGCTCTCAAGGATTAGAATGAGGCTGATGAGAGGGGACAGCTTCATTAAATCAAAAGTTGCCTTTTGAAAACTTTATTCACTGCAGAGAGTTTCCAGCCTGGCACGTGCCCAGGCTGCCACTGTCCCCTAGGGGATTGTCCTGGCAAGGGCTGTCCCCTCCGGGCAGCGTTCCCAGAAGAGCCTGCACCCACCTATGGGATGGTGCATCACCCGTGGGGGAGGCTGAGCAGCATCTCCCGATCCCGAAATCCCAGAGGATCCCGGAGAATCCAGCAGCCAGAGCCTCCTGATTGGATCTTTCCTGTGGGGTGATACTGAG
This sequence comes from Toxostoma redivivum, assembly GCA_013397375.1. NCBI lineage: Eukaryota > Metazoa > Chordata > Aves > Passeriformes > Mimidae > Toxostoma > Toxostoma redivivum. Next base: position 50,104 of record VXBI01007759.1, on the reverse strand, counting down.
CAGCATCTCCTGATCCCAAAATCCCAGAGGATCCTGGAGGATCCAGCAGCCAGGGGCTCCTGATGGGATCCTCCCTGTGGGTGATGTTTCACAGCATCCCCCATTCCCTGATCCCAGCAGATCCCAGAGGATCCTGCACCACAAACTCCTGATGGGATCCTTCCTGTGGGGTGATGCTGAACAATATCTCCTGATCCCAAAATCCCAGAGGATCCTGGAGGATCCAGCAGCCAGGGGCTCCTGATGGGATCCTCCCTGTGGGTGATGTTTCACAGCATCCCCCATTCCCTGATCCCAGAAGATCTCAGAGGATCCTGGAGGATCCCAGAGGACCCTAGGAGATCCCCGAAAATCCCAGAGGATCCCAGAAGATCCTGGAGGACCCCAGAGGATCTCAGAGGATACTGGAAGATCTCAGAAGATCCCAGGAGATCCTAGGAGATCCCAGAGGATCCTGGAGGTTCCCAGAAGATCCCAGAGGGATCCCAGAAAATCCAAGAGGACCCCAGTGGATCCCAGAAGATCCCAAATCCTGGCACTGCCACCCCCAGGGCGGCCCTGGATCGGCAGGATCCCAAATCTGGTCCTGCCCGTGCCCAGGAGGCTTCACCAGCCCTGGCTCCGTGGGGAAGGAATTTGGGAGGGATGGGACACAGGAATTTGGGAAGGATGGGACACAGGGAATTTGGGAGGGATGGGACACAGGAATTTGGGAAGGATGGGACACAGGGAATTTGGGAGGGATGGGACACAGGGAATTTGGGAGGGATGGGATGCAGGAATTTGGGTGGATGGGACAGGGGAATTTGGAAGGGATGGAACACGGGAATTTTTAGGAGGGATAAAGCCTGGGAGAAGGGTGGGGGAGAGGAAAGGTGGAATAAAGGAAAGGTTCCTGCTCCTGGATTTTGGGGTGGCAGCTGGAACGGGGGCAGCAGCTCCAGGCTCGCTCACACTCCAGGATTCATTTTAAACAGCAGGGAAGTTCTTATCAAAATGATCCAAATTTCAGGTTTCTCTAAAATGGAGAGGGTTTTTTTCAGCTTTAAAGGCAGTGACAGGTGTGTGACACCAGAGCCAATGCCACACAGACCAGCGCTCGTCCTCAGTCTGTGACCTGGCACTCACGGGCTGCCCTTAGCACACTGATTTATCTGTTTTCAGAGGTGATAAATTGCAGAATATTAAGATAATGGTGTAGCATTCATTACTGCTCAGCTGTTTATTACCAAAATTTAAATGTCATTTAATTTCAAGTGGAAAATAATGATCATTACTGGGACAAGCAAAGACAACTCATTACTCATCTCCATCAGCATTTTATTTATCAGAACTGAGACAACAAAAAGGAAAGATTTAGTAAATGTATTTTGAATAAATGGAATTGATCATAACATAAAATACAGTGAGGCACTGGCACAGAATTCCCAGATTTGCTGAGGCTGCCCCTGGATCCCTGGAATGTCCAAGGCCAGGTTGGACACTGGGACAGTGGGAGGTGTCCCTGCCATGGCTGGGGTGGAATAAATGGGATTTCAGGTTCCTCCCAGCCCAAACCAGTCTGGGATTTTATAATATATTGAAGCTTTTAGAAAAATAAAATTGCCTGAGTTTATCTTCACTGCTCAGACTTTCTCTCAAAGCGATTTTTTTTTTTTTCATTTTAAAGCACATTTCTGGTAAAAATTATAATTTAAATATATCACGACTTTTTGAATCAATTTAGCCAATCTAGGAATTCTCTGCTTGAATTCTTGCCAGGACAAACCTCAGTAGTTTCTCCCCTGCTGCCATGGAGAGCTGCCCCAGGCTGGGAACCCCAGACTGCTTTGGGTGGGGAGGGAAATTAAATCCCAGCTTCTCTGGGAATTCCAGCCAGGAATTCCTTCCCAATATCCCATTAAATCTCCCCTTCCTCAGCTCAAAACAGGAAGTTGTGTGGATTTCCCAGCGAGAACAGAGGTGTGTTACAAAGCTCAGAGGGTAAATATGACAAATTCTGACAGGGAATTCTGTTTCTATAAAATTTCATGATCATGCAGGTGGGACTGGGAATGTGGTGCCACAGCTGCACACGGTGGATGCAAACTCTGCTGCTCAACATTTACAAACATTTCCAAAAATTGGGAGCCTCTGCCTTGAAATGAGCTTTGCCCCAGGAAGGTTCTCCAGGACTGGAGTGATAATGGGATCATTTATAGCAGTGTGATTTTAAATATTCTTCACTTCTGCCAACAGCAAGAAATCATGAAGTTTTTTCTTGCCAATAATAATGCAAATTTTAAATGTTTGCAGGTTGAGAGGAATTGACAATGGACAGGGAGATTTGGGAGGGAAAATAAAGGGTGAATTTTGGGGGGATTTTATTGTGTCCTGCAAATAAAGGCCTGGCTGTGTGCCCAGAGCTGGCCCACACTGAGCCCAGCACTTCCCAGCTGGTGATTTAGGCTCTGCTTTATCCCAAGGAAGATTAAAGGCTCCTGTAAAGTGCAAACCATCAGCCTGAAATATTGTCACGGGCTGTATTTTCAGGGCTTTTTATGTGTTCCCCAAATAAACTGCTTCTGCAGCAGGCACAGCAGAATAAAGGGGCTGCAATGAGGTCAGGGCTGCCAAGGTTAAGGAGGAGCAGCTCTTCATCTTCATCCTCATCTTCATCCTCATCTTCATCCTCATCTTCCTGAGTGCAGGAATAGCTCTGGCTCAGGGCTCCTGGGCTGGGCATGGGAATTTCTGCAAGGACAAACTAATGTGGAGAAATGAACTGCTGGCTGTAGGAAGCCCTTGGTCACAGCCCTGGAGCTTTTGGGGGGTGAAAATGAAGAGATCAAACCCTCGGAGCTTCCCCAGCTCCTGCACTGCTGGGACAGCGGGGACAGAGCCCTGCTGAGGGGCTGGGGACAGGGATGGAGGGACAGGACACAGGGAATGGCTTCACATGGACACAGGGCAGGGATGGGTGGGAGATTGGGAATTGGGAATTCCTGGCTGGGCTGGAATTGCCAGAGCAGCTGTGGCTGCCCCTGGATCCCTGGAATGTCCAAGGTTGGACACTGGGACAGTGGGAGGTGTCCCTGCCATGGCACTGGGTGGGAATGGGGGGAATTTGAGGTCTTTTCCCACCCAAACCAGTCTGGGATTCTGGGATCTTCTCCAATTAAACTCCAGAGCCAGGGTAAGAAGGAGCCTGAGATGTCCCTGCCCTGTGTGACACGATCCTCTCCTCTCCTCTCCTCTCCTCTCTCCTCCCCAGCACCACCCACGC
>VXBI01007759.1:15727-29105 GCA_013397375.1 Toxostoma redivivum | reverse complement strand
CCCAGCTGATGGAATTGAACCCAAGGAGGGATTCCATCAATCCCAGCTGATGGAATTGAGCCCAAGGAAGAATTCCATCCCTGTTCCATCCCTATTCCATCCCTGTTCCATCCCTGTTCCATCCCTGTTCCATCCCTATTCCATCCCTATTCCATCCCCCCCAGCCGATGGGAGTCCCCACAGCTGACTCAGCGCACGTGCACACCCCAACACCCCCACAGGATACCTGGTAAACAGGTCAGATAAAAACTGCCCGGGGTGACCACAGCCCAAGGATGACCATGCTTGTGGTCACAATGGTGACAATGTGGTGACAATGGCCCAGGAGTGACCACTACCCAGGGTTGACCACAGCTGTAGTGCCCACAGCCCAGGGGTGACCAGGGATGTAGTGACCACGGCCCAGGAGTGACCATGGCCCAGGAGTAACCACAGCTCAGTGACCACGGCCCAGGAGTGACCATAGCCCAGGAGTGACCAGGGATGCAGTGACCACAACTCTGGGGTAACCATGGCTGCAGTGACCACTGCCCAGGAGTGATCACGGCCCAGGGGTGACCACGGTTGTAGTGACCACTGCCCAGAGGTGACCAGGGCCCAAGAGTGACCACAGCCTAAGGAGGACCATGGCCCAGGGGGGACCATAGCCCAGGGGTGACCACGGTGGTAGTGACCACTGCCCAGAGGGGACCAGGGCCCAAGAGTGACCACAGCCTAAGGAGGACCATGGCCCAGGGGGGACCATAGCCCAGGGGTGACCACGGTGGTAGTGACCACTGCCCAGAGGTGACCAGGGCCCAAGAGTGACCACAGCCTAAGGATGACCATGGCCCAGGGGTGACAATAGCCCAGGGGTGACCATGTCTCAGTGACCACTGCCCAGTGGTGACCATGGCCCAGGGGTGACCATGGTTGTAGTGACCATGGCTCAGTGGTGACCGTGGCCCAGGGGTGACCATGGCTCAGTGACCACAGCCCAGTGGTGACCATGGCCCAGGAGTGACCATGGTTGTAGTGACCACAGTCCAGTGGTGACCACAGCCCAGTGGTGACCATGGCCCAGGAGTGACCACGGTTGTAGTGACCACAGTCCAGTGGTGACCACAGCCCAGTGGTGACCATGGTGGGGTTTCTGGGCTGATGCTCACACTTGACCTTCCAGGGCTTTTCCGACCTTGGTGATTCCCTGACCCTGTGATTCTCACTCACTCACCCCTATAAACGATATTTGCAAAATACTCCAATTATTTAACATTTCCATATTTCGAAAACCAGATCAGGCAGGGCTTTGATGAGGTTCAGGCACTAATTTATCCCCACAGGAATGCAGGAAAGGGATTTCTTTAGCATCAGTTCCTAGCCAGCCCCTCTACCCCCATTAGCAGTGGCTGTTCCTGTGAGGCTGCTCTGCGCTGGCTGCAGCTCTGCCTGCACTCTCTATTTTCATCTCTTTAGCCTTTTGCCATCTCTTATTGACAGAAGAGCACTCAGATTTTTTAAATGTCTCCATTCATATATTGACTAAAGCCTCAAGATGAGTTATTTCAAAGGCTGGAGCAGTTCAGGGAACATATAAAATTCATTCAGATGTCTCATTTTTCTATTAAAGACATGCTGCAAAAGGGGAAAAAATACTTTTTAGGAATATTTTTCCCCAATATCGTTGCTGGCTACAGGCATTCAAGACACAGCTCAAGGTTTTGCTGTTGAGGTTCGGGGGGAGAGCACCCAAAGGAAGCACAGGAATATTCCCCTGCTTCCAGCAGCCTCTGATTGAGAGCTTAGAGAGCTCTGGCAGGAGCTGCTCCAAATAAATGCAGCAGCACAAAAGGTTGGCTGGGCTCTGGTGCCACAAAGCCTCTGTGTGAAAGGGATTTTTGCACTGGGAATCCCAAAAACCAGAACAGACCCAAGCTGGGATGTTCCCATTAACCCAGGCCAGGGTTTCCCAGTGATTGGATGGATTTGGAATGCAAGATTTAAACTGAACATGCTCTGCTGTTAATGTGAGATGATTTCTCTCAGATGTGCTGTGAGCAGGGGAGCATCCCCTGGTGCAGGATGAGCAGACAGAGGAGCAGCAGGGGCAGGGATTATCCACAGCTCTGCAAATATTTGGAGGCTGAGATGAGGAGAAAATCCTGCAATTTGTGGGATTACAGCTTTGTCACAGGGTCCTGGATCCTCCATCTCCAGAAATATTCACCGTGCACGTCAGAGAATCCCAGACTGGGATAGGCTGGGGTGGTTTTAAGCTGGAGGCAGGTGGCTTTAAATCAGAAACTGGGGAGAAATCCTTGCCTGGGAGGGTGAGAAGAATAGAATTCTGGGAATAGAATAGAAATAGAAGAATAGAATAGAATAGAATAGAATAGAATAGAATAGAATAGAACAGAATAGAATAGAATAGAATAATAGAAATCTGGGAATAGAATTCCCAGATTTGCTGTGGCTGTCCCTGGATCCCTGGCAGTGCCCAAGGCCAGGTTGGACACTGGGACAGTGGGAGGTGTCCCTGCCATGGCAGGGGGTGGGACCTCTCCTCCCGCTCCAGCTCTGCCTTTCCTTTGGTGTTCATCCCAAATCTGGCTGGAGGCACTGGGAGCGCTTCAGAACAGCCAGGTGGGAAAACGGGCACAGAAACACCCCTGGGGGTGACAGAGCTGCCATGGGGGGCTGAAAGGTGACTGTCACCTCAGGATATCTGAAAGGTGACTGTCACCTCAGGGTCTGAAATGTGACTGTCACCTCAGGATGTCTGAAAGGTGACTGTCACCTCAGGGACTGAAATGTGACTGTCACCTCAGGGGGTCTGAAAGGTGACTGTCACCTCAGGATGTCTGAAAGGTGACTGTCACCTCAGGGACTGAAATGTGACTGTCACCTGCGGTTCACCCCAGGTGCCCCCGTGCCCTCCTCACCCCTGAGCCCTCCTCCTGTCACCTCAAAGCCCTGCTTTGCTGGTTTGTCCCTGAAGTCCCCCGTGGGCTCTTTTATCCCCAATGTCCCCTCCGTCCCCAGACCGGTCATCCCCTCCTGTCCCTGCCCCCTGCCCAGCTCTGGAATTTTCCATGGGGGTTGAACCCCCAGCGCCTCCCCCTGCCCCTCCCTGCTGCCCAGGGCTGGTTTGGGGGTTCTGTCAGCTCAGAGCACGCCCTGGGGGGGTTATCAGGAATCTGATTTATCTGATAATCTCTTTTCTCCCTGTTAACCCCGTGTTAAGATAATTGCAGAAGCGTCTGCTCGCAATTAACCTTTTCCTGAAAATGAAACCACGAGGCCTCAGCCTTCATTTGCTTCCCTGCCCTGCCCTTGTCTTCCTCTCATTTCAGATTCGTTTGTGCCTCGCTGTCTTTTGTGTTCTTTGCCCATTTTGTGCCTCCTGTTCTCTGTCTTTATTTCTGCAGGCAGGGGTTTATTCCTTCATGCTCACTCTCAGGAGTCTGTCCCCATTTCTGGAGGATCCTCTCCATCCCTCCTGCTCTCAGCAGTGCCTGAATTCGCTGTGAATTCCCTGCAGAATAGAAGTGAGTTCCCTGTGAATTCCCTGTGCAGGAGGATCCTGCTGCTGCTCCGCTCTGGGAATCTGTTTTGGTTTTTTTTCCCCAAGCTGTGTAAAAGTTCTTGTCTGGCAGTTGGTGTGCCCGAGCTGGAATCAATCTGAGCTCTTTAGTTTTCACTCTCAAGGTTGTTTATTCTTTTCTTATCTGGAATATTTCTCTCAGCCCAGCCAGGTCTGTCTGGCAGGGCAGCCATGGCACACTCTCTGCCCTTCAGGGCAGTTTGATCTTTTATCCCACAAACTACGGACATGATGTTTACAATTATTTCCCAATTCCCATCATCTATGTTAGACACTGAACTTCTACTCTAAACCAATCCCAAAGTGCAGCTCCACAATAGAAAATGGAGATGAAGAAGAAGAACAAAGAAAGACCAAACACGTGCTTTTTCCTCCATCTTGTGTTCTAAAATCCCCATTCCCAAAAATCCTACAATCTCTATTTTCACTTTATGATAACACTGCTTAAACTGCTGTGACTTTTAAGTTCTCATCTAAAGCTGGTGATTTGTTCCAAGGGCTATAATCAACCCCACAGATGTTTTGGGATCATCCCAGGGTCTCAGAGCCCCTGACAGGGTCTCACAGCTCTGGATCCCAAAGGGATGGCCCAGACTGTGACACTCCGCCTGAGCTGGATCCGCTTTTCTGAGCTCTGCCATCACCAGCCTCTCCTCTCTTCCCTCTGAATAACAAATTGCAGCCTTTTGTGTTGTTTCCTGGCCATTATCACCCACATTTCTCTGTGCCTCCAGCGGCTTTCCCTCGGTAAATGCCAGCTCCAAAATTACTGCCGCCCTTCCCCAGCTTTTCCAACAGATTTCCCTCAATTTTTCTGATCAGAGATCACCTGGGAGGCACTGACAGAGCTGGACACCACCGCGGGGACTGAGCTGCAGGTGACAGCAGCACACCTGGACACAGGTGAGGTGACAGCAGCACACCTGGAGCCTGACCCCACAACATTTCAGTGTTCCTGGGTGGAGCTGCACATTCCTCGGGGAGACATCAGCTCCTAGGGATGGTCCTGCACATCCAGGACCCCTTTGGGATCTTCCTCCAGGAGAAACGGCCCCAAAACCCCAGAGCAGTGATTTAACTGGGAACCATTAAACCAAACTGGACCTCCCAGCCCTGGCAGGGAGAAGCTGCTCCCAGAGCTGCAGAATGTTCTAGACCAGCCAGTTCTGTCACTGGGGCTTTGCACAGCACCCAGGCACAGCTGCTGCATTCCCAAAGTGACTTTTTTACCCCCTCCCCTCCTCACAGCCCTGTGGAAAAGCCAGCTGACATCTCACAGTTGGCTGAGAGAAATTAAAAATCACCACAACATTCATTAGAGTTTTCAGTTGTATTCGTAATAATGGTCCTTAGTAATTAATTACCCTGTGATCTATTCCAGCTGAATCCACCTCTGGATGGAAAATAGGCTCTGTTCTGGGTTTTATTACTTTATGTGGCTGTTATTTAAAAATCTATTTTTATTCACCAGTGAAACCAAAACATGCTGATAGAATGAGGCAAACCCCTTAATTTTTCACAGAGCAATTGCCCAGCCAGAGCAGCTCCCTGATAAATCCTGACAGCAGAGGATGTATTACACCCTGCACAGTTACTATTTATATAAAAAAGAATTAATGAGAACAAAATAGGAATATAACCCTGCATTTCTTCTCCTACCCAAAACACTTCATTTGTGTCCCACTCCCGAGTCTGCAGACCCAGCTGGGTGCTGGCACCATCCCTTCCCTCAGGTTAATGCAAACCCCGCTGAAATGTTGGGGTCATGAACCAGGGAATTTGCCCAGCAGGGCCAGGGGGGAGCCCTGAGCCTCCTGTTGAGATTCCTGCCCTCAACTCCAGATTCCTGCTCTGAGCTCACCTCTGCTGGAGCCTCTTCCCATCAGAATTCTCACAGTCAGCTTCCCCAGCCTCCAGATTTTACCTTTTTTTTTTTTTTTTTCTTTACTCCCTAAAGAATAGCCGTGGAGGTCTAAAAATTAATTTCTGCTTTCAACAAGAATAAGAAATTAAACACTGTAATACAGCAAGTTGTCTCTGATCACAAAGCACAGACTCCTGGAGAGACAACTCTGAGAGGGAAAACCTCCAATGCTGCTGGGAAGTCACGTTACTTTGATAATAATGATAATAATTCTTTCTTTTTTTTTTTTCTTTGTTTTAACCAGAGAAGGCAAATGAGAGCTGCAGCACTCTTGGGGCTGGTAATGTTTCATGTTCCACAGAATCCCAGGATGGTTTGGGTTGGAAGGACCTCAAATCCCATCCAGTGCCACCCCTGCCATGGCAGGGCCACCTCTCACTGTTCCAGGCTGCTCCAAGCCCAATGCAAACTGAAGGAAAAGCTGGGCATGGGCAAAACCAGCCCCAAACTGAATTATCTGAGCTGCACAACAAAGCCTTGGTGGAGATGGGACCTTTACCTAAACTCATCAGTCATGGTTCAGCTCCTCATCCCCCAAATCCTCCTCCTTTATCATGAAAAATGGGCCTTTCCTCCCCCCATTTAGGTGCCATCTAATTTCTCACAGCTTAAAAAAAATGCCACCCTTGTCTGCAGTTTTGCTAATAAAGAAAATAAACATTTCAGCACTTTCCAAATGTAATGTCAGATGATGCCTCGAAGTTGGAAAACAAACCCATTTCCTGTGGTAATTTTATTTGTCTTTCGGTGAAGGGAATCGTGGATCATGATCACCATGAACAAAGGGGGAAGGAGGAAAACCCGAGGTGGCCTTTGGAAGGGAGGTGGCACTGTCACCTGAAGCCACCACTGGACCTGCCTGGCCAGAACCAGAGCACACAGCTCTGAGCTGGGCCAGGGGAAATATAGGTTGGATATCAGGAAAAAGTTTTTTATGGAAAGAATAATAAAGTATTGGGATGGTCTGCCTGGGGAGGGGGTGGAGTCACCATCCCTGGGTGTGTTTAAAAAAGCCTGGATTGGCTCTGGGTGCCGTGGGGTAGTGCAGGTGTTGGGCTGGGCTGGACTCTGTGGTCTGGGAGGTCTCCTCCAACCCAAAATTCTGTGATTGATTCTGTGATTCTGTGATTGATTCTGTGATTGTGTGTGATTCTGTGACTGATTCTTTGATTCTTTGAGTCTCTGTGATTCGGTGATTGATTCTCTGTGATTGATTTTGAGATTCTGTGATTGATTCTTTGATTGATTCTGTGATAGAATCAATCACCGAATCACAGAGAATCAGTGATTGATTTTAAGATTCTGTGATTGATTCTTTGATTGATTCTGATTGATTCTCTGTGATTCTGTGATTGATTTTGAGATTCGATGATTGATTCTGTGATTGATTCTGTGACCTGCAGAGCAGAGCCCAGCAGCCCCTCCCGTGATTCATCCTGCAGAGAAAGGAAATTAAAAGGCAGAAATCCCCTGGGGACCCCTGTGGAACTGATGCCTTGGGAGGCTCCCTGGAGCAGAGGCTGGGCAGAGTTAAAGGAATAAATGGGGATTTGTTCAAAGGAATAAATTGGGATTTATTCAGAGCCCTTCCAAGGATTCCCCCTGGGCAGTGCCAGAGCCCGGCCGTGGCTCCACCCCAGCTGGGCCCTGGCTCAGGAGTTTCACCCTTTGATCACTTTGGGTCCATTCCCACCTCGGCTTCATTGTCCAGTCCCAGCTCCAGGCTCTGCAGTCCCACCCTCCCAGATTCTCTCCTCCATTCGCTGCTGGTTGCATTTTTGGGGCTGGAGCTGCAGCGCTGTCCTTGGCTGTGGGGCTGGACAAGGATTGTTTTGTGTGCTGGGCTGGGAGGAGAGCTGGGAACACTTTGTGTGGAGTTCAGAGCCACACTCCAGTGCAGGGCAGGGTCTGGAAAACACAAAAGTTAAACTGAAGGCATCAGCAGCAAAGGCACACGGGTTATGGATACATCAGAAGCCGTGGATGCAGTGGGAATGGGAACAAAAAAATCAGGAGTTTTCCCCAAAAACAGGAGGTGGGGTCCGTGCCCCATGGAGGGTGAATGCAGCAATGCCCAGAGCAGGCAGCAAGCAGGAGGGGCTGGAGACCACGGGGCATTCTTGTTGAAAGCAGAAATTAATTTTTAGACCTCCATGGCTATTCTTTAGGGAGTAAAAAAAAAATAAAAGAAAAAGAAAAAAAAGAGGAGGTAAAATCTGGAGGCTGGGGAAGCTGACTGTGAGAATTCTGATGGGAAGAGGCTCCAGCAGAGGTGAGCTCAGAGCAGGAATCTGGAGTTGAGGGCAGGAATCTCAACAGGAGGCTCAGGGGACAACAGGACAGCCAGGGGATGGCAGGACAGCCAGGGGACAGCCAGTGGATGGCAGGATGGCCAGGGGACAGCCAGGGGACAGCCAGGGGACAACTGAAGGCTGGAGTGGATGGGTACAAACCCCTCAGAGGGCACTGGCAGGGAAGGGGAGCTGGGGGGAGCCCCGTGTGTTGGGAAGGGTCTGGGGGTCAAAGCAAGGTGGGGATGGAGGAGTTGAGTGTTCAGGGGTGAGGATCAGGGGAAGAGAAACAGGGCAGAGATCCTGGGGGAGCCTGATCCATTCCTGGGGGATCCTGATCCATTCCTGGGGGATCCTGATCCATCCTGGGGGGGGAGCCTGATCCATTCCTGGGGGATCCTGATCCATCCTGGGGGAGCCTGATCCATCCTGGGGGATCCTGGTCCATCCTGGGGGAGCCTGATCCATTCCTGGGGGATTCTGATCCATTCCTGAGGGATCCTGATTCATTCCTGGGGGGGGATCCTGATCCATTCCTGGGGGGGATCCTGCTCCATCATCCTGCTGGGAACCCCTTCCATCCTGCTGGGAGCCCCTTCCATCCTGCTGGGAGCCCCTTCCAGCCCACCCAGCCAGAAGGAAGAGGCAGATGAAATCTTCCATCAGCAGCTGGGAGAAATCTCACGATCCCCAGCCCTTTCCCCCACTTCACCTCGCCAGATGTCTGCTGGAAATACGACCCAGCTGAGAAGGAAAAGTTTTAAAAAGCTTTCAACAAATTAGAGAGAAGGCAGAAAAGAGCTGCAGAAATAATTTGGCTATTAGGAAAAAGTTCTTTACCCGGGGAGATTTAAAGAGTTTAATCTGTTTTGTTCATCAGAAAGGCGATTAGGAGAAGCCTTGATTACAGTGAAGTGCCTTCCCAGGGAGGAAACAACAGGTACAGAGAACTCGAATCTGGGCCAGGCAGGCAGGAGGAGCAGCTGGGGGCAGGAGCTGGAGCCAGGAAAACTCCAGGAGAGCCGGGGGAGCTGTGGGGGTTTAACCCCTGCAGAGCAAAACAGCAAATTCACCTCTGTGCTTCGGCAGAGGAACCAGGTGAACTGTCTTGGTGTGACAGGCAGGTGTGTGCCCAGAAAGGCAGGAGCCTCTCTTGAAATGGAGAATGGAAACCCCCTCCCTCCAAATTATTAGAATTTTGAAATTCAGGAGCTCTCAGGCAGAGATGTGGGAATAGGAATAACAGTTCTTTACCAGGAAAATTCAAACAGAAATAGAGAATTGCAGAGAACAAACCCAAAGCAGTGCAGAGTGAGAATGCGAGCTGCCCCGTCAGTCAGTCAGGGGTTGGGGCAGTGCCATCCCATGGTGTCCATCCTCCTGCAGTGACAGATGTGGCTCTGCTGCAGCAGTGCTCCTGGAGAAGGGGCAGTTTTCCTCCCCAGGCCCAGGGATGATGTGCAAGGCTCTGCTTTTCCTCTGGGATCCAGTGGGAAAAGGCTGCTCTGGTGTTCCCAATGCCAGCTTGGATCCGGGTAGGAAATGCTCGGCTCCTCCCCCTGGCTGGAGCATCTCCCCATGGGATGATGGAATTGGATCAGCCATGGCCTGGGACTGCATGGCCATGGCCAGGAGAGATCTCCTGCAGGGAGGATGGGCTGTGGGGCAGATAAAGAACACTGCCCCAGCTGGTTTGGATCAATGGCCATGGACAGCACAGATCTCCACAGGGATCAGCATCAGCGCCCCACAGATGGGGACAGAATCCCCGGAATAGAATCCCCAGAATAGAATACTGATTTTAGTAATAATTAATATTATCCTCTATTGTTTTTAATAATAATTAACCTTATCCTGTATTTTTTAACAATACTTAACATTACCCTGTATTGTGTTTACCAATAATTAACATTCCCCTATATTGTTTTTAATAATAGTTAACATTACCCTATATTGTTTTTACCAATAATTTACATTACCCTGTATTTTTTTAACAATAAACATTATTAAAATAATATTACCCTATATTGTTTTTAACAATAATTAACATTATCCTGTATTATTTTTAATAATAATTACCATTGACTTATATTGTTTTTAACAATAATTAACATTATCCTGTATTATTTTTAATAATAATTACCATTGACTTATATTGTTTTTAACAATAATTAACATCCTCCTGTATTGTTTTAAACAATAATTATAACAATAATTAACATTACCCTGTAGTTTTTAGCAATAATTACCATTGCCCTATATTGCTTTTAACAATAATTAACATTCTCCTGTATTGTTTTTAATAATAATTAATATTATCCTGTATTGTTTTTAATAATAATTTACATTAGCCTGTATTATTTCTAATAATAATTAACATTACCCTGTGTTGTTTTTAATAATAATTTGCATTCTCCAGCAGTGTTTTTAATAATAATTAACATTTTTCCGTATTATCTTTCAGCCATAGGTGAGGGATGACTTTGGGCAGGTGAAATCTGCTCTGATTGTTCAAAAACTGTGTCTGGAGTTTGCTTCCATCTGGAATATTCTTTATTTATTATTCCATCTGGAATATTCTTTGTGAGAGGCAGGAAAAGCTTCTGGAAAGATCAGAGGTGGTGACATCAACAGCTCAAGGCTATTTCAGTCAAAGCTGAATATTTTTTTCCACTTCTGTTAAAAAAACCAACAACAAAAACAACAAAAAAACCCAAAAACAAAACAAAAAACAACAAAAAAAAACAACAAAAAAAAAAAGAAAAAATTAAATTAACTGTAGGTGGGAAAACGTGGCCGTTTGCACTAAGAAATGACATTATATTCCAATTTTCTGCTATCAATGTTTAGCAAAATTAAGCTCTGAGGTATAAAACTCTATAAAGCTTAATGGGTGTTTTGGATGCTAAGACAAATGTAAAGTTATTTATCAATGAAAATGCGCTATCAATTTGTTCGGGCTTTAATGACCCCAGCTAATAAAGAGAAAATGACGGAGGAGGGAGGCTGCAGTCACAGCCGGGCTGGAGTGGGGATGGGGAGGGGATCGGGCTCCAGGGGCAGGAGGGGATGGAAAACCCAAAAAGCCCCGGGAAATGTCACAGCCAGGGCCGTGCAATGGGTGCCACGTGAAAACTGGAGTGAACTCACAGGAGATCACAGCTCACCTGTCCGTGGCTAATCCACTGCAGGGGGAGTTTGGAATGCTGTGGATGAGTGGAAATCCTGGGATAGCCTGAGCTGGGATCATCCCAGCCCTGTCCCTGCACAGACCCCCCAAAATCCCACCCTGAGCATCCCTGGTGTCCAAACTCTCCTGGAGCTCTGGAATTCCCTGGGCAGTGCCAGCACCTCTGGGGGAGGGAGGAACCTTTCCCAAAATCCAGCCTGAGCCCCCTGGCCCAGCTCCAGCCGTGCCCTGGCTCACTCTCCACGCCGTGGTTTGGGAATGGTGGGACTGGTGGAAGGTTGGAATGATGATTGTAGAGCTCTCTTCCAGCCCTGACAATTCTGGAATTCTCTGCTCTGCACCATCACCCAAACCCCAGCGGTGCTGACAGCCCCGGGGACACCTGAACTCTCCTCCACTCGTGCCCACCTCAGCAGGGACACGAACAGATCCCGACCCCTAAACTGCATCTCCTGTATTTTCACAGTATCCTTTTCACCCTTCATCCTGCTGGAGCCTGTTCCCACCTGGAGCTGCTGTGTGCTGCTGCAGCCAAAGCCAGCCAAGCTTCCAGCAGAGCAGGAACCTCCTGCACCCCCCTCGGGACACCGAGCCCAGAGCCCTGGGCAGGCAGGGAGCCAGGTGAGGGCACAGGTGAGCCAGGTGAGGAGTCAGGTGTGGAGTCAGGTGAGGCGTCAGGTGAGGCGTCAGGTGAGGAGTCAGGTGTGGAGCCAGGTGAGGAGTCAGGTGAGGCATCAGGTGAGGCATCAGGTGAGGAGTCAGGTGAGCCAGGCTGGGCTTCAGGTGTGCCGGGTGAGGAGACAGGTGAGGGCCCGGGTGAGGAGACAAGCTGAGCTGCAGGTGAGCCAGGTGAGGCCCCAGGTGTGCCAGGCTGAGCTGCAGGTGAGCCAGGTGAGGCCCCAGGTGTGCTGGGCTAGGCCCCAGGTGTGCCAGGCTGAGCTGCAGGTGAGCCAGGCTGAGCTGCAGGTGAGCCAGTTGAGGCCCCAGGTGTGCTGGGCGAGGCCCCAGGTGTGCCAGGCTGAGCTGCAGGTGAGCCAGGTGAGGCCCCAGGTGTGATACCTGCGCTGAAAGGGGCTCCCCGCTGCCCTCCCTGGCTGTTCCTGTGATGTTTCGCCGATGGAAACTGTCCCGGACGAGCAGGGCGCTCCTGGGGAGCTGCGAGGCACGGACCGAGCACTGCCCGAGGGCGGGAGCTGGGATTGCTTCCCGCGGAGCTCCCAGAGAATCGATCAGCGCTGGGCTCATTAGCCAGCAGCAATCAATGGCTCTAACGAGCTCCGCTCCCATCGCGGCACAGCCACGATCCCGGGATGGATTTACCCGGCTCACAGCTCAGGAACAGTCCCAGGATGGATTTCCTCAGCTCCCATCATCACAGGAACAATCCCGGGATGGATTTACCCGGCCCCCATCATCACAGGAACAGTCCCGGGATGGATTTCCCCCGCTCCCATCATCACAGCAACACCGGGANTGCCCGAGGGCGGGAGCTGGGATTGCTTCCCGCGGAGCTCCCAGAGAATCGATCAGCGCTGGGCTCATTAGCCAGCAGCAATCAATGGCTCTAACGAGCTCCGCTCCCATCGCGGCACAGCCACGATCCCGGGATGGATTTACCCGGCTCACAGCTCAGGAACAGTCCCAGGATGGATTTCCTCAGCTCCCATCATCACAGGAACAATCCCGGGATGGATTTACCCGGCCCCCATCATCACAGGAACAGTCCCGGGATGGATTTCCCCCGCTCCCATCATCACAGGAACAGTCCCGGGATGGATTTCCCCAGCTCCCATCACAGGAACAATCCCGGGATGGATTTCCTCAGCTCACAGCACAGGAACAGTCCCGGGATGGATTTATGCCACGGGAGGGGAGGATTTAGAGTGTGGAGGTGTTGGGGGAAGCAGGGGCAGCTCAGCACCTCCCCTGTGCAGACCCCGACTGCTCCAGCCCTGCAAGGCTCTGCCAGTGGGCACCAGAGCTTGCTCCTGCCCCGGAGGGGAACACCCCCAAATTGTGCCTCTGGACACAGTGTTTCATCCAGGATCACAAAATCCCAGATCCCTGAGGTTGGAAAATCCCTCCCAGCCCATGGATTCCACCCTGTGCCCATCCCAGAGCTGTGAGTGCCACCCCAGGAATTCCTGGCACACCTCCAGGGATGGGCACTCCAAACCAGNAACATTATTAAAATAACAATAAATAATATTAAAATAATATTATCCTGTATTATTTTTATTAATAATTAACATTCTCCTGCATTGTTTTTAATAATAATTCACATTCCCCTATATTGTTTTTACCAATAATTCACATTACCCTGTCCAGTGAGAGCACTGAGGGCTGGCACTGATGAGCAGGCTGCTAATGAAGGTGCTAATTGGGCGGGG
>VXBI01007758.1:57219-70773 GCA_013397375.1 Toxostoma redivivum | reverse complement strand
TTTCGTGGTTTAAAAGACAGAAGAAAGAAATGTCTTTTCGAAACCGTTGTTACGGTTTCGTACTTAACTAGTGGTGGACCTCGCGGTTTTCTGTTTGGGACCAGTTTTTGTGGTTTAGATCCCCGGTCCCTGCTGGCGGCCGGCCTGAGTTCGCCGTGGCTCCGGTGCTCACCTGTGCCAGCATCTTCTGCCGTGCCCCGCGAATCGTGGCCCCGTGCTTTCCCCCGCGCCCGCTGTGTCCCCGTGCTTTCCCCCGCGAAGCCCCCTCGGCCGGTGCTCCAGGTGCCGCTGCCCCGCCCCGGGGGCGGTCCCGGCACCGCCCCGCCCCGGATCCTCCCGCCACCGCCGCAGCCCCGCCGCGCGCTCCCCGCTCGGTCGCCGCCGCGGAGTCGCCGGAGCGCACGTGGCGACGCCATGGCCCGACTGGTGCTGCAGGACGGGTCGGTGCTGCCTGGCCGCCCCTTCGGGGCCGTCTCGGCCGCCGCCGTAGGGGAAGTCGGTGAGTGCGCCCGGGGGGCCGGGCCGGGCCGGGCCGGGATGCCGTGGGGCGGCCCGAGACTGGCGGTGGCGCGGGAGGGAGAGGAAACGGAAGATGCAGCCCGGCCCGGGGACTCCCTCAGCTCGGAGCCCCTCCGTGGGGCCTGTCCGGGGCGCGGGGTTGGGATCGGGCCGGCAGAGCCCGGCTCGGGGCGCGGGGCCGGGCTGCGCCCCCATCACCCCCATCCCGCTCCCCTGCAGTGTTCCAGACTGGCATGGTGGGGTACCCCGAGGCTCTCACCGACCCCTCCTACAAGGCGCAGATCCTGGTGCTCACCTACCCGCTGGTCGGTAACTACGGAGTGCCCCGGGACGAGCCCGACGCCTTCGGCCTCAGCAGGGTGAGCGGGGGGCCCGAGGGGCTCCGTGCCGGGGTCTGGTGTCGCCGTGGCGAGTGGCGGGACGGGCGCTGCGGGGTGACAGGACCGCACGGACGGCACGAGGTGCCAGGGCGGGACGAGGCAGGGTGCCAGGGCACATGGTGGCAGGAAGAGGTTTGACCCCGACGCTGTGGGGCCAGCACGCTCTGACATGGCGAGGACTGGGGCAGACCCCAGTGCGCTGGGATTGGGGTGCCCTCGCAGCATGTGGGGTGCGGGGCCGTGTGTTTCCCCAGCAGGGCTCTGTGGCAAGGTGGGAGTCTCGAAGCGCTGTGACAAGGCAGGGCTGGGGCTGGGCAGAGGGGCTGCTCGAGGCCCCAGCCCCCTCCCAGCCCCTTGGCCTCCTCGCTGCCCATCCCGGGGCAGAGTCCAGCCCTGCTGCGGCCGCGCTGTCCCGGCCTCCCCACGCCGCCCCTGGGGGTCTCGCTGCTGGCAGCGCTCTCTGGGCGTGCGGGTCTCTGCTGTGGGCTGTGCTTCCAGGACCCAGCGCCCCGATCCCATGGGACACGGCATACCGGCGTGTCTGGACCTCGCTGGCGGGGCTGTCACTGGTGGGAGTGCTGCTTTCCCTTCAGCTTGGTTTGTGCTGCAGCCGTGCCAAGCTGAGGGGTCCCGTGGCATGGGCCATGTTGGCACGTGGGCAGTGGGCTGCAGTCCAGCAGCACTGTGGGGGCCTGGACACCCCAGCCTGGGGCTCCCTGATCCAGGGACTTGGCTGGACTAAGGCTCAGCCTCGCCCTGATAGGTGTGGGATAAGTTGGAGCAAGTGACAGCCTGGCACCGGGAGGGCTGGTCCTATGCTGTGGAAATGGAGTCTGAGTTCCATGGGATTTCTTCTGGGCTGGTGACCCTCTGCCTTGCCCTGCCCACCCTCTGTCCCCCCAGTGGTTTGAGTCCAGCAAGATCCACGTGGCCGCGCTGGTGGTGGGCGAGTGCTCAGAGACCCCCAGCCACTGGAGCGCAGCGCAGTCCCTGGACCGGTGGCTGAGGGAGCAGAACATCCCTGGGCTCGAAGGTGAG
The DNA here is from genome assembly GCA_013397375.1 of Toxostoma redivivum. Lineage (NCBI taxonomy): Eukaryota > Metazoa > Chordata > Aves > Passeriformes > Mimidae > Toxostoma > Toxostoma redivivum. The sequence goes on along the minus strand of VXBI01007758.1, from coordinate 68,836 downwards.
ACTGGGGAGACAGCAGAGTAGGGTGGGGGGTGAGGCCTATGGGTCTGCAGGTTCTGAAACCAGACCCATCTCTGTTGAAGTTTGCCCACCTGAGGTTTGACCCTCTGTTGGCATTTGGGGGTGATGCTGCTGCCGGGACATGGGGTCCTGCTGGGGTGGGCCGGGACCGTGGGGTTGTATCTCACAGCCCACTCGCAGGGGTGGATACCCGGGCGCTGACGAAGAAGATCCGCGAGAAGGGGACGCTCCTGGGGAAGCTGGTGCCGCCCGGGATCCCCGAGGAGAGCCTCTCCTTTGAGGACCCCAACACGAGGCACCTGGTGCAGGAGGTGTCGCTGAAGGTGTGCTGGGGGGTCTGAGCGGGCGGGGGGCAGCCGTGGAGCCCCTCACTGCACGGGGCTGGTCTCAGCAGCAGTCTGGGGGATCCGCTCCCCTTCCCACAGGTGCCCCAGGTGTTCAACCCGGGCGGGTCACTGCGAGTCACCGCCCTCGACTGCGGCCTGAAGAACAACCAAATACGGTGCCTGTGCAAGCGGGGGGCCGCTGTCACTGTGGTGCCCTGGGACCACCCGCTGGACCCTGCAGGTGAGATGGCACTGACTGGGGACAATCTGGGTCCCCACCAAGGGGGGCTGGTGGCAATGGGGTCTGGCATAGGGGCTGTCTGCATGGTTGGTGCTGGGGACAGCGGCAGCAATGCCGTGGGGTGAGGAGCCTTGGTGTCATCATTCCTGGGGGCTTTGAGGATCTGGTCCCTCAGTGTGGCACCACAGGAGCAGGGCCATGGGATTGGGCTGCCTTGCAGTGATTGGCATGGGGGACTCTGGACTGTGCTATTGGTGTGGGTCGGGCAGGGGCTGCCATGGGGGACTGGCAGGAGCTTGTTGCCACTTGAATGGGTGTTGTGGGGTCAGAACACCTCGGTTGCAGCCCTGCTGGGGTGCCAGGGGAGCTACAAGCTCAGGGTGCTTCTCTGCTGGTGGCCAGGAGTGCCTGCTGTGAGCCTGTGGGGACCTTGGAGCCCTACTTGAGGGGCTGGGGGGGGCCCACTCTGACCCTGCTGCTCTCTTGACACAGACTTTGACGGGCTGTTCATCAGCAATGGCCCTGGGGACCCACAGCTCTGCCAGGAGACAGTGTCCAACCTGTGCCAGGTGCTGGATGCACCCCAGCCCAAGCCCATTTTTGGGATCTGCCTAGGGCACCAGTTGCTTGCCCTGGCCCTCGGTGCCCGTACCTACAAGATGAAGTGAGTGGGGGTGCAGAGTCACCGCAGGGGTCCAGGCTGCCGGGGCTGCCTGACACCTGTCCTGCCACGCAGGTACGGGAACCGTGGGCACAACCAGCCCTGCCTGCACGAGGACACGCGGCGCTGCTTCATCACGGCGCAGAACCACGGCTTCGCGGTGGAGGCGGGCAGCCTCCCGCCCGGCTGGCTGCCGCTCTTCACCAACGCCAACGACGGCTCCAACGAGGGCCTCGTGCACCAGCACAAGCCCTTCTTCAGGTGTGTGTGGGGCCGCAGCAGGGGGCTGGGGCTGGCAGGTCATAGCGGCGTGCCCTCCCTGACCCTCTCTGCAGTGTCCAGTTTCACCCCGAGCACTGCGCCGGCCCCACGGACCTGGAGGGTCTCTTTGATGTCTTTGTGGAGGTGGCGCGGGACCTGCGGGATGGGCACGGCAGTGCCCGCACAGGTGGGTGTGGGTGTGAGTGTGAGTGTGAGTGTGAGTGACAGCCCAGACCATGGCCAAGGGCTGCAGGACGGGGCTGTGCATGGGGAGCCCTGTCTCCAGCGTGCCACATCCCCCCAGTGCGGGAGCGCCTGCAGGAGTGGCTGAGCTACACCAAGGCACCAGTGGGGGACTCGGATGCAGCCCGGCCCCGCAAAGTGCTGATCCTGGGCTCCGGTGGCCTTTCCATTGGGCAGGCAGGCGAGTTTGATTACTCAGGTTCACAGGTGAGTGTCCACCCCAGGGCACGGGGGCGGTAGGGGCCACAGGGATGGCAGGGGCCCAGGGCCACCAACTGTGACCCCCGTGCTCCCCACAAGGCCATCAAAGCACTGAAGGAGGAGAACATCCAGACGGTGCTGATCAACCCCAACATCGCCACAGTCCAGACCTCCAAGGGACTGGCAGACAAGGTGTACTTCCTGCCCATCACCCCTGAGTACGTCACCCAGGTGAGCGCCCCGGGATGCTGGCTGGGAGGGGCGATTTGGGAATGCAGGGATGGTAGAGGTGGGGGGTGAGTGTGGGGCTAGGCTGGAGAATGGCCTAGAGCCTGGTGCATGTAGGGCTGGAAGGGACTTAGGGGGCAGCCCAGGCGAAGAGGCAGCTGGAAAACCCAGGACCCACCGTGGTTTCTGTCCCACCACACCGTGTCCCCCAGGTGATCCGGAACGAGCGGCCTGACGGGGTGCTGCTGACCTTCGGGGGGCAGACTGCCCTCAACTGTGGCGTGGAGCTGACCAAGGCGGGCGTTCTGGAGCGTTACCACGTGCGGGTGCTGGGCACCCCCGTTGCCTCCATTGAGATGACAGAGGATCGCAAGGTCTTCGTGGAGAAGATGGAGGAGATTGGGGAGCACGTGGCACCTAGTGAGGCTGCTGCGTCCCTGGAGCAGGTCTGGGGGGCTTTGGGGCAGGGCAGGGTGCTGTCCTTCCTGTTCCCACTGTGACCCCATTGCTCCCTGCAGGCACAGGCTGCAGCTGAGCGGTTGGGGTACCCGGTGCTGGTGCGCTCTGCCTACGCCCTTGGCGGGCTGGGCTCCGGCTTTGCCAACAGCCGGGAGGAGCTGGTGGCTCTGGTGAGCCAGGCCTTCACCCACACCTCCCAGGTGCTGGTGGACAAGTCCCTGAAAGGCTGGAAGGAGATTGAGTACGAGGTGGTGCGAGATGCCTACAACAACTGCATCACGGTACGGGATGGAGGGAGGCTCCGGGCAGCTGCAGAGGGACAGAGGTGGGGCAGGGACTGGGGGCTCACACGGCACCTTGTCCCCAGGGAGGGCTCCCCAGTGCCAGAGGAGCTGGCACAGCTGCTGTGTGCCACTGGGAGCTGCACCCTGTGCACCAGAGCTCTGCACCCCTCTGCTGGAGTGTTCACTCCAGCTGCCACCCACTGGAACACCCTGTGTATTCCAGTCCTGACTGGGCAGGGGAAGATGGGGTGGGAACTGGGAAGAACCATGTGGGGCAGTGGGGAACCCAAGCTTGCAGTGACCCGCCCCCCCCAACTGCCAGGTGTGCAACATGGAGAACCTGGACCCGCTGGGGATCCACACGGGTGAGTCCATTGTGGTGGCACCAAGTCAGACCCTCAATGACACCGAGTACTTCATGCTGAGGCGCACGGCCATCAAGGTGGTGCAGCACCTGGGCATCGTGGGCGAGTGCAACATCCAGTTTGCCCTCAACCCGGAGTCAGAGCAGGTACTTGCAGCTCTCTGTGGGTTCTGGCTCCTGCTCCTGATCCCCTGCCAGCCCTGCCCTGTGGGGTCTGGGTCCTGCCCCGTGCTGTCCCACGAGGCTGTGCTGCAGCAGCCCCCCATGCTGCATCATCTCTGGGACACCGTGGGTGTGGCTGTGTCACTGGCTCAGCTGTTCTGTGGCACCCAGTGACCCTGCCTGCCTGCTGCCCACAGTACTACATCATCGAGATGAATGCCCGGCTCTCGCGCAGCTCGGCCCTGGCCAGCAAGGCCACTGGTTACCCACTGGCCTATGTGGCTGCCAAGCTTGCCCTGGGCATCCCCCTGCCCCTCCTCAGGTAAGGCACCACCACAGTGTGGGGCAAGGTGCTGCCCTGGTGGGACGGGCCCAGCTGCTGACTCCTGTCACCTCCTCAGGAACTCTGTCACCAACTCCACCACGGCCAGCTTTGAGCCCAGCCTGGACTACTGCGTGGTGAAGATCCCGCGCTGGGACCTCAGCAAGTTCCTGCGCGTCAGCACCAAGATCGGCAGCTCCATGAAGAGCGTGGGTGAGCGCAGGGGCAGCACTGCTGGGGCACGTGGCAGGCATGGGATCTGCCTGCTCACCCCACCTTCTGCAGGGGAGGTCATGGCCATTGGGAGGAACTTTGAGGAGGCGTTCCAGAAGGCTTTGAGGATGGTGGACGAGAACTGTGTGGGCTTTGATCACACCGTGAAGCCGGCCTCAGACATGGTGAGCACTGGGGTCTGGGTGTCTGAGCTGGCTGTGCCATTCTGGAGGGAGAGGTGGCCACCTGCCTCCCTTGGCCACACTCAACCCCTGGCCTGGCAGGAGCTGGAGACGCCAACGGACAAGCGAATCTTCGTGCTGGCAGCGGCGCTGCAGGCCGGCTACTCCATCGAGCGGCTCTATGAGCTGACCAAGATTGACCGCTGGTTCCTGCACAAGATGAAGAACATCACGGACCACACGGTGCTGCTGGAGTCGTACCGTGGTAAGCAGGGCACCATGCCACCCGCCGTGCTCAAGCGCGCCAAGCAGCTCGGCTTCTCGGACAAGCAGGTGGCCCTGGCCGTGCTGAGGTGAGCTGGGGAGGGGACGGGGGCACGGCCCTGCTCTGCTCCCTGCCTCCATCCTGGCGCTCACCCAGCTCTCTGCAGCACCGAGCTGGCCGTGCGGAAGATGCGGCGCGACCTGAAGATCCTGCCGGTGGTGAAGCAGATCGACACCGTGGCAGCAGAGTGGCCGGCCCAAACCAACTACCTGTACCTGACCTACAATGGCTCTGAGCACGACCTGGCCTTCCGTGAGCCCCACGTCATGGTCATCGGCTCTGGTGTCTACCGCATCGGCAGCAGCGTCGAGTTTGACTGGTGTGCTGTTGGCTGCATCCAGGAGCTCCGCAAGGTCAGATGGGCCCCAGCGCTCTGTGGAGCCAGGGGTGGTGTCCCTGATCGGAGGACGAGGCTGGGTACGGGCTGGGGGCTCTGGGCTCACCTTGTCCCACCCCCCAACAGATGGGCTTCAAGACAATCATGGTGAACTACAACCCTGAGACAGTGAGCACTGATTATGACATGTGCGATCGCCTCTACTTTGATGAGATTTCCTTTGAGGTGAGGGGGCTGGGGCCCTGACAGCTGCAGGGCTGGGGGAGGGCTGCCATGGCTCTGTCCCAGCCATCCCCCCGCCCCGCACGGTGCTGCAGGTGGTGATGGACATCTACGAGCTGGAGAACCCTGAGGGTGTGATCCTGTCCATGGGCGGGCAGCTGCCCAACAACATCGCCATGGCCCTGCACCGGCAGCAGTGCCGCATCCTGGGCACCTCCCCAGAGGCCATCGACTCGGCCGAGAACCGCTTCAAGTTCTCGCGCCTGCTGGACTCCATCGGCATCAGCCAGCCCCTCTGGAAGGAGCTCTCCAACATGGAGGTGGGGCCCAGCGAACAGGAGAGGGCTGCCTTGGGGTGGCTCTCCGTGTGTAGGCTGAGGTTCCATCTCTCCCACAGTCAGCCAAGCACTTCTGCTGCAAGGTGGGGTACCCGTGTGTGGTGCGCCCTTCCTACGTGCTGAGCGGGGCTGCCATGAACGTGGCGTACTCAGACAGCGATTTGGAGAAGTTCCTGAGCAACGCTGTGGCCGTGTCCAAGGAGCAGCCTGTTGTCATTTCCAAGTTCATCCAGGAGGCCAAGGTCCATCTGGGAGGCTGCTCCACCCTGGGATGCCCCCTGAAAGCCCCAGTGCCCACCCCAGGGACGGGCTGTGACCATGTTCCTGCTCACAGGAGATTGATGTGGATGCAGTGGCCTGTGACGGTGTGGTGCTGGCCATCGCCATCTCGGAGCACGTGGAGAACGCTGGGGTGCACTCAGGTGATGCCACACTGGTGACCCCCCCGCAGGACATCACCGCCAAGACGCTGGAGCGCATCAAGGCCATTGTCCACGCCATTGGGCAGGAGCTGCAGGTCACAGGGCCCTTCAACCTGCAGCTCATTGCCAAGGTACCTGGGGCTGGGGACTGCACAGTGCCAGGGGAGGGCTCCCCACAGCCCCAGCCCTGCCTCATTCTGTCCCCTCTCTCCTAGGATGACCAGCTGAAGGTGATAGAGTGCAATGTTCGTGTCTCCCGCTCCTTCCCCTTTGTCTCCAAGACCCTGGGTGTGGACTTGGTGGCTCTGGCCAGCCAGGTGATAATGGGTGAGGATGTGGAGCCTGTGGGGCTGATGACAGGCACAGGCATCGTTGGTGTCAAGGTGAGTGGTGGCCATGGGGCTGGGGTGCAGGGCCAGGCAGTCCCTGAGTGTCCCGTTGCCCCCAGGTGCCCCAGTTCTCCTTCTCACGCCTGGCGGGTGCTGATGTGGTGCTGGGTGTGGAGATGACCAGCACGGGCGAGGTGGCTTGCTTTGGGGAGAACCGCTGCGAGGCATACCTGAAAGCCATGCTCAGCACCGGCTTCAAGATCCCCAAGAAGAACATCCTGCTGACCATCGGCAGCTACAAGGTAGGTGGGGTAAGAGTGCTGGGGGGCTGGGGCTCCCTCTGTGCCCTCTGACCCTGGTTTGTTTCAGAACAAGAGTGAGCTGCTGCCCACAGTGCGGACGCTGGAGAGCCTCGGCTACAACCTGTATGCCAGCCTCGGCACCGCCGACTTCTACACCGAGCATGGCATCAAGGTCAGGGCTTGCAGGGGGCCTGCAGGGCCGGGCTCGCTCCCGGGGCGCTGCAGTGCCCTGACAGGGTCACTGCCTGCAGGTGAAGGCTGTGGACTGGCACTTCGAGGAGGCAGACAGCAGCGAGGCTGGTGCCCGGGAGACTCAGCGCAGCATCCTGGACTACCTGGCCGAGAACCACTTTGAGATGGTCATCAACCTCTCCATGCGCAACTCGGGGGGGCGCCGCCTCTCCTCCTTTGTCACCAAGGGCTACCGCACCCGGCGCCTGGCTGTCGACTACTCCGTGCCCCTCATCATTGACATCAAGTGCACAAAGCTCTTCGTAGAGGTGGGCTGGGGCACGTGGGGACCATGGGTGCAAGGAAAGAGAGCCAAGTAGGGTTGTAGCAGTCCTGTTGTGGGTGCTGTGGGGCAGGCACTGTGTGTGGGTGTCACGGTGCAGGGGTTGTTTTTGGGGCGCAGCTCGGACAGGCATCATCATGCTGGCCCCGCTCCTGAGCTCACAGCTGCTGTTTCTGCAGGCACTGGGCCAGATTGGGGCAGCCCCCCCACTGAAGATGCATGTGGACTGCATGACATCCCAGAAGCTCATCCGTCTGCCAGGTGGGTGTTCAGTGCCCCGGCGGGGGCAGCACGGAGCCGGGACAGGGCTGGGAGCTGGGCTGGGCACATCTGCAGGCACTGTGGAGAGGGATGTTTGCATGCTGCGCTGGCAGGATGGCTCTCGTCCCTCAAATCCCCTGTGGCCAGCAGCTGCCAGGGCTGACGCTGACACTCCCCAGGCCTGATCGATGTCCACGTCCACCTCCGTGAGCCGGGTGGCACCCACAAGGAGGACTTTGCATCAGGCACGGCAGCTGCCCTGGCTGGGGGTGTCACTATGGTGTGTGCCATGCCCAACACCAGCCCTGCTGTCACCGATGCCACCTCTTTTGCTTTGGCACAGAAGGTGAGGAGCTGCTGCCAGCCTGGTGCTCACATCCCCTCCTGCTGCCAGCCATGGTGGACTCACTTACCACAATGGGCTCGCTGCTGGTGGCAGGGCTGGTCCCACCACAGCACCCACTGCCTCTTGTTCTGCAGCTGGCTGAGGCTGGGGCCCGCTGCGATTTTGCTCTCTTCCTGGGAGCTTCCTCGGACAATGCTGGCACTCTGAGCCCCCTGGCTGGGGCAGCCGCTGGGCTCAAGATGTACCTGAACGACACCTTCTCCAGCCTGAGGATGGACGACGTGTCCCTGTGGATGGAGGTGAGCAGGAGGGCAGGGGGCTGGCACAGGGCAGGTCTGCTCCTGGCAGCGGTGCCCACCAGCCCCGCTCCCCCCAGCACCTGGAGCAGTGGCCACGGCACCTGCCCATCGTGGCACACGCCGAGCGGCAGACGGTGGCCGCCGTGCTGATGGTGGCCCAGCTGTACCAGCGTCCTGTGCACATCTGCCACGTGGCCCGCAGGGAGGAGGTGAGCGGGGTGAGCCGTGGGTTCCAGGGATGGAGCATGGGGCCCTGTGGGTTCCCCACTAACCACGGCTGCCCCAGATCCTCCTCATCAAGGCGGCCAAGCAGAGGGGCATCCCGGTGACGTGCGAGGTGGCCCCGCACCACCTCTTCCTGAGCCGGGACGACCTGGGGCGCCTCGGGAAGGGCCGAGCGGCCGTGCGGCCGGAGCTGGGCACCCGCCAGGACGTGGAGGCGCTCTGGGAGAACATGGACATCATCGACTGCTTTGCCACTGACCACGGTGAGTTCCCAGGGGTGCTGGCCGTGGGGCAGGCATAGTGCTGGGGACAGACAGTCTCTGGTGACCAGCCCCATCCTGCAGCACCCCACACGCTGGAGGAGAAGCAGGGCCAGGAGCCGCCCCCTGGGTACCCTGGGCTGGAGACGATGCTGCCGCTGCTGCTGACGGCCGTCTCTGAGGGGCGGCTCAGCGTGGAGGACATCGTCCAGCGCCTCTACGAGAACCCCCGCAAGATCTTCGGGCTACCGCCGCAGGAGGACACCTATGTGGAGGTGTGTCCCTGCCCACCAGCCCCAGGCCCTGCCCCCACCCTTCTGCCTCTGACCCACTGTCCTGGCAGGTGGACCTGGAGCACGAATGGATCATCCCCAGCAGCACAGTCTTCTCCAAGGCCCGTTGGACCCCCTTTGAGGGCATGCAGGTGAAGGGGACGGTGCGGAGAGTAGTCCTGCGTGGGGAGGTTGCCTACATCGATGGGCAGGTAAGGCCCTGGGTCCTTTCCTTCCTGCATCGAGGGTGTCCCCCATCACAGATGGGGTCCCCCAGTGCTGACCCCATTTCCCTAATCCCATCTCTGCCATGGCTGCAGGTGCTGGTGCCCCCTGGCTATGGGCAGGATGTGAAGAAGTGGCCCTCAGGAGCTGCACTGCTGCCACATGGGGCCCCCACCAAGGAGAGTGTGAAGGTACTGGTGTGTAGGGACCTGGCAGGGGGGTTCCTCTCCGCCCTAGCTCCAGCTCTGTCTCTCACTTCAGACCCCTGAGCAGCCCCGGCACATGGCTGGTNGCTTCCACGTCCCGCCCCGCATCCACCGGGCCTCCGACCCCGGGCTGGCAGGTAGGGGGGCGGCCGGCGCGGTGGGTCTGGGAGCGTGGCGGGGTGGCCCCGCTGATGCCAGCCCTTGTGTCCCGTTCAGCATTCCGGAGGCTGGGAGCCGCGCAGCGCCCGGGCGCCCGAGGCACCGGTAATGTCGGGGGGGGGGACTCACTAATGGCACTAACTGCAGCCTATGAGTGCATCCCCTCCCCCAGGTGCCGGGCAGGCCCCGGGCTGCCTGCGCTGCCCACCACGGGCCCCTTCTGGCACCCAGCACCAGAACTGGGCGCTTAGGACAGGGCACGGCTTCCCCTCCTGCCCCAGCCTGCCTGGCACCTCAGGGACCCCTCACCTGCCACTGTGATCTGGGGGGGCCAGTTGGGAATTGCGAGGCGTGCAGGGAGAGGGTCGCAGCACAGCGTGGGGCTCTGATTGACCATCACCCTGGCGTCGGGCCCATCTTGATTTCACCTGGCGTTGCCAAGTGCCAGGAGGGCTGTGCCACGCTGGGAGAAGAGCAGGGCCCGGGGTGCTGCCTCTCCCCGCAGCCCCTAACAGCACTGCTCCCCTCTCCCACCCAGCTGAGGACACTCGTGAGAAGGGCATCAGGAAGCCAGCGGAGCTGGGTGAGTGCAGCAGGGGCCTACAGTGGGAATCCAGGGTGCACGGCTGGTGTCTGGGCTCCTCAGGGCACCCCACGGGCTGACCAGCTGCTCTCGGTGCCACAGATTCGGCGGCGGTCCAGGACAGCCATTTCTACCCACTGGGCCCTGTCCCACGCCAGACATCGCCTCAGCGTGCCCCCCACCTCCAGACCTCCCTGCTGCTGCACCCCCTTGTCGGGCAGCACGTCCTCTCTGTGCAGCAGTTCTCCAAGGAGCAGGTGCCTGGTGGGTGGGTGCGGGGGCTGTGGGTGCCACGGTGCTCCCTGTGCCCCGACTGAGCCCTGGTGCCTCCTGTGCCACCTGTCCCCCCAGCTGTCCCACCTGTTCAACGTGGCACACACCCTGCGCATGCTGGTGCAGAAGGAGCGGAGCCTGGACATCCTCAAGGTGAGCCGTGCAGAGTGCATCCCTGTCCCCTGGGCACCCCAAGGGAGCCCTGTGCCAGCCCAGCCAGGGCTCCCCGAGGTGACAGCCCGGCCCTGCAGGGCAAGGTGATGGCCACCATGTTCTACGAGGTGAGCACGCGGACCAGCAGCTCCTTTGCAGCAGCCATGAGCCGGCTGGGTGGCTCTGTGCTGTCCTTCTCGGAGGCCACGTCCTCGGTGCAGAAGGGCGAGTCGCTGGCTGACTCGGTGCAGACCATGTGCTGCTACGCTGACGTGCTGGTGCTGCGGCACCCCCAGCCCGGCGCTGTCGAGGTGAGAGCGGCTGGGGGAGCCGCCTCCTTCTCTGGAGGCACTCTGCCCCAAGGGCAGGGATGGTGGGTGGCCTGTGCTGTGGGGCAGGGACGCAGTCCCCAGCTGGTTGGGGCTGGCTGATGGGAGTTGTGTCCTGCCTGTGCTCACCTGCCCTGCCGTGCCGGTGCTCCCAGCTGGCCGCCAGGCACTGCCGCAAGCCGGTGATCAACGCGGGGGACGGCGTGGGGGAGCACCCCACGCAGGCGCTGCTGGACATCTTCACCATCCGCGAGGAGCTGGGCACGGTCAATGGCATGACGGTGAGGGGCACGGCCGGGTGGGCAGGGGGCCCTGAGGGGCCCGGGCAGGCCGGGCTGACCGCTCTCCGCAGATCACCATGGTGGGGGACCTGAAGCACGGGCGCACGGTGCACTCCCTGGCCCGCCTGCTCACCCAGTACCGCGTCAACCTGCGCTACGTCACCCCTCCCGGCCTCCGCATGCCCCCCGACATCACCAGCTTTGTGGCCTCCAGGGGCATCCAGCAGGTGAGGAGCAGGGTGGGGGGCTGGCCCCCACACACTCTCCGGCCCTGTGCCCCCCTCCAACCCCACGGTGCTGCCCCAGGAGGAGTTTGGGAGCATCGAGGCGGCGCTGCCGGACACGGACGTGCTCTACATGACCCGTATCCAGAAGGAGCGCTTCGAGCGGGCCGAGGAGTACGAGGCTGTGAGTGAGGGACCCTGGGTCCTGCGGCCCCTCCAGGGGCGTGGGGACTCCCCCGGCCCAGCTCAGGGCTCGGTTTGTCCCCTCAGTGCTTCGGGCAGTTCATCCTCACGCCCCACATCATGACCCGGGCCAAGGAGAGGATGGTGGTCATGCACCCCCTGCCCCGTGTCAACGAGATCAGGTGGGGAGGGGNTCAGGACTGCCATGTGGGTCAGTGGTTCTGGGGGGATGCTGAGCGTGCCGGGGGGGTGCCAGAGGTCACGGGACGAGTCGAGGTTGGGGGTCCCGGATGGGTTCGGGGGTTCGGATGGGTTCGGGGGTCCCGGATGGGTTCGGGATCCCGGGCGGGGTCGGATGGGTTCGGGGGTTCGGGTCGGTTCGGG
>VXBI01007758.1:3279-17425 GCA_013397375.1 Toxostoma redivivum | reverse complement strand
CGCCACCGGCACGTTCGCCCTGCCACCGGCACCTCCGCTCAAGCGGAACCAGCCCCACCGTGCGCCAGCCCCGCTTCCCCCTCGGGTGTCCGTCCCGCACCTATCGGCGCCCAAACGTCACCCACGCACACCGGTACCATCCATCCATCACCCGCCCACACCGGTACCGTCCGTCCATTCGCCCCCGTCCCGCTGGGCTGTCCGTCCCCGCTCCCGCACTGCTGCCTCACGCACCAGCACCTCGGCCCCCGCCGCCCCTTCCCCACGCCTCACGTCTCCGCACCGCTGGCCCGGCCCGCAGCCTGGCCCCAGGCGCAACACCTCGCTCCCAGCCGCACCTCTCCGGTTCCGGCGGGAGCCCCGTGCCACCGCCTCCTCCTGCTGCCGCCGGTGGCTGCTCGTCCCGCTGGGGGGGTTCCGCCGGTGCCTCACAGACTGCGTGGCTGCGTACCACCGGCAGGCAGCAGGACCCTCGGGGGTTCTGAGCCCCCGAGCCGGTGTCGCCGGCAAGTGACCCCCGCCCCCAGTCTCTTCACAGGCTCTGGAGACCCTCCGGCTCTGGCGGCCCCCCCGGCTCCAGATCCCCGCTGCCGCTGCAGCCCCCCGAGCCCCAGCCCTGGGCAGGGCAGGCTCCAGGCCCGCCAGCAGCTGAGCGTCGCCTGCGCCGTCTGCTGCCTCTTCATGGTCGGGGAGGTGATAGGTAACGGCGGCCGGGCCGGGGTGGGGGGCTGCCGCGGGGCGCGGGGTGCCAGCTGCTCTGTGCCCACAGGTGGGTACCTGGCACACAGCCTGGCCATCATGACGGATGCAGCCCACCTGCTGACGGACGTGGGCAGCATGTCCGTCAGCCTCTTCTCCCTCTGGGTGTCCAACCGCCCACCCACCAAGACCATGACCTTCGGCTGGCACCGCTCAGGTGAGCTGAGGGCACGGCCCTGCGGGGCTCCACGGGACCCCCACGGCCGGATTTGGGTGCTGACAGTCTCATCCCACAGAGACACTCGGTGCACTGGCTTCTGTCCTCTCCATCTGGGTCGTGACTGCAGCCCTTGTCTATCTGGCGGCCGCCCGCATCATCAGCAACGACTACGAGATCGAGGCGCGAGCCATGCTGGCCACATCCGCCTGTGCTGTCGGCGTCAATCTGGTGTATGTCCCACCATGTGAGGCTCCATCAGCCTGAGTCCTGCCCCACCTCCTCCCCAAGAACCCCAACTGTGCCCCAGCCTTGTGTCCACAGCCACGGCCTCCCTCACTTCCCTGTCCCCTGTATGCTCAGTGCTTCCAGTCCATGTGCCTACATCCCCACACTCCACACTCCCTGGTCCCTCAGGCAGTGCCTCCCAAGCCCTGTCCTATTCCTGCACACCTTCCAGCCCTGCTGCACCGCCAGCCCCACTCCTCCCGCTGTCCCAAACCCAGGGCCAGCAGGATCCCTGTGCCCTGTCAGTGTGGCACTGAGCCAGCCCTGCTCTTCCCAGCATGGCCTACATCCTGCACCAGTCCCCTGCTGGCCATGGCCATGGCTCAGGGGCCTACGAGATGCTGGAGAGCTCTGTGTCCTGCCAGCCCAGCCGCAGCCCCCTGCCCGGCAGCACCAGTGTGCGGGCAGCCTTCGTCCACGTGGTTGGTGATCTGCTGCAGAGCGTCAGTGTCCTCGTGGCTGCCACCATCATCTACTTCAAGGTGCCCAGGCTGGGCTGTCCCAGTGTGGGAACAGCTCTCCCAGTCCCACACAGGGTGCCACGTGTGCTCTGCCTGCAGCCTCACAGGGACCCTGCTCTCTGCAGCCCCAGTGCAAGATTGCAGACCCCATCAGCACGCTCTTCTTCTCAGTCTTTGTCCTTGGCTCCACCATCACGATCCTCAGAGACGTCTTCAGGGTCCTCATGGAAGGTGAGCAGTGAGTGAGAGGGGTGTGAGACCACAGGTGCAGGGTGGGCACAGGAGTTCCTGGAGCTGCATCTGCCACAGCACATTGCCCATGGGGCTGCTCACCTCCTCTGTCCTTCCCTTGCCCCACCTGAATCCCCCCAGTCCCTCCTCTCCACTCCAGCCAGGTGCTTTGGCCCCAAGGTGAGGCCTGTCTCACCCCAAAGCCACCACGTCCAACCTGGCCCCCCTGGGGAAGCCACCAGCCCCAGTGGCTTCCACCCAGGTGGATGCTACGGCTGGGGGCCAAGGGTGGCCCCGTGTGAGCAGGTGGTGCTGGCAGGGACACCGCAGGGCCTGGAGTTCGATGTGGTGAAGGAGGTGCTGCTGGGGACCCGTGGGGTGCGGGGTGTCCATGACCTGCACCTCTGGGCGCTGACGCTGAGCCACCCCGCCGTGTCGGTGCACGTGGCTGTGGGTGAGTGACCCGCACGGGGCATGGCCGGGGGGTCCCACTGGCCGTGCCAGCAATGAGCCCCTGCTCTGCTGCTCCTAGATGCCGGTGCTGACGCTGAGATGGTGCTGCAGGAGGTCACTGCCCGGCTCCAGAGCAGGTTTGGCTTTGCCTTGTGCACGGTACAGGTGGAGCGGCACCAGGAGGAGACAGCAGGTTGTCCCCATTGCCAGGACCCCCGAACCTGAGACCACACCTGCTGCTACACCGGGCCAGACATGGCCCTGGCCCCAGGTCCTTGTGCTAGAGCAGGGCAGTGCTTGAGATCCCATCCCCCCTCTACCTGCCCCATGGCTGCAGAGCCCTGGGGTGACTCCAGTGCGGTCTCCTGGGGGATGGACACGTGGCCTGGCCTGTGGAGCACAGGGGCTCCCTGGGATCTTGCACTCCCTGCTGTGCCACAGCTCCCGAGGAGGTGGAATCCTGCCCCACCCAGTCCCCAGGGAGCCTGTCTGTCCTGGCAGGAAGGGACATCCCCCATAGGGAACCTCAGACCTGGCCTTGGCCCCAGCACCCCAGGCTGCTGCCTGGGCTTCATCTGAATCCTGCCGTGCCTGGGCCTGATCCATTCCTTCTGCTGAGTCGTGCCTGTGCCCCTGGTGTCCATCTGTCCATCTGTGCCAGCAGCGGTGCCAGCGCTGCCAATAAATGTGTTGGAGCAGCAGCAGTGCAGCAGACAGAGGGGGTATGGGGAGGGAAATGGTGGCTGGGGGAGGGTCCCTACAGCTACCAGCCATGGCCACCCTGGTGCCAGTACCACCACAGCCATACAAAACCAACCACATTTATTCTGCACAGCTGAACACAAGCTCAATGTGAGCGACTCCACAGCTCCCGGCCCCCTCACCTTGGGCACACAGGGGGGATGGAGGCGAGCACAAGCACAGCTCCATGGAGCCCACGGGTGCTTCCACAGGGTCAGACCCACAGCTCAGCCCCGGGACAAGCACAGGCCCCACCACCCCTGCCCAGCTCAGACCAAAGAGCGCAGACGGACCCTTCCAGGCCCAGAGCATCCCAGGGAATGGCTGGGAGCAGCTGTCCCTCCTGCAGCAGACACCCTTTGGGAAAGCAGCACTGAGAGGGCTCACAGCCCCACGCCAGCATAGCTGGCCCCAGCCCCAAGCCCTGCCCAGGGTGAGCACGTCGCAGCACTGTGAGAGACTGACACTCCTACGCCACTGGCAGCAGCGAGTGCTCAGGGGGGCCAGGGCTGCTGGGTGTGTCCCCATAGAGGACGCTGAAGCGGGCCTGGCACTCTGGCAGCAGCTGGTGGCCCACAGCAGAGGCCAGCCCTGCCAGGCAGTGTGCCCGCACAATGCCCGCCTGCCCGCCTGACACCAGCCATCCCTGCGAGTCCAGGTTGGGGCTGAAGCGCACCTGTGGGAGGAGAGGAGCGCTCACAAGGGAGGACTCTGGCCCCCAGAGCAGAGCTGGGGCTGGGGCTCAGCCCGGCACACTCACTTTGTGCAGGGCCTCCATCTGCAGGCGGTCAAGGCTCAGTTCTGCCTTCAGCTCCTGGTTGTGCATCCGGCGCATGGGCTCCCGGCTTGGAAAGTTCCGGAAGCTGCGCTGCAAAGTGGTGGCACCACCTTGGGCTGTGGGCCCGAGGCGGGAGCACTGCATGCACCATGATCTCAGCCCTGCTGCAGGTAAGGGCTGCCCCAATGCCTCAGCAGCACCTCCTGGCCCTGCTGCCCCCGCTGCCTCACAGCCCCACCAGCCCTGCTCGTGGGCCAAACCCTGGCTGCCCCCAGCCTCTCCTACCAGGTCCGTGTCCTGGAATCGGATGTAGCTCCTGGCTACCATCTCACTGTAGCAATGGGTCCTCGGCAGGGCCTGCTCGGTGTGCTCAGGCCCGTCAGGGCTGCATGGCAGCAGGTCAGCTTTGTACACTGGCTGTGGGTGAGAGGGGGCTCAGGGTAGGGCAGACAGAGATCCTGCTGCTCCTCTGCAGACAGGAACCACCAGGGACCAGGGGGATGGGGGGGCCTGGGACATTTTTGCCATGCCCTGACCCCCGCCAGCCCCGTGTGCTGGGCTGGGCCAGGCCACCCGAGAGCAATGGTCTCTTACAAATCTGCGATCCGAGGAGCGCTTGACGTTGAGGGGGTTGACAGCCAGGTCGGGCAGCACCGCTGCCACCAGCTCACCGGTGATGTCACCCGCTGCTACTGTGTTCAGCCAGTCTGAGCCCGAGATGCTCTGCAGGGACAGAGGGCTGGAGGGAGGGCACGGGGTCCCCACCACCCCCAGCCCAGCAGTGCCACCCCACCCGCAAGCCCTGTACCCCAGCTGGTGCTGAGCTGCCCACTGGGACCGAGTAGCCCTGCACTGGCCCTTACCCACACGGTGCCCTTGCGAGGGGCCACAAAATAGGCCTTGAAGCCCAGGTACCCGGCATCGATGTAGTGGATCCCGCAGAGCCCATACCTGGGGTGGAAGGGACAGAATGAGGCATGGGATGCCTGACTCTGCTGTCACCAGGAATGCGAGAGCCAGGCACAGCCCACCTCCCCACAGAACTGGCCCAGGGTGAGGGGGCTGTTCTTGCTCCAGCAGCACGTCATAGAGCCAAGAGCCAGCTCAAGGCAGCTCCCAGAGGCCAAGAACTCACTGTGACCCCAAACCTCTGTTGCCCAGTCCAGGGGCAAGCCATCCCCTGGCCCATCCTGCCTTTGCCTCAGGATGGCATGGCAGAGGGGATGTCACGCTGTGCTGCTGCAGTGTGACCAAAAACAAGCAAAGCCTGCCCTTGCCATGGCACACCTGGACAGTCCCGGGGAGGGGGAAGCCAGAGGGGCCCCTGGGAGGTTGGACCAGGCCTGGCAGCAGGACTGGCCCCCAGCACTCACGGGGCGTAGCAGTTGTCCTGGGCCACAGTGATGCCATTGTAGGGCAGCAGCCAGGCCACCTCGGTGCTCAGGAAGCGCTTGATGCTGTTGATGGGCTCGTAGAGACGCCGCAGGTCCCAGAACTTGATCTTGCGGTCGCTGCCTACTGTGACCAGGAAATTGCTGCAAAGCAGGAGAAAGGCAGCACTGAGAGCCCAGCGTGGAGCTGTGCCCACCCCACTGCCCCAGTCCTGCAGTGGCTCAGCTGCCCTACCCTGGAAAGCCTAGCCCAACCCCATGGGTGCTGCAGAGGGCCAAGTGCCATTGGCACCACGGCCTCCCAAGCCCTTCTTGACAAAGGACCTTCTCCTGCAACAGCAAGCTCCTTTCCTGGCAGCATCTGTGCCTGCTCCTGCCCTCACCTGTCAGCCTTGCACCACTCAATGCTCCGGACTGCGTGGTCATGGGCTAGAAAGCACCGGAAAGGGTAGAGCTTGAGGGAGGCGTCAGGCTGGGGCACGCACTGCAGCAGGGATTTGGTGAGCAGGTTCCACACCGCCACGGTGCCTGTGGAAAGACTTGTGTCCATGAGGCTCTGTCAAAGGAACAGGTGCTGCAGTGGGGGGCCAGCAGCAGCACAGTCAGGGCTGCAGGAGCTGCAGAACAGAGCAGCCAGGTTGGAACCAGAGCTGAGACAGGACAGGACGGTGGCAGGACGCAGCAGCAGCACAGGCAGGGCCACAGGACATGGTGGCCAGGCTGGAGCTGGGGCTCCAGGCAGACAGCATGGTAGCAGGTCCTGGCAATATAGCACAGAGCTGTGGATCACTACAAGTCTAGCAGAAAATTCCATCCAGACAAGTTCAACAGATGTGGATAAGCCCACAAGCACAGTCACCATCAGCCTGGAAGTACGTCAGAATGACAACAGCCAGCCCTGACCCAGGGCTGGGCAGAGGTTCCAGCACCAGTTGAGGCTGAGCACAAGGCTCCAGTGTCTCTGCCAGGGCGAGGGCTGCTCCCCAAGGGCTGCTGCAGGGCACAGGAAGAGACTCACCATCATAAAACCCTGCTGCCAGGTGATGGTGGGGCTTGGAAGGCATCCAGGAGAGACTGAAGCACTGTCCACACTCGGATGCATTACCTGCCTGGATGGAGCCCACCTGAAGTGTGGCGATGCACTGCACCTGGGGGCCAAGGGAGAGCCCTGGGTCACAGCCCTGAACCGGTGCCATCCATGCCCCAAGAGTGGGATGCCTGGGGTGGGAGCACGACACTGCTCTGCCCCTCCAACACTCTGCAGGTGCCTTGGCTCCCCAAGCTGTGCCACCTGCACCGGCTGGGGGGGCTCGCCGGGTGCCGGCCCTGACAGGGATCACCATGGTGGGGAACACTGACCTTGCAGATAAGGTGCTTGTGGAGGGACCCATCTAGAAGAGAGCAGAAGGGGGTCAGGGCAGGCATTAGCTGTCCTGGGAGCTCCCTGCCTGGAGCCTGGATTGCAGCTCCTCATGGCCCTGGCCAGGGCTCCCAGTTCCTGTCCTGCCATTCCCCCAGAGCAGTGTTCCCAGCACAGCAGGAACTGAAGCACATTGGAGGAGCAAACTGGTGGCAGCAGGACCCCCAGGAGCCAGGCTTGCCTGTGTGTTGGAGGAAGCAGCCCCCAAAACGTGCTGCAGGCAGAGACAGTGTGCTCCTGCCCCACCATGGCCAGCACCAAAGTCAAGGTGACACGGTGACACACAGGGGCCAAACCTGACTGACCACTCCAGGAAGGCAGAGAGCAACTGTGCAGGACATCTGCTCCATGGCTGAGAGCACTGGAGCAGCCAGTGCTCCTGTGGAGGGCAGGCTGCAGAGAACCTAACCCAACAGCTCAGGGCAGGACACCCACAGGACCATCAAGCACCAGCTCTGCCTACCAGAAAATTTCCCCCACCATCCGTGCTGTAGGGACCCCATCCCACATCCCTCAGGCCTGGGGTCCCTGATCCCCAGTGTGGGGCTGTCCTCCAGCATAGTGAGCACCACACAGGCACACCACAGCCTGGAGTGTGGCAGCTATGGGTGGAGATATGGAGGAGCTGTGCATCCTCCCCAGCACAGCTGTGACAGCTGGGGTGCTGTGTGGAGAGCAGCCCCAGGGATGTCCCCAGTGCCCCAGGGACAGCTAGCACAGCCACGCCAGTTTGGGAGCTCCCAGCAGCTGATCCTGCAGCTGGAAAGCAGCGCTCCAGCCCAGCTGTGAGCTGCAGTGACCCTAAGAGCCGCCGCAGCCGAGGATGCAGGAGCTGCGTGGGCTCCATCTCTACGTGCCACAGGGGCTGCGGCACAGCCCAGCCAGCCACAGCCAGAGTGCAGGGGGGGCTGGGAGCCGTGCCTGGCCACAGGCAGCCCATTTCCCACTGTCAGCAGGGACGTGCTGCCTGTCGCCACGGCTGAGTGCCCCCCGCCAGCACGCGCTGCCATCAATCCTGTTCAGCCTATTACAGGCACCATTAGCCTGAGCTGGCCACGCTCCCTGTCCTATCCTAACGTGGCTTGGCCAGACTGGAGGGAGCAGCCCTGGCAGGAAGGAGATGGGGAAGGGCTGGGGACAGGCTTTGTGGCTGTACCACATCCTGCACCCTGCTATGGCCACAGTGATGCTGCTGAGAGCCCCCTCCCAATGCTCAGCTTTCGGGGGCTGCCCAGGAGCTACATCCCAGCCAGGCTGCTGCAGCCTCCCTGAGATGGAACCAAAGCAGCACTTTGCACATGGCTCTGCTCATACAGGCTGTGAGTAAGGATGGAGCTCTTCTCCACTGGAATTCCATGATGGAATTGTGGAAGCTGTTGGAAGGAAGGTTTCAGCACTGAGGCTTGGATCTCTGGGCACAAGAGCACTCAAAGCAGGCCCCCAACACCAAAAAGCAGCCCTGGATACCACACTGTACCTGTGACAGTTTGGGGACAGCAGGGTCCCAATCTTGGGGCTCAGGTGGGCTCAGCTGCCCACCATGCAGCTCCCAGGCTGGGGCACATTCCTGCTGGCAACTCCCCAGCACAGCAGGCTCCTACAGACAGAGGTGCCCAGCCCAGGGCTTGCAGTCCCACCCTGGCACAGGGGGAGGAGGGCCAGGACGCCCCTGCTCGGCGGTGTGGCTCTTCCTACCTTTTACCTGGGTTGTCTTGGCGTGCTGCAGGGCCCCAGGGTGTGGCAAGGCATACACCACCACCCTGCCGTCTGAGAAGGCAGCAGCCAGCAGGCCCAGCCGGCTCATCTGGGGGTGCTGGGGATGGACAGATGGGCTCAGACATGGGGTCACCTCTTAGGACCCCTGGGGAACCCAAGGGCACCCCTGAGCAGCACTCACCGTCCGGGCTGCAGTGGGTGGCTCCCAGGCACCGCTGGGGCAGAACTTCATGTCCCACACAGAGCCATAGTCAGCAGCGATGGCATAAGCCAGCCTGGCTTTGCTGGGAGAGCTGTGGGCACCAGTAACATGGCAGCTGGTGCCCTGCAGCTCCAATACACACCAGTGTACACCACTAGCAGAGCTGGCCACCAGCACAGCCTCCTTGGGGTTCAGGCTGTGTCTGGTGGCTCTGGGAGAGGACTAGCCTCACCACCCACGCAGCCATGGAGGGACACAAGATCCAGGCAGGCCCAGGCACTCACCCCTGCTCTGTGTGCAGCACGCCCAGGTCCCAGATCTGCAGGAGAGCAGGGCCTGAGTGAAGCCCAGACACGCTGTGTGTCTCCTCCATGCTCCTGTGGCAGGACACAGCCACGTACTGCGGGGCTGCAGAGCCCTCTGGGGTCGGGCACCACTCCATGGCCCACACCGGGCCACCCACGAAGAAGGAGACATCCAGGCGCTCCGGGTGGGGCTGCAGAGAGCTGAACCTGTGGGTGGGAGAGGGGTGAAGGCTTCTGCAGACCTGGGGCAGGGTCTGGTGGGACCCCAGGGCACAGTACGGGCTGGCTGCCCAACCCTGGTTCCAGACAGGCCTGGGGACACCCTGACAGCCACTGCCACGCTAGGAGGGGGACAGCCTGACAGGCAACAAGCACCTGCTGGGCCTGGGGACACCCCATCACACACCTGTTTAACCTGTACAAGGCACCATCGTCCTTGATGCCCTCGCGCTGAACGGAGAACAGGGGAGACCTCTCCTCTGCTGGCAGGTACGGGGCAGCCTCGCTGTGCAGGCACAAGTGAGAGCAGGACTCCCCATCCCTCACCCACTCACCCCAGCACCATCCCAGCCTCCACACAGCCTGACAGGCCCTGCTGCTGCCCACGCTGCCCCACAGCCAAATCCAAGAGACCCCCAAAGCCCACACCAGACACACAGAGGGGTGTGGGAGTACAGCCNTTTGGCCCTGCTCCCTCCCTGCTCCCATGGTACCTGTCAGAGAGACACGTCCACCCGTGTGCCACTGGGATCCAGTCAGGGAACTCCCACTGCGAGTGCTTCTGCTCCCGCCTGCAGGGCATGCCAGACCTCAGCCTTGGCATCCAGCACCCCCTCCCCACATCCCCTCCCCACAGCACGGGCAGCACCCCCCAGCTCATCCTGTGGCACAGCCTCCCCTCCTGCAGCACATCCCCTGCCCTCTGCAACCCTCCCGACCCAGCTGTGCCCCCTCCCAGCACAACACTGACATTCCCAATGGCACGCACCCCCTCACCCTTGTATCTGCGCCAGTGATGGTACCAGGACACACCCACCGCTCCCTGTAGCCCCCCCGAGCCTCGAGCACCCTGAGCCCCCACTCACAGGCTGCAGGTAAGGCTGGAGCTCTTCTCCACTGGGGCCATGATGGAGTTGTGGAAGCCGTTGGGGGCGAGGCCTCGGCACTGGGGTTTGGATCTCTGTGCACAAGAGCAGACTCAGAGCAAGCCCTGCGCCCTGGGGAACCCAACGGGAACCACCAGAGCCCCCGAGAACAGAGCTCTCCCTAGTCACTGTCAACGTGCCACACTGGGCTAGAGACACACAGCCCCACTTCCAGGAGCCAGGACCCCTTCAGGACCTGCCTCCCCCTGCTCCAGCAGGAGCTCAGGCCTTGCTTCCTCTCCCAAAGGACCTGTCCCTTCTCCCATCCCCACTGGCCCTCACTTGGCGCTCCCCCATGTGCCACCCCTGCCCCACTGTGCTGCCCTGGCAGCAGGGACACCGTGGGACAGCACAGGCATCTGGAGCTGGTGGTGCTGGGACACAGGCAAGAAGGGACCTAGGCAGAGCCCCTGCCCTCACCCCTGTGGCTGCCATCCTCCCTCGAGGTGCCTCCAGCTCCGGCTCTGACGCCTCACTGAACAGCGTGTCGCTGCCCTCCTCCTCCTCCTCCTCTGCCTGCAGCACCTCCTGCGAGGGCACGAAGTCAGCGTCTTGTGCAGGGTCATCGCTGTCCGTGTCCTCCCCTTTCCTCCTCCGGCCCCGGCGCTTCCTCCGGCCGTGCTCAGGCTCTGGCACCCCCTTGGCTGGAGCAGGGGGCTGGCACGCGGGCATCAGCTCCTCCGCCAGCTCCTGCAGGTACAGCAGAGCCCTGCAACACCAGGGCAGCGCCTGGAGATAAGCAGCAGGATGACCCAGGGGTGGGCCAGCCCTGCCTCCCTCCCTCCAGGACCCGGGGGATGCACACTCCAGCCCGTGGTCTGGGCAATGAATCCGCTCCAGCTGTGCCAGAGGCGCCGGGCACACGGCCTCCCCCCACCCTGAACTCCCTAGAGCTTGCCCTGCTACCACCAATAAGCTCCTCCTGCTCTGTCAGGAACCAAGGAAATTCGTCCTGCCACAGGCAGCTGCTGCCCCCTGCCAGGGGCTCCTGGATCCAAACACATTCCCTAAAGTGGGAAAGGATTGGTCTGTGAGGAATCAGTGCATCCCACCAACATGGGACAAAGTCCTACAGGAGAGACACTGAGACCCTCTGGGGAGACAGGGATCATTGAATCACGGACTCAGGGAATGGTTTGGTTTGGGAGACACTTTAAAGCTCATCCAGTTCCAACCCCCTGCCATGGGCAGGGACACCTTCCACTAGACCAGGGTGCCTCAAGGACCAATCAACCTGTCCTTGGAAAATTCCAGGGATGGGGCAGCCACAGCTTCTCGTGGCAACCTGTGCCAGGGCCTCAGCACCCTTTAAAGGAAAGGATTTTTTTCCCAATATCCCATCTAACTCTCGCAGTAGGAAGCCATTCCCCTGTGTTCTGTCCCTACAGGCCCTTGTCCAAAGGCCCTCTATAACTTTTCTGGTGTCCCTTTAAGCACCATAAGAGCTCTAAGGCCTCCCTGGAGCCTCTCCTTATCCAGGCTGAACATTCCCAGCTCTCTCACGTGTCTCCAGAGCTTAGATGCCCCCGGGCCCCAACTGCCACCATCACTTACACTTTGGCCGCCCTCCTCTTGGGCCGCCCGCCCCGCGGGCTCTCAAGGCCGTCCCCGTCCTCGCTGCTCGCCAGCCCCTTTTCCATGCGGATGGGCTCCGGGGCCTGCGACAGCTCCAGCAGCAGCACCTCGGCCTTGCCCTTCCTGCCGCGCTTCCCGGCCGCGCGCGGCGGTGGCACGGCCCCGTTCGCCGAGCTCTCGCCGCGCCCCTCCACCGCGCCGCCGGGACTGCCTTGGGGCCGCGCAGGTTTCTTCGGGGATTTGGCAGCTTCTCCTCCATCCTCACAGTCCGGATCTGCCACCGGCAGCTCTTCCCCTGTCCCAAAACACCGGACTTAGCACCGAACGCAGCAAGACCCCTTGGCACGACTCGGTGTCCCGCAGCACCGAGCACGGTGGCACCACCTCGTGCCCCGGGGAGCGGCCCCGCCTCGCTCCGTCCGCCCCCGGTACATACGGAGAACCCGCTGTTCACCCGCCCGCTCCCCGCTCCGGCTCCGGCTCCGGCACCGCCCGGCAGAACCCGATCGTCGTCCGGGCCGCTCCCGGGCACTCCGCGCCCGGCACGGTGACCCGCGGGCGGCGCCTGACGCCATCGGGGGCTCCCAGGGCCACCGCCCCGCTGCGGGCCGCGCCACCAGCACCGAGCCGGAACCGGGGATGGCCAAGTGTGACGTCACAAGGACGCGACGAGTGCGGGGTGGGCCATGGGCCGGTTCCTGTGGGGCGTGTCTATGCAAATAAGAGAGCGCCGCGCCGCATGCCGGGAATAAGTAAATAATAAAAAATACCCCAAAAACAGCCGCTGTCCCCGCGTGCCNTTCCACCGCTGCTCCGTGGTCTCGGTGACGCTCTCGGTCTCTGCCCGCCTGCTCCCGTCGCTGTCCCGTGTCCCTGCACAAGCGGCACACAAGCGCAGCCCCGCGGCAGCAGCGCGCCTTCGCCTCCTCGGGCTCCGCGGGCCGAGCCCCGCTCGAACCGGCCCCGGCCCGCCCCGCGCCCGGGCTGACCGGACGGCGGCGCTCGGCTTCGCCTTTGGGCACGCTCCGCACACCGACCCCGACCGGCGGGACGGCCGCGCCGAGACATTTCGTCCACCTCGCGTTCGGGCAACTGATGCAGACAAAACACGTACAATACTCAGCAGCACCTCTGCACGAGCAGGGAGTCTTTGTGACGGCATGCCGGGCGCATGAGGGATAACTCCTGCTTTTCCTTCACGCCTGGGCCAGCAGAGCAAAGACGTGTACTAACGCTTTTACAAATAATTTGATGGCTGGAATTATGGCCGCTCTTTGAAATGGGTCTTGATTTCTCTGCTAACTCTGGGCAGCAGCTTTGTTGCTGAGCCCAGAGAGTTTGGCTCCTGAAACAAACAAGGGTCTGCACAAGGCTGAACTCCTGAACTTTGGGGTAAAAGAGCAGGTTCAAGGGGGAATGTGTAGGAGGAGGTTCCGGAAGGCTGTTCCTTCCTAGTGCCCCAGCAACGGGGAAAGTAACAGCAACGTGCGGCCGGGACTTAGGATAAAAGGAGGCTGCGTCCTCCGAAACCCTGAGAGACAAAACCCCGCGGGCGTGTGCCCCAGTGGGCTCTCTGCCTTTATTTTCAAATAAAGTTGAAGAACTCCTTTATCTCTTTTTTGGACATAACCGTCTGGCATCTGCGGATTTTCCTGACAAAGCTATTTCCCTTATCTAGCGTTACAGCATGTTGATTTCTTTAATATCTAAGATATCATTTACATTTTCTTGAAAATGCTTTTCATAACTTCGCCTACTCATTTTCAGTTATTTCACGGTCTCTGCTGATATCTTTTATCACAAACACTTAATTTCACGCTTTTCTAGCGGTCATTCCGAAGCTGTCTTGCCTTAGCTTCTGGTCAACTTTTTCTTGGCATCTCCTCTTTTCTCATCAGCTCCCCCACGTGTCCTCTTCAGACCGGGTTTTTGTACATTTGCAGCTAAAAGCGTCCTTTGTTGTGCTATCTCGTCTGTTCTGGTCAAGCATAACATTCATTGTACACTATTTCTTCTATTCAGCAGGCAAAGGGATGAATTTCCCTCTATATCATCTCTCATGGTTCACCAGGACGCGTCACATTCCCGCCGCTGGAGTGCGGCAGCACTCACGGGCTCGGTGTGGGGTGACCCGGACAGTGACCACTGGGCCGGACCGGCATCTCTGCCTTTTGACTCGCGCAGACCCGCTCGGAACCGCTCTGTGCCAGCTGATAACGGGGTGGGACGGGCCAGGATCATCCCGGCTCCAGACACGGCGGTCCGGAGAGCCCCTTGGAAGCGCTCTCCACTTCGAGCAGGGGTGGGCGTAGGACTGCGACTGTCGCACACGTCTTCGAATCTCAATTCTGTTCTTGGACAAAGAGAAACCAGGGGAGAGCGCGAACGCAGTCCCCCACTACCACAAATTATGCAGTCGAGTTTCCCGCGTTTGGGGAAATCGCAGGGGTCAGCACACCCGGAGTGCAAGGGATGAGCCTCGCCCTGGGAAAACCACCTGCCTGATCATGGTGTCTCCCCTGCC
>VXBI01007755.1:1004776-1023549 GCA_013397375.1 Toxostoma redivivum | reverse complement strand
TTTTTTTTTTTAATAAAAAAAGACGTGGTTGTTGATGGCAAAGCAGCAGCATGGGGTCAGTGCAAGGCATGGGCAGGGAGAGAGGATGAGAAGCGTGCCCCTGTTAATGTTTGGGATCTGGCACTCCCCTGCTGGGATCCTGGAGCTGCCAAAGCCACTCCTGGTGTCCCGGACCAGCTCCCACTGACCCTCAAGTGCCACTTTGGTGACATAGAGGCACCTGGGGAGATTTCACTTGGTCAAGATTGCAGGAGTTAAGCTGGAAGAGAAAAACAGGTCTGAAGGCAGCTCATATCTTATCAAGAAATCTCCAACATTAGGATAGCTCACAACACAAACTCATTTTTCCTCTGTCGCTGTTGTTATTACTCCTTTTGATTAAAAAAAATAAAAAAGGGAAGAAAGAAAAAAAGAGCCTGTTTCATATTTGGTACAATACAGGAATCGGAGAAAAGCTATTGTACAGCAAATTTTAACCACCAACACACATTTAATATCTAGTGTAGCATTATGGGAAACTAAATGTATGTCTGGACTTATTTTTAAGGTTTCCAAAAATCTTTACTATTGAAACATATACGTGGTGTGGAAGATATGCTCATAATCTCACTGTGGTAAGGATGCCATCGAGGATGACCCATAAGTACTGTAAAAATGCTAACTAAAGAATGCAGCTGCAAAGTTCTATTGCATAAGGAAGCTTTCTTGTTTAAACTTTAAATAAGCAAGTTTATTAAAATATTCTAAGACACTTACCTTACCCTAGTTACTGGCAAGCTCTAATAAAAGCCACAGTCTGTCACTAGTATACTTTTTGTGTTAATTTTATAAAAATTTGGTGTGAGCTTTGATGGATCATTTACAGTTTATTAACAAGATGATCATCTTCGTACAGTTAGAAGGAATTTTTTTTTTTACCTTACATGCTCACAGAATAAAAAAGGATCCATATTCATAGAGAACAAACACCCTTTTTTCCCATGTCTGCAAACAGGTGTGGTAAGTTCACACACACAAAGAAATGCTCTTGTTACTCTTAACTGGAAACTGTGTGTACGTGTGTATGTATGTATATATATATCCAAAAGTATGGATCTGTGTGTTGGTGAGGGTATTTATAGAACAGGGCACCTGTGCTGCTCCTGGCACAGAGCTGAGACAGACATCAGTGCTCTGGCACATGCTGAGCCTCGCTGGGGCTCAGCTTCTCACTGCAGAGCTGCTGAAAACATTGTCACCTGTCCCTGGGACAGGTCCAGCCCCCCAGCCCCTCCAACCAGGCTGAGCTGTGCATGGCTCACACTTGGCTGCTCCTCCTGCATCCTCAGCTCCCTCTGGGGCCCAGGCAGAGCAGCTCAGATCAGGAGCAAGCCCTGGGGACTTGCATTTCTTGTTTGCTGAACCTGAGGTACGAGAAGGGCCATGGCAGAGCCCGGGGTGGCCACGCTCTGGACAGCAAAGCCAGCAGGTTTAGCCATGGTGGGACAGCTCCAATTCATCTGTGGCTGTGTCATCCTGCTCCCTCCCTTCTCACGCTCCAGATGAACATTTTATAAAAGCTAAACCTGTGGTATAACTCTTCTCTCTATATAAATATATATATATACATACACTCATACATATACAAATACTAACCCACAGACAAAATATTTTCTGAACAGTTGAATAGCAACAAGTCAACAGATAGAAAAAAATGGAGTCAATCTGGTTTGTTGTTTTTTGTTGTTTTTTTTTTTTTTTTTCTGCTTCCCCAAGGTCGGGTTTGGATGTCATGGTCTTTTAACATTCAGAGAAAATTTTGAGTAAACCTTGTGTCCTGCAGGAGGAATCCAGGGACAGAGGGCACAGGGGTGGAGGCTGTCGAACACCAAGGTACAGTCGGACAGATTGAGTGAGATTGCAAACTAAACTGGAGCAACTGAGGCCGAGGAGTGAAGAACAGTAATTGTAAACTGCAATCTTCAGATCTGATGGTTTTGTTTTTTTTTTTTCCTTCTTCTCGTTGCCATGGCAACTCGGTAGGACAGCTTCAAATGGCAGGAATTCTTACAGACCTAAAGGAGGAGATGGGGGTGAGTATTGCCATGCAAATCACACATCTTTCAACTGTTTGGGTTTTTTTCTCCCCAGACAAATCGCTGGTTGAGTGCATGAGCCTTGCCAGTAGTTAAATATTGATTATCTGGGTCCAGAAGCAATTATTTGTGAAAGCAGAAATCTCCAAGAGGAAACCCCAAAATGTCACGTGGGGCAGTCAGAGACCTTTGTGGTGCAATTCTGGAAGATGTGGTGAGAGGATAAATCCTGATTTTTTTCCCCCTTGGACACCTCTCTCAGTTATGTTTGTGCAGGAGCACAAGGAAATTCCAGCCCCTCCTTCCCTGCACACCCTGACAAGCAAAGAGCAAACAAACAATTTTGAAAAATAACACTCTAATAGAGCCTTCTAGTTTGTGAATATACCAGGGAGTAAAAGGCCTGGTGTATCATATTAATATTGCTACAGAAACATAAGACTTATATTTGTGTTTTTATTAAATAAAGTGGCACTTGAATTCTACTTTAGATGAACGCTCTGATAATAGCAAGGCAGTAAAGAAATTCAGAAAGGAGAGTTCAGGAGCAAATCTAACATTAGCTGTAGCTCACAGCCCATAAAACCAGGGGAAAGACACATCAAAACTCACTCAGCAAATGTTTGTCTAGTATTTATTGTCTCTGTACACTTAAAATATTGTAATATTGATAGTTTTGTCACTGCCACAGAAATGTAATGGTCAATGTTCGATGCTGGTTTGTGCCCTTTAAAATTTTTTAATGATCTGTTTGTCTTTTAGGATAAATCAAATTTAATATAATTATTGATAAGGCTGTTTTGTTTTAGCTGTTTCTTTCTTGTTATCATTTGAATTGATGTCAATATTGAATTCTGCAGCAATGCAGGCACCTGGATGCCAACACCTGCCTGGCCCCTTCCCTGCAGCACTTCACTTCTGGTAAACAAAGGTAAATAAAGCAAATTAAATGTAAGAAATCCATAGAGGTGCTGATGGATGGGCCTCACTGAAATGAAAAGTTTAACTGGGATCTCCAAATAGGACAAAATCTAGAATTGCTTGGCATGTGGAATTTTAGCCTGCTGCTTAAAGAAAAGGTTTGGCCACAAAATCAGGACCCAGACTCACATATAGGAGATTTATGGTCATGACTGCCAAAGTCTGGATATATTTGGATTAGGGATTCCAGCTAGAACTAAATTTCTGTAAACAACCTGATCTCCTGGGTGGTGAAAAGAAAGAACTGGAGACTCTGATCTCACAGACAACCTGAAAAATAGCATTTCCAGATCCCAATGAAGGTAAGTGTCATTAAAGGGCATTTGTTTAATCCTGGCTCAAAGGAGCTGCCACTGGCTCTGGGATTGATGAGGCTGCTCTGAATCCTTAGGAGATCCTTGCAGGTCTTCCTGCTAAGGACAGGCACTTGTACATGATGAATGAACAGCAGCTGTGGCACTGAGTTTGTGTGCAATCCACAGGCTGAAACGTCACCAGAGAAATCTGCCAGCACAAAATTTATAAATGTCCCACCAGCTCGAGCTGCTTCACCAACAGCCTGGAAATAAAGGGCAGGATGTGGTGATTTATGTGCACACCTGAAGAAAAGCTTGTATATTTTACATTAAATTGACAGACATAATGAATGTTACTACCTTTCACACATATTGTCTTTCCTGAGTAAATGATGTACAAAAACTAGTTAGTTCAGCTTTAATTATGAATCTTTTTCCTTGTTATTTTTGTATCTACTGGAGGCCAGTCTGTGTCCCGCAATAAACTCTTGATCCTCCCTATTACCCCACCTGCCTTACTCTTTTCCCCTCAAAGCTCCACAATCCCTGCCTAGATTTTCTTTCACTGAAATTGCTTCTCAACTTCATCCTTTCTTGCCTTTGATCCATATAATCAGAGGCCTGAAAATCTGGTATTCCCTTGGCTCCTGGGACTATCTCCTCCTACAATTTTACTATGATTTCCCTAATCACTTTTCCAGCCTGTCCTTTGGTATTGTTCCTCTAGTTCATTTTTTTTAGGAAACCTTTTCCCCCCCCTCCACTTAGGTTTCTTTCCTTCTCAGTGACACAATCCATTCCTGCTCAGCAACCACATCAGTGCTGACAGTTCAGAGCTCTTTCTCTCTTTTCCCACTTTTCCACTTAGTCTAAAATGTCAGCCTCCAGCTCTGATAACTTTTGGATGTTTTCCTGACAGCTCTGCACAGCTACAAGTCAGCTCTTAAATCTTCCCCCTAAAGCACCTCCTTCTTTGATTGCTCAGGACAGCACCACCATCCTGCCTCTTGTTCAAGCCTGAAAGCACAAACAAACCAGAGAAGGTCTTTTGTCATGGAATCTCCTTTCTAGGCCTGTATATTTAGGTTATGTCAGTCTAGAGGATTCTCTCTCTCACATTGTCCCAAAGGGCTTTTTGTAGCCATTCAAACATCTAAATCTCCTAGCCATGCTCTCACTTAGCAGGTTTGCAGCATCCTTCCTGAGCCCGTGACAAATTGAGCTGCTGTGTGCTCATCTCCTGCCAGCCCTGTGCTGTACAGAGCATTTCTTGCTCTGCCACTCTGACAAAACCTCTGTAGCCATGGCTCCTTTCCTCTTTCCCCCTGCACATTCCTGGATTTTCCCTGCAGGACCTCTCATTCACAGCCCCTGGTGACAACTTCCCCTGTGTTCAAAGAAACCTGGACACCTTCCATGGAAAGCTGTGCCCTGGCACCTCCACAGAGCTCTTGGCATTGGCAGAGGGTGCCAAGACCACTCTGAACTCAGCTAAGCCTTGACCAAGTTAAAAGAATTATTCCAAACACTGCCTGGAAGCCATTAATGGTGATTGACCCTTTTGCACGGCTGGGTTATTAAAGGAGTAGTTGTTGCCTCTGGAAATCAGATTCAACACTCAAAATTATGGTCTCTTACTGTAAGTAAGAATATGCAAGACCAAATCTTTCTCACTTCTTTCTGTTGCACACAAAATTGGGACTTGCTTCTGTCCTAGAGAGCATCAATCTTTTAGTTTTTTGGGGTTAATAACAGAGTGTCAGTTAGAAATTTACCTTCTACAAAGAGTCTCTCTCATAAGGTCATATAAAGTGTTAATTGGCCAGAAATTCTGGCCAGTAACTCCCTTAACACCAAATCTACAGGAATCAAGGATAACCAAAGTATTCCCAAAAACTCAACCCTGAATGTGAGGAAATCCACTGAAACCAACACAACTTCTCTGGTATAAACTCACTGGGGAGCTCTGAGCCTCTAGTCCATATTTAAAATCTCTCTGTTCTCCCAGCTGGATTTCCAGTGTTCATTATTGTTTCCTGTATAGGAATTGTGGTTTTCTTGCTGGCTTTTCTTTTTCTTTATTGTTCCCATAAAGAAGGAACAAATGAAAGTTTCAGAAATGCTCACACAGAGCCAAATTTTTAAGTCTGCTTCTTATTCGAACCCCAGCTCCAACCAGCTCACCTGGTGACTTTTCCACTCACTTTGATGGGGTTGCATTGTTTGTTTTTGTTTTTGTTTTTTTTTTGTTTGTTTGTTTTTTTACCCATTCTTATGTATTTTATAGCACAGAAGATTTAAAGTTTGCAGCTGGCAATAGCTCATAAAATACATTAGTATTTAAGGAGTACTGTGAGCATAAGATGTGCAAGTAATGCGTGCAGGGAGCACATTTATTGATCAATGAGAACTATTTCTTTTAAGAACTTAATTCCCTGGTAAGCCTGTGCCTGGCAGGTTTAGATCTGCACACTAATGATAATTAGGCCTAGTAATTATTCAATTTTCTTTTCATCAGCTCTGTCTCCATATCTGGCCTCAGCACTCAAGAATTATTACACACCATGTGTTGTTTTAGATGTGATTTGACAGGAATTACCTACAACAAGTGATTTGCTGCCCAAGGCACTCAAGCCCCAAAGGTGGAGTGGGAATTTTTTGCTCTTTTTTTGTCCCTTCCACCTTTCCTTTTGGGTACCCAGGGATGCACAGCAGCACTAAGTGTGCTATAGGGAACTTATTTCTGCAGAAATCTCTCTCATTTCACTCTCTAACATGATCTTCACCAATTTTATCTCACAGGTCTCTGCTCTTCTACCTCTTTGATACTTGAGAGACACACTCAGCCTCATTCCTCCTAAGATAACAGTGAGACAGCAGTGAAAAAGGCAGGGCTGCTGCCATGTGTTTCTGAGTTATCCCATTTCTGCTCAGTGGGCTCAGATAAGAGCACAGCACCTTCTCACAAACAGCTGCTGCCATCAGGGCTGGGCCTTGCAGGAGGAGCTTTGCTTCTGCTGGTCAAGAGCACTGACAAACATTGTGAGAGTCTGAATGTACTAATAACATTATTATTAACAATGGTGCTGTGGGGATACAGGTCTAAGTGCCTAGTTCAGGGTAGGGAGACTCATGACAGGAAATTAGATGGAATAAATCCTTCCTTCTACTCAACCAAAGTCTACTGACTGTATTTGATGGTANCTAAGTGCCTAGTTCAGGGTAGGGAGACTCATGACAGGAAATTAGATGGAATAAATCCTTCCTTCTACTCAACCAAAGTCTACTGACTGTATTTGATGGTAGCCAACTCCACATGAAAGCCCTGAATTAAAGTTTCAAAAGTTGATTTGGTTTGAAAAGATGCAATCTACCTAATTCAGCCCAAGTTCCTAATATTGAAGCCAATATTCAATAACTACAGAGACAGCTCCCTGCCTCTTTCACACTGGGCTAACTCAAGGTTTACTCCTCATGTTCATTCACACAGCAGAAGAAAATGGAGGGAAAAAATGCACACAATTTAAGACAAAGATTTCATAACCTGCATTCCAGGAAAAAAGAAAGTGTAGGATGTAAACTAATTCCCTGTGGTTTAGGCTGCCAAGAGCTCATATTCCAGCAGAACCCTTCCCTTCAGCCAGCTTGAAGTGGTGTTTGCAGAACTTCTGATCTCAGAAAAGGCTTTGGTACTTCCCAGCTTTCTCTGTTGCAGCCAGAGCTTTCTCTGAACATATTTACATATTAGTGACTCAATTCCCTGCTTATTTCAAAGAAACAGGTCTAAATTGAGTAATTAAAAGCCTTTGAAAGATGTGCTCCTTATGAGACCAAGCTCACCTTCTATTACACAGACTCTGCTTCTACACTGCAGTTAAAACCTCATAAAAATTAAAGGCATTTGAGTTTCCTGCTGACCCTCTGTACAGGAATGAGCTTTACCCAAAATGCATTCATCCTTTAATTCCCATTAAAATAAGAGAGTTAACACAGCTGGAGTTTGGAGTTCAGCTCATGCATGCTCCATTTCTTCCAATTACCCTTTCATCAGAAATATTACATTAATCTGGCATAATTAAAAGTCTACATTACATCATGGACTTTATTGAAACCTCAGTAATGCTAAAGAGGTAACAAAAATGATAGAAGAGATCAGCACTGTGTTTCTGATTAGGCAGCTAATCAACATCCAGGTACTTCTTTCCTGGATTTACCATCTAGGAAAGGTCATTAATTAGAGGCATAGTTATTAGTCTAGCCTCAATGTAGAACTTTGAAAAATAGAAATTATTTTCATGTGCATCACTGGTTGATTTGTCACAGGTAGCTTTCAACTCCAGAAGTTTCCCAGTGCACCATGTGCCTATAAATTATTATAAATTTCCTTCAAGACTATTCCCAGACAGATATTCTGTGTTTTCCTTCCTGCAATTAAGAAATTTGGGATTAACATCAGCCAAAGCAAACTGGTGATCTCACTGGACACAACACCTTGGGGAAAAGTTTATAAAGACTCCAAAAGCAGATTAGTTTAGCCTGAAAATTTGCAGCTTCTAAAATCACACACAATTTGTTTCTCATTTATGTGAGAAGTTATTTGGAAGTTGCTAAGGGTGGGAAATGCACTGTGTGCTTTAGGGCTGTGTGTGTGAGAGTCTCCTAACTGCACTCAGAGCTCTGGGGGGCACAGGTGAATCTGTCAGAGTTTAACCTGAGGAGCTGAAACGCTGCCCTGTGCTCTGCAGTCAGCCCACACGGGCAGGGCAGAGGGGCAATGTGCCAATCCCAACCACCAGCTTGCACAGGGGACACATCTCCCTGCTGAGGTCACCACACCTGGGTGACACCAGCACAGGGGATTTCCAGAGTGCCTCTCACACTGCTAATTTATTATATTTATGATGATAATTTGTTATTACAATTTATTATATTTGTCATAAGGCTGCGGTGGCAGATCCAAAGCAGGGCTGGTGGAAGTCAGAGTGCTCTTCTGCCCCTGGCAAGGGCAGAGCTGAACCCTTGTCTGTGCCTGCCCCCTTCCCTGTCAGGCACCCACACACACTTCCTACATGAAGAGCTGCTCCTAAGAAGTGCATAAAAGGAACATTTTCTGAAAGAAAAGTTGCTCAGATGAAGTAATTTCCTGACTCTCCTTGCTTAGAAATTCAGAGCCATGTGTTACCCAGCCCAGTGCTCCCCTAGGTTTATCAAATAAAACATCTTCTAATATAATTCCTGTTCTCCAGGGATATGAAGAATCTCACTTCATAGAGAGGGGAGAGGGGGAGTTTTGGGGTAGAACAGCCAAGATGTACTCATAATTATTTTTTAAAAATTGATGTGAATTTCAGTTGGATACTTTGCCAAAGCAGAGCTGCCTTCATTTAAGCAATCAGGAATAAATTCTTCTTTAATTTTTCAGTTCTGTCAAAACTAAACAATTGCAGAGGTGGCTGCCTGCAGCCTGCATGGATATTTCTCATCTCTAATCTGATAAATTGAATGGAATGATTGAAAATATTCAACAAGTGAAATGAATAAGTACAGTTTTGAAACAGCAGCATTGAACAAGTCTGCTGATTTTTTCATAGGGATGCTGAAAATGAAATGCATCAAGTGTAGCAGGGAGCCAACCTTTTAAAGGGCTGGAAGCTGCTCAGGCAGTCAGATCTCATCTCCCACAGCAGCACAGCACAGGTTACCACCAGTTTTAAATAAGCAGAACATGTACAATCCAGACACATTCAGATCTGTAGGTATAGACTAAACCCAGCTTGAAATCCTAAATTAATCATCTGAAGAAATTCTTCTTGAGTAAGAACAAAAACTAGAGTGAAGTACTATGTTTAGAAGCCACAGAAAAGGAATAGCCAAACTCAGAAATTGCCAGGTTTGGCTGTGTTGGTATCAACCTGCTTATTTCACATTTTTTGAAGAACTGCTCCTAAACATTGTACTTACCTAAGTATCAACCAATGACCTATCCCAGTAATTATATGGAAAAAGTAAGGCTTTGAGCTGTAATCTGAAATACTCCAAACACTAATGGCCCTTTTAAAGGGCTTTGTAAGAATCCACTGGGTATTACAGAAGCAAAGGCAACATCATCAAACCTTTAGGCACCACAAATCTCCTCCTAATCTATGATATCCCACCCAAATCTGAATAGAAAGCTGTTTACATTGAGGTATTTGGATGTTATAGAGTCGAAAATATCCAAGGACAGACACAGTGAACAGAAACAAACATCCCATGGTGTATAGTGACCATTAATGGCAGAAAAAAATGCTTCAACTGGTCATATATTCAGTGCTAGTTTTTAATCATGGGCCACTCCAGAGCAATCCTGATGATAACTATCTGAAATTCGATATTTATGTGGCTTTAAGAAGTTGTTCAGAAAAGAAATACCAAATATTATATATCAACAATTACTGTGAAGTACTGCTGAGAAAATGAAAACATAAAAGCGTTCACTTGAATTCACAACACTAAATGGGCTATCAAAGCAATCTCTTTAAATGTCCATTTCATGGTGCAGAATGACCAGCAGCAATAATATTGCAGCTCTTGGGAAGGAGCTGTGTTTGCTGCTAACGTTGCTCCCTTTTGCATTCCAAACACACATCTTCTAAACTGCCCTGTTTTCTCACCTCTGCACTCCTGGAACGTGTTTGGACGGTTTCAAATGTGTGTAAAATGCCATTTCCCACCTAATTGACTCAATAAAATGCAATGTTATCAAGCACATTTTAAATATGCTGATGTGTAATTTGGGGGTATTTCTATTTGTCTTGTCTGGTGTACAAACATCCTGTCCCCAATTATGGACATCCATATGGATTTCTGGGCCATTTCAAGCCCCATTAACTTTAGGTGGGCTCCCAAACTGCACAATCTGTTGCAGGGCTGGAAAAACCTGCAGAGAAATCAGAAGAATGGACACAGCTCTGTGTTAAAAGTGGATTCAAATCAAGGCTGGCTCAAATTGAAGCAGCCCCTTAACCCCCAAACCATCCTTTCCTTAATAATCCACCAAAATCTTTAAGGACACGAATAAAAATGATGTTTTTCTCATAGAGGCATTTGAGAGAACATCTATCTCAGTGATATTTAGCTGCAAAAATAATAATATTAATGTGGACCAAAGCATCTGTAGAAAAGGCAGCGAGTGATAGTGGATATTGCTGCTGCTATTTGGTTTAGGAGGTGAGATTTACATCACTGGAACTCAATAAATATCAGAAATCTCCAATTACTTGGAGAGCAAGATTTAGGTGATATTTTAGGTACTTACATGGTTGTGCTCTAGCACAAGAATGCAACTCAAATTAGAGCAGTGTAAAAAAAAAAAAAGAAAATAAACACAACCAACCACCTCAATAAAGCACCTTTCACAGCAGAACTCCCCCCATTTTCATAGTCTTTGCAATTCTAGTCAAAATAGGGATATTTCACTTCTCAGAAATGGGAAAATGTATCTTGCAGACTTTGTTAGTATTTTTAATTAAACTGGTCTTTTTTCTTAACTTATTTTTAAATAAACTGCTCTGAAAAGTAGAAAATTGCTGTAGAAGATTAAAAGGTGATAAAACAACCTAAAATGTAAAAATAAAACCACCAAACCAAAGAAACAAACAAGAAGCATTGGTTTTAGCAAATTCACCTATTGGGAACCCTTTCTCTGGAACTCTGTGGAACAGGGATGAACCTTTTCCTTTTTTCTTGAGAAAACCTAAAAATTCTCCTGAAAAAACTAATTGTTGAGCCCCGAAGCCAAAAAACAACCTGATTGTTTAAAACCCAACCAAGTAACTCAAAATAAAGGCTGGGAAGTGGGAATGTGCAGGTAACAAATCTGCACAGGTAATGGAAAGAGCAGCGACCTTAAAGGTCTGTTCCACCTGGAGCCTGCTCTGATTTGTCTTTTCAGGACTGCATTGTTTCACTTTGCAGCCATTTGATGTCCCTGCACAAATAACACGGGCTAAACAAGAGATACAGGGGCTGCTGCTGCTTTGAAAAATGAGCTGGGGGAGAGATAACACTGCAGGATTAACTCTGCCTGTCCAGCTTCATGGAAATTTAAACCCACCAGGTTAACAATTTTTTTTTTTTTTGGTAGAGGTTTAATAATAAATACATCATTTTCAAAGGAAAAAAAAAAAAAGCCACCTTTATTTTCTCTATTGGCCCTGTAGCTGCATTCCTCAAATCAGAAAAAAAAATAGTGAGGGACAGCCAGCACTAATTAGGAAAAGTTTGTGGAAATTAATAGGAAATTAAATACAGGGGTATCTCTAAGGCTTCTTTGCAATTGCAGCACAGGCATCTCTGTTTTTCAAACACACCTGAGGCCTTTCACCCTGACTTTAATAAACTAATTGCAACGTTGAGACCTCCAGCTCATTTAATTTCTTTAAGGCAGCATTTCCCCCCAGTCTGGCACCTGACTTTCTGTTCAGAATAATGGAACACTTATTCCAGCTCAAGTCAACTTACAGCTTTGTAGTCCACTGGCCAGGTGAACAAAAAAACTTCTTATCCTTGGTTGATAGTAAAAAAATATTAAAAATTGGGTTTTTTCAACATGAAGTGTTTGAATCCCAGCCCTTTTATAGCAAGGAAATTTAAGTAAAATATTACTGACATGACTATTGTGCCTTTGGTTGTTCTTTTATTCCCTTCATTCCACACATTTGAATCTAACGTGGTCTTTTATGTTGGTAGAATATAAAAGAAGATATGAAATGCAATTACCATTCTATGATTATGCAATTAAGTGAAATAGTTATTATAAAATCAAAAGCCCAGAATTCAAATCCTCCTTTAAATACTAATAATAATATAAATAATTTGTAATAGATCTGAAGCTTAGTTCTGCCAGCCAGAGTGGTTCTCTCTCGGTCTCCCATGGGAGCTGAGGAGATTTTGTTGCTGGTTTTGTTATGGCAATATGCACAAATTTGCTTTTCGCTTGTTTTGCTTTGCCTCTATCCCCATCCCTCATCCCTGTGGAATGTTATAGCTGCTCTCTCACTGAGTACATCGAGGGAACCTGTTTGTGATTCTGGTGGTGGTGAGGCATCTCTTTTTACATTAATTCTGAGCAGAGCAGGTTTAGCTGTGATGACTGAGGCAATGCAGCACTCAGGGACATCCTGGACAACCTCAGAGCAGCACCAGACATCTCCTGACAAATTTGCATTTTCCCCCTCTCCCCCAAGGAACTGATTGCTGTAGCTCCCCTCCCTGACAAAGAACCCATTTTTTTTTTCATGTTTTTTTCCCTCAATCTGAACTACTAAATTCCGAATTATATCTGAACATTTGGTCCTGTCTCGTCTCCAGTAATGGCAAGGAAAAGCTGACAGAGGACAAAATGCCACCACATGAAGTCTCATCTTAAACATGGGGTCTGCCTTAATGCCAAGTGACAATATTCTCCCCAACATTTGCCACCATTACCTATTGTACCTTTGGAAACTCCTCTGCCTGTCCACTCTCCAGCACTCCAGACCTCAGTAAATCCCAGTGGTAATTAGGTTAAATACAAAATATACAAAGTTCCTTTTTCCAATCAACTTTGTGTTCAACATCTTTTAATTCCACCTCTTTGTTTCGTTGTGCAAATCTGCCCATATATTTTGGCATCTTACATTTTCTATTTCTAGCTGCCAGGAACTCCTAAATTTTTCTTGTTCCAACCATATCTGCCTTCCCAGGGGCCTCTGGGCAACTGTGCAGTCTGTATCCCATTATCCCTCAATATAGGGAGCACAGTAGGACATCTCCAGAATGGGAGGAACTGCTGGGTTTTGCATCCATTTCAGTTTTAATCAGGCTCTTCACTTGTGTGCTCAGACACTTCAGAAATCTGCCACATCTGACTTCTTTCATGATTTACGAAGGAGGCACATATTCTAAGTATAGATAATAATTGCACCATTTAAATGATAATACCAAGATGTTTTCTATAGGAAAGATATTCATGCAGGGCTCTTTTACCACGAGCAGCTCTTTCTGAGGGCTATCTATCCTCACACCAGATGTCAAATACAAAAAGAAATACTTTGGCATGAGTAACAAAGTTCATTTGACTGAAGGATTTACCTCCCAGGAACAAGGGCCTCATAAAACACAAACACAGGGAGCAAAGTGAGCCACGTAAGGGCTTTTGCTAAAATTAAACCCATAACTTGCCACTAGAAATGGGACGTTTCATCTGTTCAATAAGCATTAAAGTTCTCTTTGTTTTTATGGCATCGTAATCTTTGATTACTCTGATAAATATTTGGACTATACAAAACATTGCAATGGAGCTAATCACAGTTATAAAAAATCTGTGTGTGGAAATGAATTGGGAACAGGATGATAGCAGCACGTTTCAGAGAAGTTCAAACACAGAACCACATTATTTTAACTGGCTCCCAGCCTCATTCTTTTCTGTCTCCATGCAGGCGTTCACACCTGAGGAAAATGCTTGGGAGAGCCGTGGGGCTTGCTGGCTTTGCAAGGCATGGCTGGGTAACAGTTCCAGAGATGGAATGACAGCCATGGAACACCCTTGGGATGCCCTTGGGGTGTGTTCCACCCACAGCTGAGCTGAACAACACCTGGAGCCAAGAAGAGCAACTCAAAAAGTGCTTTCCAATACTTAAAACTGGCTTTATAATTCAACCTAAGGAAAATGATCAGTCTTCTTGCTGAGGGCTGTAAAGAACCAATGTGAAAAGAACAACTTTCCAGAGTAAAAAGCTTTTCTCTACCTCATTGTATTCTGAGCAGATGCATTAATGTAAATAAAGTTCAAGTGCAAATCACGTCAGATAAGAAAGTAATTCCAGTGGTGAAAGTCACGCCTAGTGTAGCAGCAGCAACATTTATGAAGTGGCAACAAGAATATATTTGAATCAATGGGCTGCATATTTATATCACTGCTGCAATAGTGTCACACCCTGTCAAATATTTTTAACATATTACTCCTAACAGCTGAAGTTTGCATTTGGTTCCAGGAGACTAAACCCAGAGCAGCTGAACCAAAGCCAAAGCAGATACTTTAGATGCCACTGATTGAGACTAAGAACAGGAATTTGCACTTAGCATTTATATAGTCCTTTTCATCTTCAAAGAGCATCACAAACATTAGCTGGCACCAGCTCGCTCACAACGACCTTCATGCCAACCTTTAGGGATAAAAGGAGAAGCAAACAGGGACAGGGTGTGTGCTCCAGCACACACCAAGCCTCAGATGTGCAAAGGGTTCTGCCTCGACCTCTCCCCTGCCTCATGGCAGATTTCCTCTCGTGGAGAATACAAGGCCTTTCACCATGGCTCAGGTTTTAAGTCACCATACAATGTATTCTGTTCATATAAGGTGAAGGTAACAGTCCTTAAATAACAAATTTACTATCACAGTTGTAGGATACAGCTATTCCTTTGAAACAAGAATAAATTCGAATAAATTCAAAATTAACACTGCATCAAAAATTTTGCTGGCAGCTGTCAGAGGACTAGCCAGGGACACAGCCAATTTAAATTGTGGATTCCATGGCTTTGAATTCCTACTTTTAAGTCATTATTTTTTTGGTTTTTTTCCACTTCCAATTCAAGCTAGCTTTCCAAATGAGATTTACAAAATTCCTTTCTCAGAAACAGCAGAAATTTCTTTTACCTGTTAGTTCTCTCTGCCCTCCAACCCAGACTGACCATTTGATTATTGGCTCTGGGTGGTTCTAAGCCCAGAATCTCAATAAGTTCCTCATGTTCCAGTCACTTGCACATTTTATGTGGAGGAATAGATTGAAGCAGACAGTCCTCGTTTTCCTGGTGACCCAGAACAGCCATTGTTACATGAACACCTTTAATCTCCTCTTTCTGGGCTTGAATTGAATTCAAGTGGGGAGAGATGAAAGCAAGCATTGCACAAATCTGCTGCTACAGCTGCTACTTCTTAGTTTATCATATGTTAGCTCTGATTCCCTTTGATTCCTCTTAAAATTATTGCTTCTATTTCTTAATTTGACAATCAGGCATTCATTGATATTTTTTTTTCTATGAAAAACCCCTTCCCCCCACCTTTCTCACAGCTATACCCTCATAGAAAAAGAACCCAAAATTACAGCATGATGGTATCAATGCATGAATTTAACTTCTCCCTTGGAGGGTTTTCTGATGCAGAGTACACATGAGCAGATAAACAACACTTCATTACTTACAAAATAAACTGAGGAGTGAAAGGAGGATTAGGGTCAGGCTGATGTGGAGAGCATCAGTTGCACTGCAGTCCATTTTGGATTTCTTGCAGGTACACACTTGTAATCTCAGTTCTGTGGTGTTGGTCAGAGGAGGTTTTCCAGAATCTGTCACTGAGATGGGGATGTTGTAATTGGCCTTTTTCAGGTTCTGAAGCAGGATGACCTGGGCATGGGTATCTGCAAAGGATGAGGGGAGAGTTAACCAAATGCTGGGTGCTTGGAAAGGGTGAAGGAATCTGCAAGCAACATCAGACATGCCAGTTAGTTATGGGAATCAGGAAGAAAATGAGAATACACTAAGAAAAATACAAAATAATTGAATTGGAGGGAAGAGACAGTACTGAAATTCTTTCATGGGCTGAAATCCAATTACAAACTTATTCCAAACCCCACCAAAAGAAAGACTTGTAAGAGGCCCCTTTATTTAAATACATGATTTGGTCAGCAAATGTACAGCCATTACATCCATCTCTAGTTTTTTTTCTGAGACTATGACATGAACTAAAAGATTGGAGAGTGGCAGAGAAAAAGAATACATTCCAGAAAGAAATAGGAATAATCTACATTAAGAAGAAATGTTGTACTTTGTGCCACAATTTGACATACAAACCTTCTGAAATCTCATGATCCTCAATTGTGTAAGGTCCCAGTGCATTGGGGTATTTTATTTGTGAAGAGTTTAAATACTTAAAATTAGGAAGTTTTTCAATTACATTGCAAAAGCCCATGCAAAACTTTCATGCTGTCCTATAGCAAAGCCTTGTGCACCTTGTGCAAACCAATTGTGTGCCATGAGATAGAGTAATCTTAATCAAATTATCAGGCATTAGTAGCCCCTCATTAAAACCAAACTGAAAGTAGAAAGTTCAGCCACCATAACAAGAAGTTTCAGGTTTCAGAGCTGGTGGTTCTGGTCACAGGCAGCTGGTCCAGCAGACCCAGCACAGGCAAAGCAGCAGCAGTGGGTCCATCCTACAAAGCTTTCATGCAAAACCCCTCCTAAATTCCCACAGTGCCACTGGGATGGAGGAGTGGGAGGAATAAATACACAAAAATCAAATAATCAACAGTCTTACTGTTCAGCCTGTTGATTCTCCACAACTTTTCTGGGCCAGACTGCTTGCTGAGTTCAAATTTGAATGGGTCTGTGTTGGGATGAAGGTCTTTGTCTGATGCTCCTAGAACCACTACCCTGAGATCTTTTGCATCATCACAAACTTTTGCCAGTGTTGGATAAAGGGATGGGACGTTGTCATTGACATCCTCCAGGGTGATGTGCAAAGTTCCTGTACCTGTAGCAGGAGGGTTACCTATAGGAATAAAAACAAACATCTCTTTATTAAATCACATTTCCATAAAGTCTTGATCCAATTTGCACCGGCAGGCTTGCAAAGGGAAATAATTTTTATTGTTCTTACCTCTTTTATATGGAAATTATTGCTTAAAAAACCTGATGAGTCACTCTTGTAAATTCATTGCTGATTTTCAGAATGAAGCCTGTCTGATTCTCTACAGTATGTAAAAATATTCTAAGGAAACCTCTGGGAGAGGAATATTTTGAAGTTAAAATGAGAGTAGGGCATGAATAGATATCTGGAACAGAATCTGTTCATCAGCACATACTGAGAGAAACATACTGGGAAGCATCCCCTGGATAGATAGCACAGTATTAAAGGAATCAAGAATGAGACAAGTAAGAGGAGAAGTGTCAGCAGAGAGGAGTCAGGTTGTGTGGTGGGTGCCCAGGAGCAGAACAGGAGCAGATCATTCCTAACAGCCCTGAGGGCCACGTGCAGCTCTGTCAGCAGAGGTGAAAGCTGTCAGAGGCAGCTCTGGGAAGTGAGATGGGTTATTTACCCTGTGCTAGCAGCACTTTCAAACCTTCTGCAGTGATGTGCCAGCCCTGACCCCGCTGCAGGGGTGAGGCTGCTGTTTATTCACCAGCACAAGGCTCAGTGCCAGGGCCACGAGTGCCAAAGCAGCCCTGGTGGCACTGGGGGAGCTGGGCAGGCGGAGTGAGCAGCACCTCATTGCACAGGGTCACCAGGAGCTGACAGGGGTGACAGCATGCAGCCACTGCAGACCTGTGCCATGGGTGAGCCAGCCACCCACTGCCCCCAGCCCAGCACACAGCATCTCCTTCCAGCTCCCTTTGGCACCCATAAAAATCACCCCAAAGTTTCCTGAATGCACATTTTGTCCTTTATTGTGGCTGGCACTTAACGAGGTCTCATCGGAAATGCTGCACTTGTGGGTTGTTTAT
This sequence comes from Toxostoma redivivum, assembly GCA_013397375.1. Lineage (NCBI taxonomy): Eukaryota > Metazoa > Chordata > Aves > Passeriformes > Mimidae > Toxostoma > Toxostoma redivivum. The sequence goes on along the minus strand of VXBI01007755.1, from coordinate 1,005,677 downwards.
TCCTTTTTTTTTTTTTTTCTGGTTTAGCACAGGGAACTGCGATCCCTGCACTTCCCTGGGCAGAATGGATTCAAGAGGCTGCACTTAACCTGTGCAGCACCAGGGCAAGGTGCCACAGCATTTACAGTTCAGCCCTGCAAGAGCTCCCCTCAGCATAATCACCCTGCCCACAGCAGCCCAAGAACTGAAAGGAAAGAGCATATTTTAATAAACCGAGCATATTTTAATAAACCGAGTTGCTGCTGTGCTGGGAGAGCATCCCAAGGCAGAAGCAAATACCCCGTGGTGCGGATCTGATAAAGTGCTGCCTGCAGCAGGATGCAATTAGTCCTTTCAATAACAAATGTTACTAATGGTGACACTTCATCTGTCTCCTGCCAGCAGAAATGCATCACAAAGGCAGAATGTTCATCCTTCTGCAGCCTCGCCCTTCCTTCTCATCTCACACTTTGTCATCAGAAGGGTTAGGGTTGAGTTCTTTTTAATGAAATAGAAACTCTTTTTCACTTTTTATTGGACTAATTGAATTTACAGAAAGGCTCCAATACGTTTTTTGTTCTTGATATATTATTAAGTAAAGTCATACGGCAGAATGGATGAAAAGACATTCTAGTATTTGAAATATGATCATAAAAGCCAGCCTTTCATGCACTTAATTAAACTGCTGTCTTTAATTTTGAATGCATTATTTCCACACTGGACTGATAATGTCTTATGCACTGCCCTTCTTATCTTTCTCTGAAGTCAGTAATATTAAAATCTGCCTTTTGAAATGAAGAAGGCAACAGCATTATGGATGTCCTGCTATTTTGTCACACGCAGATATGGCTGTGTTCTCCCTGCCATGCAAATGTTTCACTCTTTGTACGGTTCAGGGGCTGGGCAAGTATTACACAATAAA
>VXBI01007755.1:921310-996839 GCA_013397375.1 Toxostoma redivivum | reverse complement strand
TGTCCCAAAGCTTAGCAGAGAAATCAGTATTTTCCTACTGCTGTGTTATAGAGCCAGAACACTTCCAACAGGCCCTCATGAATCCTATCATAGTCCTCCTTTTTCTGGACTCAAAATTCCAGTTGGACTAGAAGTTGTATTTTAAATCACATTTGAGTGGTTTTAATTTTTTGTCTTTACCATTAGTTATTTTGGATGAGCTGGAAATGTATAAAATTGTGAGGAATGGTAGCAAAAAGAGTCAGACAATGAAGTCACCAGGTCTGTGGGGAGGTGGCTGCACCCAGCCCTGTTTGCACACATTTGTTCTGCACTCTGGCATCTGGAGCTTCCTCCTTCTGCTGATTAAACTCAACCACATCCATGTTGCCTCAATCAGAGTTTGGAAATGCTGCCTCCAAAATCCCCCAAAATTAAATTCCCTGTTGTGATCTCTTTCCATTAATTGACACAAATATTCAGACCCCGAAACTGGGAATGTTTAGAGAGATTGTGGAGTTTACCCACCAGGAACTTCCCTGCTTGACTGAAGCAATAAATATGAGAATGTTCGTGATTAGGGCTAATTCTATACTCAGTTAAATATATTAAGTAATAGAATAAACAGAGCTGAATTAACTGATACCAATTCCCTCTCCAATTAAATGTGTTAATATTTTAAACCAAAACTCCAATCATATAATCAATACCTGGGATAATAACCTGTTTATCTTTTTTTTGTAGTGAATTGTTATGGGTCATAAACCACCATACAACCTTTTATAGACATTTTAAATTACCAGTAATTGACATGGAAGCTGTTATTATTTAATGAGTCTGTGACAAGGCAGTGCCTCACTGTGGCATTCACCTGAAAGTGAATTCATCCCAAAGTCCTGTGTGATAATACTGCCAAAACCAAAAAAATGTATTAGTGTAAGTATGAGGGAATAAACAAAAATAACACATTGTTGAGGGGGTAAAAAAAAAAGGCAAAATTGAAAAAATGCCAGCCTCTAATGAAGTGCTGACAGGTACCCCTGCCCAGGCTGCTGCTTTTTACCACAACTTTGCTTCAGGCTTGAAAAATGAAACTTCCTGGGGCTGCTGAGCCTGGCTGTGTGCACAGGAACATTCTGGGGCTCAGGCAGCCAGAGTGAGCATCAAAACTTCAGCATGTACAGCCAGGAAAAAATGACACATCTTTATGAGCTCTTATGACCTTAAAATAAGTTAAAGAGCAGATCTGGAAAACAGAAACTTTTGGAATTTATGCAGAGAAAGAGATAAATAGGGAAAATAGTTGGCTTATTTATGCTGGCAGAAAAGCAACTCAGAGTTTCACCACTGGCTTCCCCAGGAGCAGAAATTATCCCTTAAGGGAATATGTGGAAAAGAACCAAAGGAAAGCATTAGTGCACAGTGAGATGTTCCATCAACCCAACATGTCCTTCCTCTTAACAGCCATTGAAACATTAATCAATACCTCAGCTTTATCTCCCACAAAAATGACTGCCTGAAATGGCAACAATGCAGATCATTATTTCATTTCACTTCTTTGTTTCTTCTTTTATTGTTGTTTTTATAACTTTGCAACAAAGGTATGCAGAAAAATATGAAATAAGGGCAGCCTAAACAATTCCTAGTCTATTGTAAAACTGCAAATTCTCAATTAACCCCGAAACCATTTCAGAAGATTCAACACTTCTAAAGTAATGAGAATGTAAAATGGATTGTATTATCTTCCCTGATTGCTCTACAAAGCACTGTGGGCTGTGCAAATAAAAACCTGGATTGTATAACCTGTGATTTGGCACAGGATATTGTAAAAGTAGTACTTTGTCTTTCCCACCACATTTTTTACTTATTGTGAGAGCATATTGCAGTACAGTTAAGATTATTGGGTTTTGTTCCATTTTTTGAGGGCTCTGCTAGCAAAGGTTTAGAATAGACCCATCATAAAAACCGTGATAAAAATAGAAGTTTGGAATGCAAAGATTCACTTCCCACTTTAGACTTCGGTGGGATCTGTGGATTGCACAGCAGCTTTTAAAAAATTTTAGGTGTTTAGACATGAACTTTCCTACATGTACCTCCTGTATCTTCAGTCCTGAGCACAGTGATTTATCAGATGTACACAGAACTGTGCTCTCTGGTCTGCCAATTACTCTTTAGTTTGATCTTATTCTGCTTGGCAGAAGTGCAATTTAGTGCTGCTCATGGAGTTTATCTCATTGTGGGTTTTTTTTGTTTATTTGTGGGTTTTTTTTTGTTTTGTTTTGTTTTAAATTTTAAACTGTGCCAACAGCTCACAGTTCCCAAGGGCTTGTGTGACAAGAGGGAAGGGAAAGTGGGTGTAACATCTGACTGTGACCTCCTTGCACTGGGTTCCTGTCTAAGCCAGGTATTGCAAAGAGTGCAGCAAAAACAACTCCCTTAGACTGGAAATTGTCTGCTCCACTGTTTGAGTGCACACCTTAAACACAGACCTCCAAAGAGACACAGAGAGGTTATGGATACAGAACAGAACACAAATCAAAATTTGCACTTGGTGCAGAACTAAAATAGATTAGCAGATATATGGAAATAATTTAAAATTTATAAAAGGCATTACATCAAGGCTGGTTGAAAAATCATGAGCCACTATCCCTGGGAAAAGGTTCACAGGTTTTTGGGAGAGACTGCTGCAGCAATTACAGCACAAATATCCACACCCAGGGAAGCAGTGGTGCTTCTCAGAGAAAGATAAAAAAACTTCCCAAAATATAAGTACAACATTAAAAATCTGGATCAAAACTGTATTGTGCTCTACATAGGGATGACATAATGCAGAGTTTTAAAGATCAACCTGCTTCCCATGGAGCTCCCTCTTCTCCACTGTGCTCTCATTACCTTTTGCCTGCACTAATTACAGCAGCATATGGCACCAGAAAGAGCAGAAAGGGAACCTTATTGTAGCACAGCAATTCTCCAGCTGAACCACACTCCATGCTCATTACTGAGGACACACAGCAATTTTTCTGCTTTTTAGCCATGAGATAACAAAGGTATTCCTGCTCCCAGGCTGGGCTGGGTTATAAGCTTTGGGGAGGATAAAAACCATATATATCTATATATCTATATCTATTGATATATATGTATATCTGTTCATTCCCAGCCTTGCACAGCTGGGTCTCTAATTCCTATCCCATGTGACATGAAAACAACAACAGCAATTCTCTAATGTATGTTATAGTAATGTTCTGTCACTATACTGACACTTGATTTTGTAAAGATCATTTTGATGTGACTTCCAAGATTGTGATGGGTTTTTTTTTGTTTGTTTGTTTTAATTTTAAAATGTTTGTGGCACTTTGGGGCTCTTCCAACCCAACCAACCCAACCATTCTGGTTCCCTGTGATTTACTTTTTTCTTTTTTCAGATACTGAAAAACAGTGTGGATTGATTAAATGTATTAATTATGAGGTGCAGATGAATACAGAGGTTTGGATTCCATTTTTCACTCAGATATAAAGCCACTGCCTAAAATCTGCTGCTGCAGCCCCTAAGCACAACTTGGTCCAGGGCAGTAACTCTTGATCCTTGTGACAAAGCCTGGCCTAACAGCACAAGGAAGCATTCTTTGGATTGCCTGAATTAATTTCCATTGTAGGTAAGAACTAAAAGGCAACCAGAGGATTCCATGTCAAAGAGGGGAAAAAAAGGCATAAATGCTTCATCACACAATGTTATTGAGACAAAATGTAAGATTTTGATATCTCATGACCTATGGGCCAGGTTAAAAGGGAAATGGTAAAGGGACAGTGGTGACCCCACTAAAGGGCTTTTCCAGATCTTCTCCTGTCCATTGTAAACATTGGAAATTGTGCATACTCTGACTCCTGGTCCTCAAGGCTTCCAGAGCTCTCTGTGTGTCCAGCTTCGGGGTTTCACAGACCCAGAGAGGCTGAGGTTTGAAGGAACCCCTGGAGATCATCACTGACAATTTTCAAGACCTCTTGTGAATCTTAAACCTCTATGTCTGGCCTAAACCTTGGCCTAAACACCTTCCTTGTAACCATGCTCTACTCACAGAGTTAACCCAAAAGATGCTGTTAAAAAGCCTGAAAGGAAAATAAAATCTGAACTGTCCTCTGCTTGTGCTTTCCAGTGCCCACCTTTGATTTACACACTCCAGCTACCAAGCTAAGCTTAGGCAGACTTCTTTGCCATTAAATCACATGCAATGAACAGATTTGAATTGGATTTAAATGCACTAAAAGTGTGGCTCTGTGCTACATGAGCAGCAGGCTGTGAAAAACCTCCTGCAGTGCTCTCCTGCAGAGATTCGGACATGCTCATTACTTTGTCTAGATTCTTCATTAAAAAGAAAAAAAATTAAAAATGTAAAAAAGCAAATTTAACTGAAATCGATACTATTATTAATCAGAATAAACATATCATTAACTAAATCTAAAACCTGAAATAAATCACATTTTCTGGCAACACTGTTGAGGAAGGTGTTAGGTCAGATGCAATTTTAAACTCACTGAAGATTGAGGATTTATGCAAGAGCCATTTTTCAGCTTCGTGGAACGGATTTACAGCCTTGCAATATTTTCACAGGCTGGAAATGTCAACTTAGAGTACAATTAAAAAATATATACATTAAAACCCCCCATCAGTGTTGTGCCACAAGTACCTCTGTGCAATTTTGGTCACTGGAAATTCAAGTTTCACTGAGAACCTGGACACTTCCCAGGGTGAATCCCTCAGCTCTGCTCGGGAGCACCACAGCTTTTGTGGCTTTTGTAGCTTTTGTAGGAGCTGCCTGCAGCAGCTTTTTGCTGAGTGATGCCAGAGTGTGAGGATTTGGACCTCCAGGTGCTCTTAGGCACCCAACTGTCAGGTTGTTTTCTTTAAAAAGCCAAGCAAGTGAATAGTTACTATAAAATTGTTTATTGTAGAAGCACATCAGTCTTAAAGGTAAAAACAAAGTAAAGTAATGGTGAAAGCAATGGCATGAAGCCATTGCACAGAGCCCCAGCTCTCCCTAATGTATATTTTTTTCTAGAAACTTCTTAACAGGCTAAAGACACAAACTCAGACCACTACTTTTTAACTTATTAGAATTCTAGTTTTTTTAAGGACACCAGGCTACGTATAAACTACATGCATCTTGTTTTAACTGAAAAATGTAAGCAATATTTTTAACTATAACTTTATTATGTTTGAAGCTAAGTTCTTGGAGCTTTGAAGGAAGCACCAGTATGTTTTTCAACTTTTACTAAAGCATGCACTATTTTTTAAGTATTTAAGATTTTTTATTTATTAAAAGTACTTACAACTTATTCTATTTACTTGCTTGCTTGCTCGCTTATGTTAAAACTTAAATTTTTACTTTTGTTTTATGTGTAAGGGGCTTAACAAACTTTATCTAAAGGCTTTAATTTAACTTTTGTACTCTGATCTGTCTCTGGAAGATTCACAGAGACCCTTGGCTTGCTGACTCTAACACCCTGGAACTGGTGGCAGTTTATGCCCAGGTTTAACCTTGCAGGTGCTTTGTGTGAACAGACACAGTCCCAGTGCCAGCCTGGGATTTGAGCCCTGGGCTGGTTCCTGTGCACTGCAGGCAGGGTTTGCTCCTGTTTGCATCTGCAGAGCACTTTAAAAACCACACACCCCATCTGAGCCAAAAGATTCCTCATCTCACCTTTGTTTTGTTTGTCACATCAGGGATTTAACATCACAATTCTCTATCTCCAATGATACCATCAAAACAGAATGAAAAATTAGATGAAATTCAGTTTTCAGTCCCTCGCTACTGAGAGATGTCAAATGGAAAATGGTTGAATAATTAGTTATTTGTGTGGAGAAATAATGGTGTAAAGCCCTTGGTAAACATGAAGAAAGAAACAGGAGAGTTGTTGCAACTCAAATAATAAAATACATCCAATCTCAAAACCTACAGCAATTAATCAAATCAAAATAATAAAACTATATTAATGAGGTGGTTAAATAAAATGTTCTGGAAACGAAAATATTTTTCATTATTATTGTACAGTCTTTCAAACATTTCTCTGTGCTGAAACCTAATTTTCTCTTTTTCTTTCCTTTGGGGCAAAAAAAAAACCCTAGAAACTGAGGTGTAAAAAAAAAAAAATTATATATCCACAAACTCATTTATGTATGTTTTAATCAGAAGTGATTAGGGCTATGGTTAAATGAAGCCAGAGGCCATAACTATCAGAATTATTCCTAAAGCTAGGGAATAATACACCATATCTGGGACTAACACACTGGTATAATCAGGTTGTTACTGTTAGAATAATTGTCAACACATGCAAATTAGTAAAAGTTTTCTCATTGTAGCAATTGTGCCTCAAAAGCTAATCAGCATCAGATGAGCTTCAGGGTATTTTACAAACTACCCAGAGAAGGATTCTGGCAGCAAAACTCTATCAAAGTTTCTGCACACGCCTGTTCTTTGTGCCTGTGCTCCCAGCAAAGGCAGCTGCTCCCCCTGAAATCCATTTGCTGCTCTCACTGTCCAAGAACTGCCCTGGTAGCTGTTGAAAAACTGAGAAATTTTGATGAGAGCCCAGCAGATTGAGCACTGCGATGCCAGTATTGAACACAGCTGGGAAAAAGCACATTTGGCAGCTCCTCCAGTTGTGCTTTCCCAAGGGATGGGCAGAAAGGAGGTTGGGAGTGGCTCAGCCTGGGAAGTTTTGATCTCTCTGGATCAGTACAGCCCCCAGGAAGGCTCAGCTGTGCCCTGGCTGATACCAGAGCCCCACAGGAACCACCCTGGGCTGGGAACGGCTCCCCAAAGGGCAGGGCAGGGCAGGGGAGACCAGCACAGCTTCCATCCCCAGCCTGGGCATCCAAACACACAAACACATTCCTGCCCTGGCCACTGCAGCTCTGGGACCCAGCTCGTAAGGGAGGAAGGGAATCTGCTTCTGCAGAGGAATTTCCAAGAGGGAAGGATCACAAAAGTGCAGAATAATCATTCCAGCAGGGTTTGTGTCTGTGCCAGGGCAAAGCCTCCACAGCACTCAGAGCAGAGTGAGAGCAGCACACACCCTGGGCACCTTCACTGCACAATCACTTGCCTCTTTTGTTGCCTTTTCTCATCAGTACTTTTCAAAACATTCCAGTCCAATATTAATCTGGAGGATATTGGATACCCCAGCAATGGGGAATAACACCTTGCCCCTCTGAAAATAATTAATAATAAAGTCTAGAACTGTCCCAGGCCTTTCTCCCAGGACTAGGAAATACCAAGGGAGACATGTTGGGAATTAACTCCTGGAGATTTAGCAGAATTTCTTTTTTTGGTACTAAAAATTAAAAAAAAAAAATTCCTGTTAGTGACAGATTTTTGGGAAGGAAAAAATGTTCACAAATGACACAAACAGAAGAGACACAAACAGTGGCTCATTCTGAAAATACACACATGGGATCCCTGGCTACTGCCAAGGCACTCAGTTATTAACAGAAAGACTTTTCTCATCCTATCCCTTACTGCATGTAGTAGTTTTTACTTCTGCAGTGCTAGAGGAAATCCTAGAATTGGGTTGAAAGGGATGAACCAGCATGAATATTTTCACTTGCATTTCCTTAGCCTAGCAACAAAATCCCCCCCCCCCCAAAAAAAGGGAGTTGCCTAAAAAAGGACAAAATTTAACACACAATAGATTGGCTGTGCAAGAAGTGGCAATTCAGAAAGAAAAATCTGTGGAGGAGCTGATAGTGCCAGAAAAGCAGTGGCAGTATTTTCCTGTGCTGACAGAGCTGGGGCATTCCTGAGCTGGCTGGACTTGCACAGGGCTTGTTTGTGAGACTCAGCTATTCCCAAGGCATAGCACAGAGATGATGGGAGAGGAATAATGTTGTGCTGACTGTGGAAAGCCTCTGAATTTCTTGGCACGTTGCAGTCAGAGGCCTGGCAGGAAAAAACAGCCCAGCCCTGCTCCTTCCCTGTGAACACACAGCTCTGTCCCCCAGCTCTGGTTAGGCTTGGATGGGACAGCCAGGATCAAATGTGCTGCTGCTGCAGGGCTCCCTCCAGACACTCGTTCTGGGGAGATGTTGGCTGCCAACCTGCTGCTTATTAAGTGTGTTTTCATGTATTTGACAGGCGTAATCTTGAGTGGCAAGGAGCCACGTTGGAATCCAGACTTCACTGAAGGAAAAGGAAAACATTGATCCTGGGAGTTGAGCTGAACCTGATCCAGGCAAAACCTGGCTTAAGTCTTGGGTTTTTCTCACATTAGAGCACTGGCTGAGCTGTTATTGCAGTCTTTGCTGGGAGTGGAGCTGAGCCCCAGAAGGATATTTCGTGTTTGCAGTTCATAACAACAGCTGAATCAAGACCTGACATCTCACAGAGCAGATTTGCTCGGTGGGCAGAGCTGTGTGACCCCTCAAAGGCTGCAGCAGCACCCTCAGCCTCTGCAGGGCCACTGCTGCTCCTGCTGTCACAGCCTCTGGTGCCACCAGCTCCTGGTGACACGCTCCAGGCACACAGGGACACATCCCATGCACTCCTGCAGGCAGAGCTCTGCCAGCCAGGCCGGGGGGTCCCACCAACACATCTGTACCACATCTGTACCCAGCATGGCGTGGGTGCCAGCTCTGAACCAGCCAAATGCCACTGTCCTCCCTCTGTCCCCCACTGAAGGAGGGAGCTGCACACAGGCAGAGCCCTGTGCTGGAAATTCCTGCTGGCACAGAGTCCTGGAATCAAGTCCAGCCATTAAGCTACCACTAACTCATGTCCCCAAGTGCCACATCCCCAGGGCTTGGGGCACCTGCAGGGGTGGGGACTCCACCAGAGCCTGTTCTCATCCTGGAGTGACTCTGGGACTGAAAGGCTTGTCCTGCCTCCAGCCCTTCCTGTGGCCTTGTGAAAGTTTCCTCCAGGGAGGAGAGGTGTGGAGTCCCAAACCCAGGCAGACCACTCCAGGATGAAACAGAACCAAAGCAGAATGGTTTTGGTCACAGTTTGATGGCAAACAGGAGTTAATTAGCAGTTGTTAGTTAGGAATTAATTCCTTGTTGCCTAGTTAAACTCTAAGCACCTGTTATGAAAGTTGAACTCTGTACAGGACAGTGAAAGAGCTGGAGATAATATATAAAATAAAAGATGTCACTTTGTGATTAGTAATGAAAAAATTTATGTGCTTTTCATTTCAGTTCCCTTGTTTATCTTTGTTTAGAAAGAACTGAATTCATGTAGGAAAATAGACTCTCCTGGTTATTTGTAGAGTTATGTAGCCCAGAGGAATTAATACCCATCAAGAAAATACACTTTCCAACCTTGTAGCATCAATAACAAGAAAAGGAAAGGGTAGGTGAAAAATTCAGTAGCATATTTAATAATGTGAATACATAATATCCAAGGAAAAATTACATTACCACCTGATAATGTGGAGAAAAAGCACAATTATTCCTGGCTAATAATAACTTTTAAATTAAAATTTTGGAGGTTTTTTTTCCAGCTGATTTCAAATACACTGTGTACTTCATGGGCGTAGTTCTTACAGAAGAAACCTAATTAATTCTCTTTCATTCTTTTGGTAATAATGGACAATCTCCTATTTGAGTTTTATTTGACTGATTCCATTGAACTATACAAAAAATATGTGACCTTCTTCTGTCCTGAATGTTGGAGCAATGTGTGATATCGTGTCACATCTCTTCCTTTATTTTCAGACAGTTTCTTTTGTTTGCCTGACTCCCTATCTTTAATGACCATGAAGAATGAACAGGGCAGTGTGCTTCACCTTTCCTGACCTCAGGGAGTCAGATCCTCGGGCATCCAAGCTCTCCAAACTCACTTTAAAGCCATGCATGTCTCTGACCCACCTGGCCCTTATCATGTTTCAAGGTGTGCATAACCATGTCTTTGGTGTTTTATTTTTAAAGTCATAAGTCCAGGCTGTTCCATTTGTTAGAGGTTGCTGTGCTGAATTTCCCTCCTCTCCACCTTTCTGCCTGTAGGAATCTCTAACATCTGACATCCAAGGGATGTTAGAAAACAAAATACTGCTTTCCACTGACTGAACAAAACCATTAAAACTCAGATTCCACACTCTGTTATGTTCATTGTAACATCCCTTGTCTGAGTGATGTTACTGCAAAACAAAATTGTCCCTGCACAAGTAAATATTAATAGAGGATGACCAAAGTTAAATCCTGCCAGATATTCTGAAAAAAAAGTCACAAGGTGTATTTAAATATATAATATTCAATGTATTAACCTTCCCTCCTGTGTTTTTCAAGGAAATAAAAAATTTAAGTACATTCTTTATAGAAAAATTATCCTTTATATACTAAAAGGTGAGTTCATGCTGATGAAGTCAGTAATTTCCCTTTGCAGGTGAAAAAGCTTATTTCTTGCCAGGGAACACATCCTGTGTGCATCTGAGGGCTTGTTCTGATGTGCTGCCTACAACAAATCTACTGTGCACAGTACAATTTTTATATCATGTTCATCATCATAATAACCAAGCCCCCTTCAGACATATATTAAACAACATGACAAATGTGTGTCATTTCAGAAATCTGCTGGCCAGTGATGGAAAATGTGAAGAGGTTAGAGGGGAAAGCTCCAAAGAAATATTCATTTATGACACAAAAAGAGCTTTCATTAGATGTTGTGGGCTTAAGCACTGAAAAAACAGGAAATGGAAGATTTAGAGTTGTTTGTTTAACCTTAATTTACCACCCTGACACTGCTGATAAACGTTTTATCCAGGCCTGGCCTGACTGCAGGGTGGTACCAATGAGGTAAATGTTTTACCAAAAGTATTCCACTATTTGGACAGATATAGTTTTATTTTCTGCTGATATCCATTGCATTCAGTGCACACAAATATAGTGCTCTGTGAATTGAATGTATTTAACCTCCTAAGATTTATTATGCCCTGGTTACTTCGGGCTGTCTAACCCTGGGTTGGATCCCTTGTCTTTTGGGATCTGAATGTTTTGCCAGCCACTTTCAATGCAGGTCCAGAGCATCATTATTTTAATGATTAATTTTAATGTTTTGATTTGACAGACAAAAAACTGGAAACCTCAAAACCTGTAAAACTAAAAGAATCTGTTTCCTCCCATCCCTGAAATGACAGAAGTTGTAATGAAAAGACTCACCTGGCTGCACAGAGAAGGATTTGTTCAAAAGCACATTTATACAAAGATTAAAGCCATTAGGGGCTTTTCCTTCTCTTTCTTTTTCCTTGCACTTCAAAACCTAAACTCTGCAGCAGTTTCCATGAGTCAACTGATTTAACACCCTTGGCATGGACACGTGCAAAACTGAGACGGTGTTGTTTTCTTTTTCTGCTAAAATGTTTTTTGAAACACTGGTTAACAACTTAGAGGATTCCAGGATCTGCACACCTTCTTCCCTACTAATAGAAAAATTCCTTATTTTAGTCCTGAAGCATTAGCAGATGAAGGCTGGGCTGCATTTGTGTAAAACACAACCCAGGGCTGAATCTCCAGAGAGGCTGGGCCTTAGGCAGTGAGAATTCCTGTGGAAATTTCCCATGTGGAAGAGGAAGCAGTACTCTGCCAGACCCATTAAAACAGGCAATTGTGTGAAAAGTCCCCGGGGTTTGGACTATTCAGTGAAATCTAGGTGAGAAGGGCTGGTGACTCTGAGGTGATGTGGTGCTGAGCACTACCCAGAGGAGCTGCCCAGGAGATCCCATGGATAATAATTACCTGGCTCCATGAACAGCAGGCATGCACGTCTCTGTAGGCATATTTACCTGGAGTATAATGGTCATCAAATTAGGGAGAAGTCAGTCCCTAGTAATTCACATTTGAACCAAGAATGAATCTGCAGGCTTACTGCTGCTTAACAAAGTGCATAATTTCACTCTTACTCAGAAACTATTTTGCAGAAATTGGCATCCTTATTACAAAGTTAATAGAAAAATTCCAATTGAACTCTACAAGGCGTTTTTCCTATTACAGTAACATTGCAGAGCTCCATTTAGTAAAAATGAGTGCTTAAACCTTCCGACAATTTCTTCACTGAACTTCAATTCCACTCCAAGGATAACCATCAGTGAGCCTGAAAGGAGATGGGGTCTTTGTGCCTTGAAATGCACAGGCTGGGGCTGCCTTGCCTCTGAGCAATGCCTGTAAACACAGGGCAGAAATTCTGTGTATTTGGGAAAGCTCCTGCTCCCAGAAGAAAACCCAGCCCCAGATACAGTATGAATACAACAGAAATTCTGTGCATTTAGCAAAGCTTCTGCTCCCAGTTGGAAACCTACCCCCAGCTCCAGCAGGAGCTTTGCCCCAAACTGGGGGTGTCCATGATTTATTCTATCCTTAGTCTGGAGATGGTAAATTAATGAAATGTGGCCAGAATGTGCCACCCAAGATCTGCACCTGCTCTAAAGACACAAGTGCTGAATTGTTTAATTAGACACTTTCCCTTCATGGCAAGATTCAGGCCTGGCTGCAGCACCAATTTTCCTGGAAAACTTTGCCTTCAGTGCTTGGTTTTGCAGCTTTTACCATCATGTATAACACCACTGGTCCCTGGAGCCCCAGTCATACAAATAACCAACCCAAATAAATTCCTATCAAAGCACCTCTGAAATCTGTAACTATACACAGACATTCAGGCACGATCAAACCTGGCTGAGTGAGACTCCAGAATTCAATAGCTTTAAAATATTAAGAGAAATTCATACCACCCCCTTCTCCAACAACACTGTGTCCTCAAACTTGATAGCTAACTTATTATAATCAAGATACTCTTTACTTTTTCCAGAGACAAAATCCTGTCTTTCTGAGGCTAGAAGAGAACAGTAATGACAAAGTGAGTTATTGTCTAGATCTGCCTTCCACTGCAAGCATAACTTGTGACTGATAGATCCTATTGTTATATTTCTCAAGAAGATCTGCAATATTGTTTAGTCAGTGACATGAAAAATGTGCCCTATAATTTCACAGTTCACAGCCATTCATTCTGAGTGCTGACACGGTTGAAATCATAATGTGGCATAATATTGTTATGCAGGATAAAGACAGAGGGTCTAATTAAACTCCCCTTAAATGCTACATTCATCCTTATTAATCAAGAATTCAGGATTCTAAAGGTAATATCAAGGCAAGTTGAAATAGGTGACTATGGCTTATTTGATTTTGTGGAAACACAGATTTTCAATGCTATCATCCACAGCTTTAATGTCAACATATTAACTGTGATTTATGCCAACAGAGTAGAGCAGTGGAAAATTTTAAGAACAGGATCTTCTGACAAGTGTTGTCAGGAGTGCTGAAGTCTAGCTTCAGGTAGCTGGGTTCTGGGCAAATCTATGGATCATGGATTGAGAATTCCTTGGCCCCCTGCTTTAGGTAGCCTTTAAAAGTTTAATTCAGACACTTCTGCTATTTCAGAGACCAATCAAGGAGAGAGGAATTGATATTTTTTTATTTTTCCCCCCCAGGAAAGGGACACTGTTTTTCAGAACAGCCTCACTCAGGCTGGGTGAAAATTTTACCCCTGCTCTGCCTCCTTTTCTATCAGGAGAGGACAAGGAAATAATGCTATATCAACCTGTTTATGTACATTTAACCTTCCCCCAAACCTTGGCAACTGCTAAAAGAGCCAAGAAGCCAGACAAGATAAGGGATGAGCATAGACAAGGCAAGTAGGGAAGCTCCCTCACCTCCCAGCAAGGCAAAAACTGGTATAACAAAGCTTAGCCCAAACTGGTGAGCTGGGATTGGCCTCAAAGACTGAAAATTAAGATATACAAAAGCAGAAAGAAGTAAAGGAGAGGTCAAACATCTGCCTCAACACAGAGAATATCAGTAAAAAGAGGGCAGAAAGAAACATGAGGGGAGACTTAGAGGTGTCCCTCACTGTGAGACACTGACAGCAGCTGGGGCATCAGTGATGCCAGGAACCCTCCAGCGTGAGCAGGGACGTGCTGAGGTTGGTGGTGAATTAAAACAGCCAGGGAATGCCTGTGAGCAACAAAAGGACTGAGTGACAGAGCCTGGGAGGCAGATCATCAACATCTGCTCACAGGAAAAGCCTCTCCTGTCACTCTGCAGCTCTGTTAACAGAGCTGACAGAGATGGAATTGGCTCTCCCCAATGGTCAGCATCAGGTGCTGTCCACAGCTTTTACAGGGCCTGGATTGTAGTTTGGCAGATGTTTCAATTCTCTCAGCAGTGGGATTTAATTCCAGTCATTTGCTCTCAGTAGCTCCCACCCGAGAATTTTTATTTATTTTCTTTTTATTTGTTTTAACCAGCTGCTTCCTCCACATTAGTTCAGCCTTGGTGATAAATCCAGACAGTGCTGGCCAGCTACAAACCATCTTCTGCACAGGGAAAATGGGGCTGCTTTGGCTCTTGAGCCATTTTCACACTTCCAGAGTTACATCAGTGTGGTTCTGGGTATGAGAGGAGAATAAAGGAGGTACAGCACCACTCCAGAAACAATTTTGCCTCTTTCCCTTATTGCTGTAGGCCTAAAGAGCTTGCTGTATGTGGAAAGAGGGGTTATTAACTTTGCTCAGTAAACGAAAAGTGGAAATCAGTTTGGTCAAATTGACAAAAAAGAAAAGACAATGCAAGTTTTTTACTATTTTTTTCCCTTTATATATTAGTTTTATGATAGTAAAATAGAAACATGACAATAATTACCCACCCAGATAGTGTCAACACCTTCAAGGAACAGTGTCAGTAGAAAGAGTGCTGTGTAAAATACTCTTGAGCCAGTGTTTGGCACTGAGAACCGGCAATGGTTCTGTAGCATGAGGGAACTGCCCAGGTTCATTCTTTCAGAGCTGATTCAATCCCCTCTTTTCTGGCACTGTTTGTTGGATATCCCAATACCCACAGCTCCTCAGAGTTGGTGTTTCTGTGTTTCAGAGTTTACAAAGACAGAACTGAAAAAACTTTTCTTTGCTTCAAGCAGATTCTGTTTCTCCCTGCCTTTCCATCTAACTTAAAAAACAGAAAGGAAGAGAAAAGCAATGTACACTGCCCAACACACAGCAACTTCAGATCCAGAGATGCACTACAAATTCCCAGTGGCTGGGCTCAGGCAGGCTATCAATAAAACTGCAGACCCAACTTGAGATGCTCCTGGGTATAACTTAGAGTGAAAAACTCTGGTGCTGCATGCTGAGAGCATGGCTCAGCCACTCATTTGTAACAATGGAGCTATTCTTCTGTCTGCACAAGGAAAACAAATCTCCTGGTGTTAGGAATCAAAGACAAGTCCTTCAGACTCTAGGAGACAAATTTAACCATGACTAAGTGTGCTGCTTCCTAAGCATTCACTCTTTAAGTCTTCCTATCCCTCTCTCATTATGTAGTACTTCTGGAAGTGATTGGAGTGTATCCCAAAAAAGGAGTTTATTGACCTCCACCAGCAGCAAAAGTGCTTGAAAAAGGCTTGATGTGCAACAAAGTATGCAAAATTGATCCCTTAAGTGGTTGTGAGCAATGTGATGTGAAGCCTCATCTTTGTACACAGGGGGTTCAGGATCTCTGAAAAAATCCTGGCAAGAGACACGAAAAAGGCTTTTTGAATTGTCTTTGTGATTCATGGCTTATGCATTTGCTCTGTGGAAGGGTGGGGTTTGGCAGCCAAGGAAAGGAACAGAAGTGAAACCTGCTTTTTCCAGAGAATTCTTCGTTTTCTCAACCATTTGAGATTTGGGAGAAACTCACTGAGCAATGAATCCCATTTCAGTGTAGTTTCAGCACTACTGTAGAGAATTTTAGGGAGCCTTTTGTTTGTTTGTTTTTTGGACAAAGGTCATGGCTGCTTTCAATTAGAAGTTGGAACATTTCCACTGATTTCCACAACTCCAGAGCACCAACCTCAAAATCAAGATGATCTGATCTAAAGAAAAACATGTCCCAGCATCAAAAATTCCAGTTCCTAAAGACATTACCAATCCATCATCCAGTTCTTGGTGAAAAGACAAATCATGCACAGAACCATCAAGGCTGCAAGAGATCTTCAAGATCTAATGGTCAGCCAAGACTCAGCGGCTAAACTACATCCTCAAGTGCCACATCCAGACACTTCTTGGCACTTCCAGATCTGTCCCCACCACCTCCCTGAGCGGATTATTCTAATACTTCACCAATCTGGCAGAGAATTTTTGTTCCAGTGTCTAATCTGAACCTCCTCTGGGGAACTGAAGGCCATTTGCTCTCACCCTTTCCCTTGAGACCTGGCAGAAGAGACTCACTGCAACCTCCTCCAAACAAACACAATCACTCCTCCCCCTGCTCTGATGCTCATTAACACTTAGTTTGCAGCACAGAAAAATGCAATTTATATCAAGAGAAACAGAGTCTGTGCCCTTCCAGACAGACCAGTAGCTGTAATTTGGAAATGCTGACAAGAATAAATGGCTTTGCTCCTGTTTCCAGATTAGCAGGGTTTGGAAAGAGCATCCCTGTGCTTGCAGGAGCCACCTGTACTCTGTGGGGCAGCCTGATAGAAATATTATTTACATTATTATATATTACAAATATATACCTTATTTACATACAGAGCTTCAGATATCTCAGCAGCCTTTCATGTTCTTGTGAACCTTGGTGCAGTTTGGGTTCTAAGTTCTCCAGCTTCAAATGCTGCATTTTAATTCTACTTAATGAATTAGATATGCTTTAGAGCTGTAATAAACTTCTTGTGAAGATATTTCTGAAGCATTGAGTCACATTGCTTACTGAGAATAAACACTGAAACAATATGTTTACATAAATAATTTAAAATCCAAGAGCACAGTAGGTAATAAAAATATATTGCCATGATAAGCCATGAAACCAGAAAACAACACTGCTCTAATTAAAAATTACAAATACACTGCAGTAAACAACTTATTTACACGTAGTTAAAAGTCTAACTGCTGAATAGTCTGGACTTGTTGAATCCCAAAAAAGGGAAAAATGCTGAAACCAATCTCTTCACACAGTCAAATATTGAGAACCATAACTGTGTTTAATTAAGATCTACTGTTAATAATGGATTTCAGAGTGAGGTTCTTCTTTTAATTTCCCAAGGTAGAAAATGTTATTAAATTTGGCCTTTAACTTCTCATTGACATGTACACTTGAAACTTCTGATTAAAATTTCAGAGGTTGGGAAGAAGCACCCAAAATTAAACTCTCAAATCTGGCACAAAAATAACAATGGTCCCTGATTAAGAAATCAAATTTCAAAAACTTCATTACTGTTCTATTAATAAATTGTTGGGTTATAATTAAAATGGGGCCTGCTGGATTTCTTTCATTTTTTAATTCTGGAAAAGGTGGAAACTGTAGAGAGATTTAAATGCTTAAAACAAAAACAACAAAAAAAAGTAATGAATCTGAGAAATGTGATCCAGCTTGAACAGGTTCTTTTTCTTTCTGGCAACAAGGAGAGTGGAACAAGCACTGTTTTCCACCTCTTATTTCCAGGATGATGCTCCCACCTCTAGCTCGAGTTCCTCTGGAATTTTAATGCCAATGGAACAGGGAAGAGCTGCCACTCGTGTGCAGGCAGTGGCCACAGCCTGAGATCTGTGATTTGGAGTCTTATTTCTTGCACTGAAAGACATTTTTTGCCAGCTTGTTTGAGCTTTGAAATGAAATTCTTCCTCAGCCTGCAAAAACACTTGAAGCTGAAGAATAAGAAGGAAAATTGCTTGAAAAGTACAGCTGTCTTCAGGAAATTTTACAAAGTGAGCCACGTTTTTCAGAGATAAGTAATTTGATTCTGATTCAGATCTGCATTGTTCAAAGAATAAATTCAATCTAGTTGCAGACAATGGCAAAAATGGTTTCTCTACTCTTTTTTGTTGGTCTTAAAATGCATTTATCATGTTATATCTAGTAGAGTAACTAAATTTCCTGATTACAAATAATCAGCAGCTCCTTCTACAAGCTCTATACAGAAAATTAACTAAAAATACCCCCACAGTTAGATATATTTCAGATATATTTCAGTTGTAACAAGCTGAATAAAAGAACCCAAAGCCCACCAACATTACTAATTCTCTGCTGGTCTGCCCATTTTAAAGAGATTTATACTTTGTTGGGGTGATGTACACTGTTCACTCAGCACAAATCTGATATTCATTGCTTCTTGTAGACAAAACATTGCTCACTCATGGTCATTAATATTCAATTAATCCACAGACTCATTTGGCAGCCTGTGCTGTCCCTGCTTGGCCTTTTTTTTTACCATACAGTCATAGCAAGGACTGGTGGCACAATTTTAATCTGAGAACCATAAATTTGGTATCAAATACCTGTAAAAATCCTGCACATTGTCCCAAATTCTAAACACACACCTATCTGTGGGAATTTGAGGTAAATATTTCAGGCACACCCCAGCCAGTGAGGGGTTTTGGCTTTTACTCTTGGAATTTGTCCCTGTCCTTAACTGCAGATGCTGTTCTCACACCACAGTTGCCTTTTCCACTGCTGGTACCCAGGTGTTTCAACACCTGTCAGCATTAAAACATCTTTAAAAATGCTCTTCTATTCTTTCCTGTTATTTTGGCAATAGGACTGACAGGTAGTCAAATCAGCCTTTTCCTGATGCATTCTACCATTTCCCAGACTTCCATTACATTTGCATTATTTTCCTCTAACTTACACAACCACTTCCATTTCCATAGCATCTTTATGTGATCATTCCTCATTCCCAGCCCAATCCAGTTTAATTCTGCTCTTTTTTTCTGCACATAAAACAAAAAAAAAGTCTTACTTTTGGCTATAAGCCTTCCATGCTTGGCTATGCAGATATAGTAAAACTTCTGGGAAAATTCTGTTTATCTTATGAGTTATTCAAGATCTGGGGGTTCCTTGGCAGCCAGTTGTGAGGTGTGGTGAGCTGCTGAACATGTTTATGCTACTTGACTGTTTAGACACTACCCTTAAAGCTTGAAGGGTGTCATCCTTAAAAATTGAAGAGTATTCAGACTCACTGGGTGCCCTTTAAATTCAGGGTCAATGTAGTTTGAAGAAATTCAGAAAAATCAGTAGTCAAGGAGAAAATTTCAGGTAATAGCTTCTGATTGCTAACAAAATCCTTACATTCCCATGGCTTCTCTCTTTTAGCATCACAAAATCAGCTGTTACATTAATGAATGTTAATTTTCCTGTCTCCCATGAAAATACATCAATTACAGAGAACATCAATAGATTTGTTTCTTAAACTCAATCCAAAACCCAAGGGAAATAAATACCTGTTCCCTGCACAAGCCAGGTTCTGAGCAAAGCTGCTGAGGGTCACATTGTCCTGTCTGACAAGCAACAGAAATTCCATCCATGGACACAAATTTTTGTGTATGAAATAAGGAATCTTTGGAGCAAAAGCTAAAGAATAAGAAATCATTCTATAAATCAATCCTTTTAGAAAACAAGGGAAATGGTGTGCTAAAGAATCATCCTCCAGATAAACTGGTATTTCTGTGGTGGAAGTCAAAGGAGAAAAACTGAACTATTAATGTTGTTAACAACATTATCTTTGAGGTGATGCAGAGGATTGAAATTTTTAATTATCTGCCTTGCCTTCTTCCTCCTTCCTTGGTGATGAGCACACTGCCCTGCTCAAATTCACCTCCTCATCATTGCAATCCAAGTCCTTTGCAGTGACATTTTCACCAAGCCTTGCTGCTGACAGAGAACATCTTCAAGATCAGCAGCTTTCTTTACAGCAGACCAGTACATGTGTCAAACCTTCTTTAAGGGTTGCACAATCACTGCTAAATAACCCTGTGACAGCAGAGATCTGTGCCTGTGGCCTGGATTGGCAGAGCCATTGTTCAGCTGCAGCTTTGAAGTGGTTCTCACAAGGTGTTTATCCCCTTTTATACACACTGAGACCCGGGGGAAATGATACTTACAAGGAGAAATGAAAAATTAAACACAGCTGTAGGTTTTAGTGGTAGTGCCTAACCTGTAATTCTCAAATGCTGAGAAAAGCTGTCTGGAAAGCCAATTTAGTTTTAGAGAACAAAGTGGTTGGTTTTTCATTTTTCATAGAATCTAAAGCCAAAAGACCAAGCCAGGTGGATCAAAATAGAAGATGATGATACCATGTAATATCCAGGTTTGCTCCTTGTGACCTGGCACAAGTGTGGCATTATGTTATTATAGCACAGAAATAATAATTTATTTTCATTTATCTGGACAAGGCCCAAGCTTCCTTTAGCTTCAGTCTTTCACTGGGAAATACTTTCTCAGCTCTTGAAAGTGGATGGGGAGTCATGATTTTACTGAGGAACATTATGAATTATCATAAACTGATTTAAACCCTATGTAAAACAGATGCATCATTTCTGTAGACATTTTTGACTTTTATCTTCCCTGACTCTCATGAAGGAAGAGGAATAAACCAGCAAGTTAAAAATAATTTTGAAACTATGCAAAGCCAAGTCTATTGCTTGTGGGCACTTGGTTGTTCTACTGTAGGAATCTCACAGCGTGGAAAATTATTGTTTCCTTTCTAATACACTCGTGTGTTTTCAACAAACTGAATCTCGAATTGCAGGAAAAAATATAAATTGTAACTTCTTAATGTGTAGAGGCAGAACAAGTTAAAGATAATTTGGGCACAAAAGACATTCCCAGGTAGTGATGGATGGAGAAGAGAGGGCGCTGCTCTCACCTGATGGTCTGGTGCTGCAGAGTGTCCGGGTCGGTGGCGTTCACCGTGAGCACCACGCTGCCCACGGGGATGTTCTCCTGCTTGGTCACTGCCATGGGGTTGGGGTGGAACACAGGACCTTCATTGACATCCTCCACCGTGATCTGCACCGTGGCAGTGGAGCTGGGGCCGTAGGCAATGTCTGGGATCAGCGGGTCCTCGTTTTCCACCTTGATCAGCAGCGTG
Source organism: Toxostoma redivivum (assembly GCA_013397375.1). Lineage (NCBI taxonomy): Eukaryota > Metazoa > Chordata > Aves > Passeriformes > Mimidae > Toxostoma > Toxostoma redivivum. Next base: position 975,978 of record VXBI01007755.1, on the reverse strand, counting down.
TGGAAGGCTGAAATCTCATAATCCAAAGGCTGCAAGACAGGAGAGCAGAGGGCAAAGTTCAAAGACAATGCTTAACACTTTTTCCTTTTGCCCACAGCAAACTTGCAGACAGCAGAATTAGCTGGAAAGGGACAGCAACGTTCCTTGCACCTGGAACTCGGTGAGAGTTTAGGATTAGACATGCTCACTTCTAAAGGGTGATGCCTGGAGAGGCTGGCCTGGAACACAGGCTGGGCAGGGTTAAAGGAATAAAGTGGGGATTTATTGAAAGGCCTTCAAAGGATTCACCTTGGGCAGTGCAAGAGCCCAGCTGGGCTACACCCAAGATGAACCCAAGATGCAAGGTGTGTCAGGAGTTTTCACATTTTTATAAGTTCTGGCCCATTTCCATATTGAGTTAATTGTCCAATTCCAGCTCCAGGTTCTGCAGTCCCACCCTCCCAGATTCTCTCCTCAATTCTGCTGTTTGCACTTTTTGGGGCTGAAGCTGCTGTGGTGTCCTTGGTTCTGGGGCTGGAAAAGGATTGTTCTGTGTGACTGAGCTGTGAGGAGAACTTGCTAACAGTCTATGTGAAGTTCAGAGTCACACACCAATGCAGTGCAGAGTCTGGAAAATATGAAAGCTAAAACTTAAGGCATCAAGGACATTGAAGATAATAAACATAATGGACTTAAATGCAGACATCCCTCTGTCCAAGAGCTGACATTTCTGACATATGTCATAGACACAATTCAATGCTCATATATCCATGTTTATTTATATGTAGCATGTATTTAACAAACAAATGAGTCACACTCAGTAGCTACTCATGACAATAACACAAGCTGCTTTCTCAACTCCTGTCTTCAAATCAAAGACACTGCCATGGAAATACATACATTTGTATTAAGAACTGACAATGCCTCTTCTGGAGCCAAGAAGAGAACATTCTGGTACAGGCAGCAAACAGGGCTATTTTCTTCTTTTTTTTTATTTGTTAAGTTTGAGACATAAGATTGTCTTCATACAAAGGCAGGCAATAAATTTTCCTATGAGACACAGAAGTGTGGGACCAATCCACTTTAGAAATGTGGATTCAGTCTGAATCCATGCCCCTTTCTTCCCTGCTACTTGCATGTGTTCTCTAAGTGAGAACAAAATGGGGCTCTTGAATTCTAACTGTACCTCCAGCAACAAATAAAACTTTGTTGTCAAATCTCACTATTAATTATGATGATTACTGCAAAACTGGGTGTTATTTAAGCACAATGGCAATACAGCTAGGAACAGGCAGTCCTTATGATTAAAAAAATAAGGTTACTGTGACAGAAGAAGGGGTTATACACAGAGTTTGGACAAGGGCTGGCTGCCAACTTTATATCTTCGAATAACCTATCCCTGCTGTGCCTCGTTTTATGCAGTGAACCCAGAGGATGAACCTGACAGCACAAATACAGGGCAGGAGGGGATTGTTCTTACCTTGACAACAGAGAGCATTCCCTCATTAGTCTGGGGGTTGGTGTGGATCTCAAAGCTCTGCCCTGGGTTGCCATTAATGATGGAGTAGACAGCTCTCCATGCCCCGGTGGCGGGGTCGTCCCGGTCGCCCACAGTTAAGTTCACTATTACACCCGTGACCCCCTCCTTCACCGTGGCCTGGAACTGGAAAAAAAACATAGAGGAAATCATTACTGTTCCCACTTAATGACCACACACACATGAAATATCCAAGGCAGCATTAATTATTTACCCTAGCAGGAGGAAGATGGAATCCTGGACCGAAACCGAATGTTGTGGGGTTTAAATAATGCATTCTCACTTATGAAATATGAGGTAGCACATTTCAGCTGCTCTCCATTTAATAGATGGCAGATAAGCAGTGATGTGATAGGAATGGAGCTTGGGAAGGTTCTGATCACAGGAAGACAGTTCAGCTCCTGTTACTGGAGAGGGAAGCATGAAAACACCTGCAGTGCTGCATAGCTGCATGTATTCCCAGAAAGGGAACTGAGGGAAGAGGAACCTGCCTTATACAGACCACCCTTGCCTTGAAATCTACTTTTATTTACAAACAAATCCAGTTTTGCATTTTACACTCTTTTTCTTTCATGAATTATCCCACCCACGTTCATTTTTCACTGCACTGTTATCAAGACACAAAACAGGTCCCACAAAGATCACTCCCAGAGCATTTTTTTGAGAGCTTGCTCTAAGAAACTCAAAAATAATTGGACCTCATGCCACTACTTTGTCTGCATAACTAAAAGTCAGTGCTGCTTTCTTTTTGCAGTGGAAGAATTTTTTATGACCTTGTGAAATGCCTTGCTGGACAATTCAACCAGCTAAGCCCTGTAAGAAAACTCTAGTTTATTCCCCATCATTCTTATTTATGTAGGAAAAAACATTAAGCAAACCATTGGAAAAGCTTGTAAGGGTCAGACTTAATAACACTCCTCACCTTTCAAGTACTTGAGGCTGACGTGCTAAAAGCACTGTATATAAGAGTGATAAGATAATACCTGCTTTGGAGGTGGATAAACCAGGCTGATAACAGACCTAATCCTGAGAAGTGCTGAACATCAGCACTGCCATTTCAGATCATTAGGAAATCCTAGCATTTCTAGGGATTAAGCCTTCAAAAGGCCAAAATTACCAACTTTAATGACACAAATAGGTCTTGCTGTACGTGTGCTCCTTAAAAGCTGCATCGTTGGTGACAATGCATCACTAAGGGCAAGAGTCACCCAAGTGGCTTCGAGACCTGAATAAACTAAATGTCTTTTCCTCTGTCTTACAGAACACAAGAAGTCATAACACTGCAGAAGAGCTTGTGAAAATGCTGAATCCAGAAAATGGCATTTTATTAATATATAGATTTCCCAATCTGGACAAATAGTGGGTAAAGTGGATTCCTCATATGAAAATAAAGAAAAGATGACTATGTCTTCCCCTGTGTTCAGTTATCTTCGTTTTTCTTCTTTTTCCAATAGATTTGATTTATCTTCCCAAACCCTTTTTCAATTTTTCTGTATAATTTGAGTGCATGCATTCAGTTCGAGCTTTCCAGCCTCAAACCTGATTTCATAAAAGGATGACATTAATAACTGGCTATTTCTATCTTCCTTGGTGTATCTAACAAAGAATTTAAAGATTCTTTTGCTTTTTATAGTTAATATGTAACAGGTTGTGATTGAGCTTTGTTTCAGACAATTCATTAAGCTCATTTGCAGTTTAATTAACTAAATGATAATACAACAATATTTTCACTTGCTTTGAAACAAATTAAAAGGAAAACTATTAAGAATCTTGGAAATAACAGAAGAATTACCAAGATTGTGTTCCTTCTGGCTCAGCCAAATGTTGTCACTGTCAAGGAGACTTGGATACCTCTTACTCTGATTGAAAATAACCAATTAGCCCGATTGATATATTTATATTATTTACTATTGTCCCAACTTGAGCATGCATAATATGAGACATCAGAACCATAAAGGTCAGAATTTTTCCCACAAGTGTTCAGTACCCAACAATTTCCATTCAGCTGCATAAAAAGGTGACCAAATTTCAAGGAGCCTAATACTAAAGAATCTAACCCTTAGATTTGATCAGGCATCTGCTCCTAATTCATATTGATCCTTTGGAAAAATCTTTCCTTTAATCCTCCAGTCTGATTCAATTAAGTGTTTAGTACTCCTGGCTCACCTTGGGAACTGTAAGAGCTGTTAGGATGAAATATTAAAAGGTATGGCTGTTTTATTCAGATACATTATTGGGAAGCCAGTGTGAGAAATTTATTATTTTTTACCCCACCAGTGCCAGGCTGTGATGGAAAAAGTTGCCATGGTGTGCCAGCTAGTTCAAAAATTATGGAATATCAGGCTAAGGATATCTAAATCATGGATATCTCAGCTGGGACTGGCTTTCTTCTGCATCCCTATTTTCTCCTTGTTTAGGAAGAGCTCTCAGTAACTTCAGCTGCAGAAAGGGCACGTGGACCTGCTGGGGGCACAGCACTGCTGAGCTTCTGACTCCTGCAGGTCAAGGAAATGCCAAAAACCACAGGGAAAGGCTGTGCCAAGCCAAACAATTCCAGGTACAGTGGTACCCTCACCCCAGCATCCTTCACATTTTGGAAACCACCATACAAACATTTGAAGCTGTCTGGAACGTTAGACTAAAATCTGTTCAAGATGGATGGAAAAGCAGAATGATCAGACCACAGAGGTCTACTCTAAATTTATAATGTGAAAAGTGTAATAAATCACAGATTTGTGATTGCAAAAGACACATATCTACTGTGAAACCGTGTGACCTAGAAAAATAAGTGTATTTTATCTAGCAGGTGAACTCTTTTGCCTGTTCAGTTACTTTTATTTAAGTAATAAACCTCCCAACATTTAGAAAAATCTGTTACAGTTATACTGAGTCCCCTTCAAAAACAAAAGTAAAAAAGGGAATTTAAAAAACTATGAAAGGATAAAAATAGGAATTTGATTTGGAAACAGAGAAAAAATAACTACAGGTTCCTCATATTTCACAGTGAAAGGTTTACACTCTCAAAGCACGGTGCTTAACTGGGAAAATCTGAACCAGTGCTCTAAAATAAAACCCCACAGTGGCTAACACAAATAATTGGATCACAAGTTAATTGATTTTACTCATTTTAAATATCTGCACATCCCCTAAGCACCACTATAAATTAAGAATAAAGTAGATGAGTTCAGTACTTTATTTAAACTGCTATCATTTGGACCCATTTTAACACTAATAACTTAGAAGGTGAATATCCTGGGCCGGGGCGGGGGTTGGGTTTGCTGGAAGGAGCTGTGTGAATTTACTGCTTCTGATATTTGGAATGTGAGGTTATCCTGCTCTGTGATGTGCCACACTGTCGTTTATTGTGCTTATCATGCATATAGCCCAGAGATTTTAGCAATTCTGTCATTTTTAAAGTTCTACAAATATAGGGCAGGAAAAAAGATGCAGTAGTTCTTTTTCTGTATCCAAAATTTTGTGGCAAAATACACAGAAAACAGACTGATACAAACTTGGAAGGAAACACTGAGTGAACAGCAGTTAATGGGGAACTGAAAGATTTTGAGGAAATATAGTGATGGATGTAGATGAAGAGAGCAAGGCTTGTGAGGGTGCATAAATAGACTTGAAAATGGGACAAGTCAGCAATGTTTGCCATCATGATGGACTAATGGGAAGCAGGAAAAGAGCCTGGAATTCTTGTGAGGGATCAGATAAGGACCCTGGAATTCTTGTGAGGGATCACAGTGAGGTAGGTCCTGGAAGGTGACAACGAGCAGCTGCTATTTCTTAGAGCACAGGAGTCAGTGGAGGGATGGCAGGGAGACCAGAAATGTTCAAAGAGCTCAAACACAGCCTGAGCAGAGGAGAGTCTCAGCCCAGCACACCGCTCCTCCCTCCCCTGGATCGTGCAAGCTTCATTTAGTGGTTTCCTGCTGGAGCCAGGAGGTAACCCTGAGCCAAACCCTGCTCCACGCTGAGCCCTGTAAGGAGCTGATGGGACAGTGCACTGGCAGCTCTTGCTGACAGAAATTTCCTCTGGATGGTCTCAAGACAAACCAGCCTTGTCAGATTCCCAGCACACAAAAAAGATCACTTTGCAAAATGTTATCACCTGAGAATCCAGGCACTGACCCCATCTCAGTCTCAGACATAGCTGGAAATGGTACCCAGACCATATGAAAATCACATTCTTACCTCACAGCCTCATTAAAACTTCTGTGGTAAATGAGATTCTGTTTACTGACTGCTCAGATGAAGAGATGAACTGAGGTGCATCAGAGTCACCTGAATGTCTCCTGTCCAGCAGCAGAGTGACACCTTTATGAAGCCACTAAAAATCTGTCCCAGAGTGGGGCACTAACACCCAAATTAAAGAACTGCTACAAGCAGCAAGCACAAAGCAAGATAAACGTGCCTGGGGTCGGTGATCACTACCCAAAGGCTCATTAAGATTCTGCACGCTGTGATTCCCAATCAGGAACAAACAAATTAAAACTCGATGTCAGTTTGCATTTATCAGGGTGATATTCCAGTGGAAGGTATTCTGTGCTGCTATCAAGTGTTTGTTCCCTCTTCTATGTATCATAAAAGATGGAAAATAATGGGATGTATTAATTCATATGTCTGTGCTAGAAATTCAACAGAGAAATTGTATTATTGCAATTATCTCCCTCCATTGAAGCCCACTGCCTTTGTGACCATATTTTGTCTGTCTAATTTCCTGAGAATGTGATGACAAGTTATAGAATCTCTTGGAACCTGCTTGCTCCTTTTGCCTTTTCCTTTGCACGCTGTCATTCAGTCCAAATGTACCTGAGCTCCCAGGATTTATTTGCCAAGGAAACAACGTATTTTCCATAGCTCTGTACCTGGAACATCTCCAAGTATAAATGAATTCTCAGAGTGGTCACAAAGGTCTGCATTCTGAATCAATCAGGAAAGTCATCATAAATGTCAGAAATGAGCATTTCAGGTGGAATTCAGAGGGACACAAAGCCCAGTTTGCCAGAGGAGGATAAACCAAGTCATTGGGGCTTGAGGCAAGGGAAGTACAAGAAGGAAATAGAATTTATGTATTGCCCAAAGTGGTGCTGCTGATCCTGCAGCCACTTTCCTCCCATCCCAAGGGCCCAGGGTGCTGCCCAGCTAACCTGGGTCCCAGAAGGGCAGGAAAACTGCACCTGAGCAAAATCAGCTCACACCAAACCCTCCACTGGAACAATTTAATGGAAAATGGTGTGGTCAAAGTGAATTGAAACTTGGTGCTACATCTCCCCAATCTCTTCTGCAGATTTTAAAGGTATTTTACTTCTTAAGACTGTGCACAGCCTTTGCTATGTCGACACAAACTGTGGCTCTATTTCACTACAAAAATATCTGTATTAAAGCGATGGATGAAGTTGATGTAAGCTGCACACCAAGCAACACATGAAACACTTGGAAAGCCATTTAGATGAAAGACTCCACATAAATATAAAGCATTATCTTGGAATGACAAGGATTTGATGGTGTAAATGAGATGCAAAGCAGAAATTATAGCTGTGAGTCACCTAAACAAGCTTTATTATTGTCATTGTCTTACTGGCATAATGCTGGCTCGTAGGCACTGCATTATTTCTTAACTGAGTGCTCCTTTCAGCCTATTCTATATTTTTTTGAGTACATAATATTCTTCCACCTTCCTGGTGAAATTACAGCAAGAATTCAATCGTAGCTTAGTAAAAAAACAAAAACAGCAACTTTTCAAAGATCTGAAATTGACCATAATAATTTGGGATGCATTTTCAGTTTTTACTTTTGGATGACTTTTCACAGCCTCTGCATTGCAAATGCTTTGTGATCTTTCAAGGCACACACCAGTTGCTTTACAAAGTAAAAGTAGGACTCGGTAATGAAGGACTGAATGAATATTTTTGTCTGCAAAATCAAGTCTGCAACAAGAGCAACCAAACTGAAAGATCAAGTAGGTAAATGGAAAGCTAAGGATCCAATTCTGCTCTCTGGAACATGCTACAATGTCTGCAGGCTCTGAATTTGTGCCTTTTTTCAGGAAAACAAAAGATTTTAAAACCACTGATATTCATCATGAATGAGCAAAAATAAGGGCAGTTTCAGCATGGCTTTATTTTGTTCTGCTGCTCATCAGTCTACTTGGAAAGGTATGCAAAGAAACAAGAACTTATTAATTAGGCTCCAGGTAACAGTCCCTCTGGGAAAACCTCATGGNAGGAAGGAAGGAAGGAAGGAAGGAAGGAAGGAAGGAAGGAAGGAAGGAAGGAAGGTTCCTCCTATCCCTCTTGCAGACACCATAAACCTTTGGAAACCTTAGAAAACCTTTGAAAATCTACAGAATAAGATCATCACACGAGCCATAAATTAATTTACAGAACTTTCTCCCTGCTTCTTCCCCACAGCAGCTCTGAAAGCCCATTCAGAGCTGTACTGGTTTCAAGCAGAAGACTAAAAAGCCATTTGGGGACTGTAAATAAGTGCTGGTGAAGGTTACTAGAAAAACAGCTGCTTTCTGGAATTATTTAAAAGATTTTGTTTGCACAAGATTCTGACTCTTTCTTGGTCCAGCTCAGGGCCTCACTGAGCAAAGACAAAAGGATAATTCTAACACTTATTAATCATATGTTGAATATCTGCTTCAAAGCCTGCTGCCTCCAGGTACATATCAAATGCCTGAAGATTCAGAAGGAAGACAAATATGCTCTCTTTCTTTTTTTTTTTCTTTCTTTTTTCCCCTGAATATATAAATAATTTTGAAACGGTTCATTCTTTTTCACTTTTCCACCTATAAATGCAAGGTGGATTCAGTGGTTTCTGGAATAAATCAAGTACCCACAAATAATTGGGCACCTCTGGAATGATGGTTGTATCAGAGAAAAACAAATGCTCCTTCTCCAGGTGGGCAGAGCACAGTGAAAGGTCACTCTATTTATTACACTTAAGGAACTTTTGAGAAAACCTCAAATAATGATGTTATTTCCTGAGCTATAAAATATTCCTTCACCACAGGTAGAACAAACCTTATGTTTAAAACAACAGCATGAGAGAAAATGATGATCCATGATGAGCAGGGCTGAAGGAGCAGCCTGCACCTATTCACCTGCCCAGGGAGCAGGAGAGCTCTGCCTTTCACATTTATGAGGCTCCTCGTGCTGAATTCAGCCAAGCCAGCTCCTCTCATTTCCTCCTCAGTGCACTTCCCATCAAGGGCAGTGTTAAGCCTGTATTCTTTCCATGATGCTGGATGTCTTCTTTAGATGGAATGAACTTTAAATAGAATGAACCTCAATGGATTTTTCTTTCTTCATCCACCGGATTTGAGGAGCAGGAAGGTTTTACAGGATTTTTTTCCCCTCACTCATCTTAATGATGGTGACAAGGGAAGGGAAGGAGGCCTTGTAAAATGGTCCTTTTTTATTTTTAGCAGAGACTTTTCCATGCCCAAACTGAATTTTCTGCTGCTGAAGATGAACATCTGAACGTATATGGTGGAACTTACTGATACTGTCCTACTACAAGGAAAAACTGGAAGTCACCTATGACTCATTTTATAAGGAATTCCTGCCAGTCCCAGTTAGAGGTGGGATTCATTTAATTTAGGTAACAAATTCCTCTTACTGCTTCCCTGAATGTGACATTTTTTGGGGCCTGGACACAGAATGTGTTCAGAAAACATATCCTCTTTCACTGTTGCAGTTGTTACCTGAACCATGAAGGACCCCGAACAGCAGCAGAGGTGATTTTTCTCCTCTCTGAATATTAAACTGGTAGAAAAAAAGGAGAATTTTATGACAATACAGGATTTTTTTCCTTAAAATTAGCATTAGCATATGGAGAGTAAGTTTGCTAGAAATTTTGGGAGATTGAAGGAAGTGAAGGAGAAATTTCTCTAAGGGCTTTAGTTCTGCTCCCAGGTATAAACAAATGCAATGTGGCCTCAGTACTGATGGGCAGAGAGCTGGGCAGTGACAAGATCTTCAGCAGATGAAACCTATTGGTGATTTTTAAAATATTATCATAATTACCTCTAGGAAGTAAACAAGGTATGAAAACTGTATTTTAGTGCTATACAAAAGCACTAAACTAATTGAAGTTAAAAAAAACCAAAAACAAAACACAAAAAGAAAGGAATGCTTCATTCTAATAGGTGAAAGAGCAAAAGATTTCTAGATAAAAATCTAGAGGCATCTTGTCCATCTATTTTGGTACCTTGATATTTCAAAAAGGAACCATATCCTCACCAGTTTAAGACTCCTGCTCTGTGCAGAGAGGAAGGAATTGCAATGAAAATGAGAATTTCTCTGTGTCAGAGTCTTTGGCTGGCTGAGAACAAGCAGCATACGCAGCCAGATGAGAAATCCTGCCCTGCCTGCTCTGGGAGGGCAGTGGCTCCAAAGGAGGGGCTGATTCTTTGTGCCAGTTTACAGCTGCCCCAGCTGCCAACAACAGATGTTCTGACAGTGCTTCAAGTCCTCCACGAGGTCTTTGGTGGGCAATGCTGAGCAGCCCCACTCCAAGCATTCAAAGCAACTTGTATCTCCAGAATATTTCAGCTACAAATTTCATCAATTCCCCAAACTTCTGGCATTTTAGGTTGTGCCAGCTGATGGGGATGAGATGCCCTAGATTTACAAGCCCCTCCAGCTGAGAGCTGTCTGAAGCCATCCCGGTTTGAAAACTCTATTTTGGAAGCAGATAAGAACTGTGCAAGGTTTCACACTGTTCCAGTGGAAGCAGGAGGTACAGATGGAAGTTTACAGGCAGCATAATCTGCAGTGATACAGAATCTGTCTGAATTTTAAAAATGAAATCTCGAGCCAGCATTTTGTTTTCTGTGGAAAGCTGAGTGGGGAAAGGAGAATTTGGGCTGAACACTCCATATTTCAATCCATCTGAACACAATAAGTCTTCCAAGTCTGCTGACAAAGTGATGAATGAAGTCTACTGCACATAGTTTCTTCTACTGGATATACAAGACTTTTTTTTTCTCAAATTATCCAGTCTACATCCAGTTGGCTCAACATTCATTGAGCAAAACATTACTGCTCTATCAAAAAGCTATGATACAAGAATAATCATTTAGGGATCAGAGACATAAGTGAACTTCCATGATTAATGATCTCTTTCCTGTTTTCCTCTCGTAGCAGAAAAATCTTTATTATATCCTGAACATCCAGGTGAGCACTGAGCTCTCATTACTCAGGATGGGAACAACGAAGACCTGGGGCCTCTAACCCTGTTAGCACAGAAAAATTCTGTTTCCAAGGTCAAGAATAAGGAATAACAGATATAAATGCAGTGTATTTGACTAATGGCCGTGGGTGATGTCAGCCTGCCCATGCAGCACTGGGAGGGGAGCATTCCAAAGGCAGGGTCAGGGGAGTTCACTGGCAGCTGGGGTGAACCTGCTCTGCAGACTCTGAGATTTAAGCATACATTGCAGCAACAGATGTATGGTTTGGCACTGCACAGCTGTGAAAAGGTCAGGGAAAAATCTCAGCTATGCTAAATGGATTAATGGATTTATTGCTTTCTACTTTAAGGCTACTGATGGTCTCCATCTCCCACCACCCAGCTCCTTTTGCCACTGCTTATTTCACCTTTCCTTGAAAGAAAAATATTTGTGATAAAGGAAAATGAAACATTCCTCTTGTAAGAGCCCGTTGTGTGCTTATTTTTTGTCTAGAATGTCACAGAGGGAACATTCAGGGCCCTTTCATTTTCTCACCGGTAATTCATGTTTTCCTACCCAAACATTCTGTGTACACACATCTTTCTGGAACACAAACACCACTGCAGCCTCAGCTGGATATGCTTTGTGCAAACGGTTAAGCCTCCATTTGCTCTTTTTTATTAATAAGGAAGATAAGAATCAGCTAAGGGTATTTTTCTACCCTGATACTGAATTCTCTCTGAGCTGTTTAGAGATTGGGAATGACTGGCAGGACTTCCCAGCTGATTGTCTGAGCACTGAGAATTAGCAGGGAGGTCAAAACAGGCCAAGGTTCTGCACTTGTGCTCTGGACAGAGAGAAGTGGTGCCCAAACAGAGGGAATGAACCTGCCAGGCCTGCCTTGTGTGGGCTGCAGGGTCACCTGAACGATGCCCTAGAGCCCCCCCAACACCTAAAGGGGGGTTTTGAATAGGGAGGAAGTGATAGGACAAGGGGGAATGGCTTCACGCTGAAGGAGGGCAGGGTTGGGTGGGATTTTGGGAAGCAATTGTTCCCTATGAAGGTGGGCAGGCCCTGGCACAGGGTGCCCAGAGCAGCTGTGGCTGCCCCTGCATCCCTGGAATGTCTCAGGCCAGGCTGGATGGGCTTGGATAAGCCTGGGACAGTGGGAGGTGTCCCTGCCATGGCAGGGGGGGGATGGGATGAGCTTTAAGGTCCCTTCCCACCCAACCCATGCAGTGATTTTATGATGCTATGAACAGCAAAGGGGCTCATGCTGGTTCTGGTTCCTGTGAGGGCCATCCCTGGGAGGTGCTGCTGGAAGGAGAAGCATCACCCTGAGCACAGACATGCCCCATTGTGGGGCTGGGGCACAGCAGGCAGCACAAGGCACTGGTCACTAGAGATGACACTTGCTGGGATGCCCAGATTTTGTGCAATTCCCTCATCCTGATCCCAGCTAACACTCTGGATTGCCTGGAAGTCCTTCAGCAGCAGTTTAGATCCTCTGATTCCAAGCACACCAAATGTCCCATGTAAATAAAGGCCATTCCCAGGAGATGCAGGTGGCACCAATAAGATACATAAGAATTTGGTATCATCTTCAGTTTATATCAAAAAGCTTTACTGCAGGGTTGAATGTGTATTAAATCAGGACATGTATGAAGAGCATGAGTTCATTAAGGGACTGTGCTATTGCTCTCTTTTAAGATGGGTTCTCCTCCTCCTGTAGAATCCTGCATGTAATGTGCTCATACATCTGCATCAATATTGCCACACTGAGCTCTTCCCAAGGACAGCCAATACAGGAGGAATTAATTGGATCCTGACACACATTTGTAGATACAGATTTTTCACCTGAGCTTGCCAGTTCTAGGGGAAATCATTTTAAGGGACAATAAATACCACTTTATTTCTGTACACAGCAGTGTGATATACTGTAAGCAGCCACCCTTCCTCCCCTTGGAAGGCAGAAAAATGCTGTGCTTGCAGGTACTCAGAAACATCTCCTATTTCTTGCCTCTGAGTAAGCTCGTAATTAGAGTAGAAACACGAGGAACAATTTCAATGGAGCTGTAAAACTCAAACAGGAAGAAAAAAAATCTATTTGAGGTTAGAACAAAATCTTTTTTTAATCTGGCTAATGCTGCTTTTGTGCTGATGCTGATCATTATATTTATGACTAGCTGTGGGACATTCCAAAGGATTGACACCTGACTTCACTTACTAGAAAAGCAATCACTTGCAGATATTCAACTTGGTGATTAATATGTAGATACCTAATTTTTAGTGGATTAAACCATGTTGTATCAATTTGGTGGTCTTTAGGATTTATAATCAAACCCTGATGACATCTGATTAATGCCAGCTCAGGCTCCCTGAACCTTACAATATTCTTGCTCCTCTGGAGCTCGGATCACAGCAGGCTGATTACCCCCTGATTATCCTGAGTAACTGGGGTCAGAGGTTTGCTGGCACCACAGAACACATTTAATTCAATCAATTCAGTGAGTGAAGCAGATGGGGGAAAAAAAATATATATTCCAATTGCTGTAATATAGCATTAGAAAAATTGCCCAGGACTTCTGTGCTCCAACTGATGAGCATTTTTGCTTAATTTCTAATTTAGTATTCTGCTGGGGTTTGCAATTTCAATTACTTATGATATTTTCACTCAAAGTCAGGGGCACTGAGCTTGGAGGGAGGAAGGAAAACCAGAGGGAGAAAAGTTGCCTGCATTAAGCTGGATAATAACCCTTGTGACAGGCACACACGCTGGCATAGCTCAGCTGTGCCTCTCCTGGTTACCCTCCCTGCTGGTAACTCACCAGCTCCTCCTGCTTCTCACCACGTGTCCCTTTTGCCACTGCCAGATTTTTGGTCTTACTTTCACTTCTGGTGGATTTTTGCTGTTGTTCAGCTGAGAATCACTTCATTTTTCTTGTAAGCAGAGAGACTTTGATCACCTGTGACAGAGCACAGTGGTGATTTCAGACAGGAGTTGGGGAGCTCATTAAGGACAGCACTCTGCAGCTCAGCCACCTGAAGCACCAAGCGCTGTGGCTGGGATGAAACACAAAAAGCTCCTTTTGCTGTTCCCTGAAAAGCTCGAGGCACTTCACCTACAAGTGTCCAGCAGCTCCTGCAAGAGAGGTTTGCATCCTACAGACGGATCCTGAGCCTGCTGATGCACAAAGGCTCCTTGGTGTGCATCCTGAGGCTGCTGCCACAGGCAGAGCCTGCTTCCTGCCCGGGGAGGGTGATTATCACAGCTCCATGGCGATGGAGAGCCTGCTCCAAAGCGACACTGAGGGACACCAGAGACTGTAAATTTGGATCTAATGTGGAGCTTCAGGCCAAGGAGGGAACAATGCACAAAAACACATTCACAGAGATGTGACCCCAAATGATCCCAAGGGCAGGGGGGGAAATGATCAATGTGAGCATCCCTTTTGTCCTGGCAAAAGGATTCCAGGTGTTACAACTCCCCACAACACCCTGACCACAAAGACTGGAATAAACCAACTTTATGGCCCAGAGGAGCAAGGAAATGGTGAGAGAAAAAGCAGGAAAAGGGATGGGAGCTAAGAAAGATGTGTACAACACTTTTACATCTGTCCTATTATCACTGTTGAAATTTTTTCCAAGTTGAAGAATATTTGCTTGTTTGTTTTGTCAGTAATTCAAACTGAATTAATAATTATTCTTGAATTAGGATGAACTTGGATTAGTTTTCAATTTTATTAATATTAAATCCTTGGCTTTATATATAAGGTGGGCTTCCCTTTGGCCATCAACAAGATTTTGAATGTAAAAATACAACATCAGGGTTAGCTAGTACCTGCAATGCTTCCTCAGAAATTAAAGCAACTTTCCTGAGTAGAATTCTTTAATAAAGGAAATGAAGTCTTAGACCTCTGTTTTCTCTACAAGCAGGAGAAAGTTGCAATTTAATTTTCTGCTTGCCCACAGAGAAGATCCATTTTCTGTGTGTTCCTTTGGGGTTCTTTGGAATGAAAAATGCTTTATGGTTATAAAACATTCTCTTAATGAAGCTCACTCTCAACTACCCCTGGAACTGATGAATTTCCTCCTGAAGCCCACAGGACAAACCCTGGCACAGCTGTCAGCGTTTTTACCTTAAGAGAAGACCAGAGTAGGAGCTGCAGGACAGAAGTTTGGTGTATTAGAGAAGATCAGGGTGTTCTAAATGGGACATAAAGCTGGGAACCTGCAGACACCTATAGAGCCTGCAGGCTCTCCTTTGGGCATGAAATATTCTCAGCCTGTTCTACTACAAAACCCAAAACAAATAAAAAGACAACACTGAAATGACTTAATCAATTCTCCACATCAAACACGAGACCACAGGTAGAGAAGAAAACAAACAGCAGCAAAATCCCATCTCATCAAAGCCTTCAAAATCTGTGCACCCTTCTCCTCCTGTGCTGAGGATGAAAGGAGAAGAAACCACAGACAGCAGATGTTGGTGTTGTCACTTACTCTGTGCTGGAAAAGGAATTGTGGACAATAAAGGAGATTTGGTGTTGTGCAAACAGCAAAAGAGAAGAGCAAGGAGCTGCTGCCCATGCAGGAATCGCTCCATCTGCTCAGCCCTGGGAGCCCAGGCTGGCTCACAGCCCCTGCTCCTGCCCACAGCCAGAAGGGCAAAGAGCAGGGGACAGGCAGAGCCCTAGAACACATGGCCTGGGATAATTCTGGGTGCCAAAGGGTTATTGTGGATAAAAGGATTGTCTGGGTGTCACCTGCACAGGGACAAGGCCAAGAACTGCTGGGTTTCACTAGAGACAAGGGGAGTCCTCACCAGAAATGAGGCAAAACTTGTCACCTGCAGGGAAGCTGAAGGGCTCTGCAGGATGGCTGAGACATCAGAGACTGTAACCTCAAAGCTCTTCAAGGAAACAATAAGCAAATACTGGAAATTATATAAATAGGAAGGAGGAATTTGAGGATATCTTGAGAACCCTTCCCTGAAAATTTCATGAAAAATCTTAATCCAAGAATCTATACAGAACTAAACACATATGCCTGATTTTCTAGCATTTTTAAGGTTCATGATGTTCATGAACATCCAGGAAGTTCACTGGATTGCCATGATTTTTTTTTTTTTCTGTGCCAAAACCAAGTGATAGGAAAGAATTTCCTGAGTGAGACTCCAGTCTGAAACTCGCCATCATCCAGGACTTCATTATGCTGGGTTTGGTGCTGACAGCTGGAGATACAGGGTGGAACTGCAAAATAACTCTTGCCCTCCTTACTGCAGATAAAAATTGTGCCTGTAGCTTTCCTAGCTGGTCATGTCCTCTTTTGGCAACAAAATGTAAGGAAGGGGGAGAGGAAAATAACTCTGATCTCAGCCTGGGGAAGGATCCAAAGGGGACAGGAGTGGCAGCACTAGATATTGAAATTTAGTTGTTTTGAGGCTACAACGTGGCTACTGTAGCAAAATTCCAGCTCCACTTAGAACTCGTCCATTTTTATTAGTGAATTAAAACTCTTCTCTTGTAGTCCCACAGGGACAAACTGCTCCTGCCAAGCAGACAAGATTTCTGAAGAAAATCATGCTTTTAACAAATCTCAGCCATTACTTCATCATTTCCCTGAATTGTCTAGCAAAAAGGAATTTAAAGGCCAGCATTAAAATTCTGGAGCAGCTATGAAATGAAGAAAGCAGATTGATTTGCATTCTGTTCCACTCCTCTCTTTGCCAAAGTGAATTTTATAAAAAAAAACCCTAAAAATTAAAAAGGCTTAAACCCCACAATCTGAGCCTGACAATTCAGATTTCAACATCAAACCACTGATTTTTTTTTCTTTTATTTGCTTACAATATAAACCCTTAGAAATAGGTTTTACAGAAGAAATGCTGCCAGAACCCCTAGAACGTGTCATCCACTCATCCCTCACATGGAATTAAAGCAAAATGCCACCCTTGCCTTGCCCACAAACCCTGCCAACAAATCAGGATTGAGACAGGCTGAGAGCACTGTCTGGGGTTTTTATGCTCAATTTTTTTCCATGGCAACATCTCTGTTCCACGTGCACAGTTTCATTCCCTCCAATCTCTGCATTGTCTTGTTTGGTTTCTCCCTTCCAGGGAGCACCTGCCACGTCTCCACTCTGCTGCAAGACACAGAAAGCACATTTGGAGTGTCTGGGGCCAGCTGACACTTGTTCCTCAGCCATAAATTTCACTCCAATCACACCCAACCTTCTCACCTCTCCCACTTCCCAGCCATCATTTGTCCCTTCCTTGGTTTCCTGCAACATCCAGCTGAGAAATTGCATCTCCTGCACTGCACTGTGAAAACACCAGCCCAAGAGATTAAACACAGCTGCTCTGTGCCACCGTGTCCTGCTGGGGACAATGGCCTTGGGGCCACCTGCACAGACAGCAATGGACTTTCCCACTCAGATCTTGGGTGTCCCAGTGCCTGGGTTTTGAGAAGAGCCTTGAAGAGATGGGCTTTAAATTGTATTGGAGACATTAGTCCTAAGTGAATGAAGTGGAGAGAATACTTCTCATTTATATCCCCAGAGTGATAAATGTGAGAGTGGAATTTCTTTCTTTTTTTTTTTTTTCAAGGCAAAGAAAATGGGAAACCAACACGGATTTCAGGCACATGAGAAATAGCTTATGAATTTAGATGATAGTTCAGCAGAAATAAATTGTACATCTGTTCATTCATTTTAATAAAGCAGGGAAATGACACGCTGCTGGAGCCTTTGGAGAATGCTGGTATTTTTAAATGATCATCCTGTAATAGTAGCATTAACATTTGTAATGCTGCCCATACTTTAAGAATTTAAGAAAAATACATTGATGGGATAAGTGAGCTTCAACCTATAGTCTGGACTCCAGGCATTAAAAAGTGAATAAGGTGCTTGTTGAATACTCCCAAATTAGTTCAGGAAAGGCTCTACAATGGCTTTCCCATGTAACACAGATAATCCTCTCAGTGTGTGTTGATAAAGCACACTTATTATTTCTGAATAAATAATTCAGATGTGCAACATGTAGCTGAATTTCTGCTGACTAGAACCCCAGTCTGCATTTATAGGCAGCTGAAGTGGAGTGTTTTCCTTGAAAGTAGTCCATTAAAGAAACCAAGGAGATGCTTTTCCTGGCTGTATGGATGCATGGAAACATGTCCTACCTTCTGCTGAATCCAGGCAGGAACAGAACCTCTTCCCTGCATCTCCCATAACACAGAAATCAGAAATGGAGAAAGCTGCTTTGCTTCATTGTTTCTATGCTGCCATTATTCACAAAGCCAACGTGCAAATATAAGAAATAAACCAGTGAGACTGCAGGGGATGGTGCATTTTAAAAGCTATGTTTTGATTTTCCAAACTGATCTCCATGGGAAATAATAAATTAGGAGTTCGATACTAACTGCCATGTTCCCTTTAAAAGCACAATTATTAAGATCATTAAAATTTCCTTTTAATTGATTGCATTAAAGCAATTGCTGCTGGAGTAAGTAGCATTTAAAACTGATTAGTGTTCACATATTACTCTTTGATCAACTGGGATAACCCTCACTCAAGGAAAGGGAAGCAGGTGAGTCTGACATCCTTGAGAAGTGAAGTTCACCTAAAACTGGATCTCAGAACCTTTTAATAATGTCCCAACACTGTTCCCCAGTGACACCAAAGCAGTGCACCTGACCCATTCGATTTCCCAAGGCTGGGATTTCCCAGAGGTGCTGCTGGGAGCCAGCACTGCTGGCAGAGGCTCCTCAGTGCTGGCACCCCTGATTTATCCAGCAGCTCATGGGAGTGACCCTGTGCTCCTGCTGCTCCCTCCAGCTCCTGCAGGCAGCCAAAAACAACCTCAACAGGCAGCCCAGGTAAACAAGAGTCTTTGTAATTTACTTCTCTCGTGAATACAGGGGGATTGAAGAATGGAAATACCCCTGGGACACAGAGGCCCCCTGGGTGAGCACTTCCCAGCCACAGAACCCTCACAGATTTATTGACTGGAACTGCATTTTAATCAAATGCCTGGAGGAAAGAAAACAATTCCCAGGGATTGTCAGCCAGCCCTAGCATGGGGCATGATAAACCTGTTTGTGCCAGGAGGATCAGGCAGTGCCTGTGTCACAGGAAAAGGACATTAAAGAGTTCAACATCTGCAGGCAAAGTTGAATTTATTTACTTATGGCTTCAATTATTATTTAAGATGGAAAACTTGAAAAGGTCAGAACTGCTAAATCAGAAAGCCTGCCCTTCATTTGTCTTCAGACATACACAGGTTTCTTAGCTTTGTTCAGCCCTGAATCAATTAATCAGAAGCAATGTTCTTTGTTTTCAAATGCCAGTTGTGTTATTTCTAAATATGGAAATATATTGTGTTATTTCCAAATGGACTTGTTGATCTTAGAGCTCTTTTCCAACCTAAATGATTCTGTGCCTCTGTGAAACAGACAAGTAAATCCAGGTTTCATATTTTGCTTTATTCCATGTTAGAAAATGCAGCTTTAGGAAAATGAAGCATCAGTTTAGGCAGGCAGACACCTGTGGGCCTGTGTTTATATATATATGTATAGAAATCCAGATTTACTTCCCAGTCTGAAACTGCACTTCCATCTCCATTTGGATGGGAGCCACAGTTTGGATGCAGGCAGTTAAGAATATCAATGCTACAGATAAATCTTCTTCTCTGATATTATTTCAGACAACTGTTGGTTTAGATTTAAGCTTATTTAGCAGGATTGATTTTCCTTCTGTTTCTTTCAAAACTTCCTCACATAACTCCTTTGATTTTTCAAACTTCTGCTTTTTTTTTTTTTTTATTATTTTAGCTAAAAGATTGCTTTCAACCCTTTAAACTTCTTGAGGACAGCAGCGCTCTCCTCACCATCAGTCTTCTAAATGAAACAAAATCATTGATCTAAGAGCATCTGACAGTGCCAGTTAATGTATGGGCACTGCCAGCCCCAATGGCTGGAGATGGGCAAAACAAATGAGCTGGGGAGGAGGAAATAAAACCTAAAAGGAACAAATGAGGGGATGTGTGGAAGCCAACAGTGATGGGGCTTGATTTATAGAAGGCAGGCAAAGGGTGTGTTTAGACTTCTGTGAGCTCTGAGCAAATAGTCAGTTTAAAACAAAACCAAAAAAAACCAAAAAGGTGGTTCCTAAGGGAAGCAGATGATGAGGGCAGGAAGAAGAGTTCACCGGGGGATAGCACCAAGGGGTGGGAAATGAGGGTCTTCCAGAAATGATAAAAAAGGGGGAAAATCATGGGGACAGAACAAGGATCATGAGAGGACAAAGGTCAGAAATAGGTTTTGGTGATATAGTAAAATAAAAGCTTTCTATGTAGGAAAATGGGGGAGAAGTGATGAAAATAAGAGCAGAGAGAAAGGGAAGTCACTTAGCACAAAGCAGTCAGGGGATACATCACTGCAGGGTCTCAGGAGTCCTGCAAACAGGAGCAGAGGGGTTTGAGGAATGTGAGGTGATCAGGCTTGGAGAGTCAAGGGACAGATTCGATACATTTGGAGAGGAAAGAAAATTTAAAGCTAATTATTAAAATTCAGAGAGGGCTCCTAACAGACTCCTGACTAAAGAATAGGCTCAGAAGGGGGAAAATCCAAGAGTTTTCTCTTTGGTTAGTTGGAACAGGGAAGTTTGTTTTGTCTTAAAAAAATAGAATGATGCAACAGGCAGAAGGAACTTTGAAGGATAAATTTCAGCCCTTGGCAAATTAAATATCAAGGAGAGGACACAAGTGATTAGCACAGAGAAGTGAAAAAAAAAAAAAATCTCTATAAAAGCTGTATCAAGAGGAGAACAGGAGTTAGAAGAGAAACTCCAAAGGACTGGCTAGAGCAATGGTGTTGGAGGGAAATATTGGGTGAGGAAAACAGGGATTTTCCCTGATCAGGTCAAAGTCTGGAATGGGAAAGGGAAGATAACATCAATACTCCGTGTAGAGCTGGGCTTACACATTTTTTTGTGACATATGGGCTGAGAATACAAGGGAACACATTTGTAAAAACAAATAAATATTAAGTGACTGTGGACAGACGGCTGGAGAAAGGGCTGCCCTTTAAGCAAACAAGCATCTGGAACTCTAAGGAGAACAAGTCCTGGAAACAAGCCAAAGTAGGAGCTACAAGGGTATGAATAAATTCCACTTAGGAACTATTTTCCTCAAAAGAGACTATAAGAGGAGTCCTGTATGAACCCCCTAATCTGCTTTTTCTTACATGTAACAACATCATTTTCATTCCATTAAGTTCAAGACACAATCAGACCTATATAATTTTATTTTTTCCAAAATTAATATCTTCCATAAACATTTGCTAAAAATTTTATTTGAATAAACCTACAGCTCCTTTTAGCAGGGTGAGTATTATCCATTGTCTATTTTAATGTTTCAGAGCAGAAGGAAAAAAGATATTTTGTCTAAATAATCCTGACATTTTGATTCGTGTGCACAGATGGTTGGCAAATTTTGGAGTAGCCAAATCAGTTTTAGTGTTGCTGAGAAAAATCTTAAAATCTCACTTGTCAGTGAAGGAATTGATAAACTGATCACAAAACTCATTCCACTCTAGTGGAATGACCAAGCAGGCACATAAACTATTATTTTTGAATGAATAGACTTCAGCTTTACAAATTCCCTGTGCTCATATAAACTGCAGCTATGATACCAGCTCACACACATTGTGTAATTGGTATTAAATAGGGTTTTGTCTGCTGCAAATTGAATATGTTAAGATCTATAGTGTGTTATCATGTTTAATCCTGCTTCTAAAACAGAACTCCCACAGATGCTGCAGGCATATTAACAGTGTGGGTTTCTGAACGTGGGGGATTACAGTGATATTTTGCAACACTTCTAAGAATTCCTCTATTTGTTACTTCTCAAATCAGCTGTGCTGTGTCAGACAAAGAGATTTAGAATTCTTGGTATTTCTGTTGGAATTCTGCATTCCACAGGTCAGGAGCTGAAATAATTTACACATGGAGTAAAATGTCCTTCAAGACCAAAAAGGAAATACCTGCTCACCTCTTCCTCACTGCCGGACACAAATTTACATTCTGAATTGCTTTAAACCAAAAGAGGGAAGATTAGATTGGATATTAGGGAGAAATTCTTCCCTGGGAGGGTGGGCAGGGCTGGCACAGGGTGCCCAGAGCAACGGTGGCTGCCCCTGGATCCCTGGAATGTCCAAGGCCAGGTTGGACATTGAGGCAACCTGGGACCGTGGGAGGTGTCCCTACCCTGGCACATACAATGAGATGATTTTAGGTCCCTTAGAGCCCAAATTATTCTGGGATTCTCTGAACAAGATAATGATGATTTAATAGTCACTCTGCAAGGAATACCACGTGCAGAAATCACTGTTTCCACACTAAGGATTTTTGTCAGCTGGATGTCACACAGCCAAATGAGGTCTCCCAAAGTTAATTTGAGAAAAGAGATTGATGCATACTTTTGTATCTTGATTTGAAAGCAACTGTGTGAAGTTCCTTGGAAGTCTCTGTGTCACCTGCCAGCAGTCAATGTTGAAGCTGGAATTCTTTGGACAGTTAACGAAGTGCAATCTGCTGTGAACACTCTTGGGGAAGAGTGAAATCAAAGAAAATTTCCATGGACTGCTTCACCAGTACATTTAGAGGAAAAAAAATTATCAGGGAAAATACTCAAATTTTTAAATGTCCATTACAATTAAAATCTGTAGGAAACAGTCCTAATTTGATTTGAAGGCAACTGCAAAATTCCAGCTGGCGAGATTTTTTTTTTTTTTAATTGTTTAATTGGAAAATCACGTAGCCACTCCTGGCAATGATTGCTAATAATTATGTTTATACAGCTTCCCTGAATAAGTGCTCCAAGACTAGGTCTGGAGACATTACATTATCTTTGTTTAGCTTGTGCTTCCCTCAAGAGCCTTTGTTTGAGCCTCCCTTCCTTTTTAATTTCACCTCTCCAGCTCCTCACCCAAACGTGCTTGTGCTAGAGGTACTCCAAACTCTCACTGCTACTGTTTACTTTGTAATCCTGACCTTAATATCTGTCGTAAAGTTCACACTTCATAGACCACATGGAGGAAGCATATTAACCTTCACTTCTTGGAGAAAAGAACAATAAATTGTGGGTTTATGGCTTTTGTGCTGCTCGCAGTGTTTGGATATTTGCTGTCTGCAGAAGCAGATGGAAGGAGCCTTTGGAGGATAAGTCAGTACTGGAATGGGTTTGTGGTGAGAATTTGCCAGCTGCAGTGAGAATTGCTGCTACTACCACGGAGCTGCTGCTGACCTTCCCAGCACAACCAAAGGCTTGCAGGAGGCAAAGGCTCACTCAGGATTTGGCATCAGCGTGGCTCAGATCAGCTGATGACAGCAAATCAGGGCAGCTGAGCAAAGGGCAGGAAAGGAACAGTGACAAAGTGGGGGAAAGAGAAAAAGGACTGGCAAAAATGCAAGTTTACTGCGTGAGCCTACTTGGAGAGCAAGAGTGCTGGGAGGAAAATCAGCTCCGAAGGAGCAGCTCAGTGCCTTTGTGCTCCTCCCCAAATTCCCGCTGTTGGAACGATCGTTTCCATTCACAGCCCCTGCCCTGGACTGTACAAGTGTTTCTCAGCTGCTCCCAGGTTATAAAGCAGGCACTCTGTTGTTTTATGTACCGCTGAAATGAGTTTATCTGGAGATTAAATAGACAACTTCATGTATTTCCTGACCTTGGAGGAGAGAAACAAAGCAGTGGAGTCACCCTCAGGAGCAGAGATAAATGTGGGCGCCTGCTGCCGCCTGCCATGCAGCGTGTGCAGCCTAATTATGTGATAAGTGGATGGACTCCGTGTTGAACATATTTTGCAAAAGTTCTTGAACAAAGTGCTTACACTGGTTATGCAGATAGCTTGCTGAAAGCCACATGAATACAGATTATTATGCACACAGTGTGAATCGGGATGAGTACAGGAACCACTGATCTCCCAAACAATATTATTTCATTGGCTTGGTTTTGTTTTTTTTTTGCTGAAGAGCACTCTGTTTCAGTCGATGCACAGAATAATCGCATTTGTTTTCCTTTCTCTGAAGTTATTCTACTCTTGAAATTCTACAGCAGAGTTTTGTTGTTAAGTTCATTGATAATTCAATCCTGAGTGGTGCTGAACATTTCTCATCACATGAGAATCCTTGAGCCAGCTAATTCTGATTAAAACCGACACACAATATATGAGAAGCTTAAAAAAAAAAAATAAAAAGGGTAATTTCATCATCTAGATAGCCAGACTGTTTAAATAAGTCTTCCAGATGTCCTTAGTTTGGTAGCACCACAACACAACTCAGAAATATTAATAAACCTTCTTCTTGATCATGGGCATTTTTCCAGGTTATTTGAAAGTGTTTAGAAGAGAGACAGACATTTGGAATCCTAATTGCACTGAGAGCCAAAGCAGTCTCTTCTCCTGAACTCAGTTTTCTGAACTCCAGTGGGCACTAGATGTCTTTACAGCTACTTTATTAAGTCCAATAATATTTAAAAAATTATTTTTGACATCTAAAATTATTTAAGAAAAAAAAAGGGGGGGGGTGTCTATATGCCTGTTATTTAGATTTTTAGGTTCCTGAACTACTTATGTGATTTTGAAACCTGTTCTATAAGTCATGACAGCTCAGAAAAGTCTGGATGCCTTGAACTGTACCATGGGTGAGACCAATTATTAACCATGAAGAAATGGTACAGTCACTAAAAATTTCAATTTCATTTTTGCCGTGACAACAGAATGCTCACAGTCTTCATTTAGGAAACAAAATATTTGCTGCTATTTAGATGTTTGTTTCCTCTCCTAAATTTTGCCTCTCACACATGAAAAATCATACCAGGTAACATCTTCCATTTGCTTTCGAGGAGACTTTTGGGCACTTGGAGGTATGTCAAGTGTGTTAGTGAACTGCTGCAAGAAGATGAAGTGGAAATAAAGCTGAGTGAAAAGGTCAGTGCAAATATTTATCTGGTGGAGAGGTTTCTGAAGGTTAAGATATGCTCCAGGAGCCTTTCTAGCTGTACTTCAGCTCTAGAAAAAACAAGAGTGGCCAAAGAGCTCCTCTCTGGTGATCCCCAGCCATCCTGAAGCTGCTCTTTGTGCCAAAGTTTACTGACAGCTGGAGAGGCTTTGCCCTGCTCTGTTGGGTTTCTGTAGGAATTCTGATTCCTCTGCATGTAAATTGTCTCACAGCCCAAAAACGGGAGCCAAATGGAAATTCCAATACGCATTCTGTTCTTGTGATTTTGCTGTCATGGTTTTATCCATCCCACAAAACTCTTTCTCCTGACTAATCAGCGCTGGGGGAGTTTGATCCAATTGGAGCAGGCTGCTGGAGTTTTAGATTGGTTCCCATCACTTTTAGGCCATAATGGAACTCTGATTCTTAACTATCAGCCTGGCAGTGGCTTTTCATCTGCTCAGATCTGCTGATGCTGTTCCAGCCCCTCAGCCCTTCCAGCATGCAGCAGGAAAGAGCAGAGATATGGGAAGAATCCAAACTGGTTTATTCTCCCCAGCTCCCTGAGCCACCCTGGCAGCTCCTGCTGGTTTAGTCTGTGTTCAGCCTGGTTTGCACTGTGATTTCCATCCCTGCAGGGAATGGCAGAGGGCTGCAGCCCTGGCCTTGCTCTCCAGCTGGGTTTGACTCAGAGGACAGCACCTCCTTAGCTTTGTTTTCCACACAGATATGGTTCTCACTAGAAATCTCTCCCAGCCAGATGTAAAGGTCTGAGGGAGAGGGTTGGGAGGGGAATCATCTACCTTTAACATGACTGTATCTAAAGGTGTGGTCCAGCTCACTGCACAGCGAGGAACTAAATTAATTAGGAGTCTCAAAGGGTACAATTTTCTCTGCAAGACAAGGTAAGAAGGACTCAGCCCACAGAAGAAGGAGAAGTGAGATTGGTTGGCTTTAAGCATGCAGAGTCAATGGGCAGATCTGGTCTATGTTGCCAGGGTCTGTTTGCCACAGGAAATAAAAGCATTGTGTCCAAGAGACATTTTTGTACAAGAAGTGTGGAAAAGTGATCCAGGAGGAACCTTAAAATTGCTTTTAGCTCCGTATTTGTTCCTCAATAGGGTTTAGCCAATACCAAGAATTAAGACAGGGACTCTCAAAACTTCAAGCCCATTTCTTAACAGTGTGAGCTGCAAGATAAATCTCTGCAGATGGTGCTGTGCCAGTCTCACATGCTCTGTGAACCACGAGCAGACGGAGGTGCAGATTGTCCTCCAGGGGCTGCTTTACCCACTGGGAAACACAACTGAGTCAGGAGACAGCACTGCAAGCCATCATAAATCATGGTGACAGCAACCTAGCCACTTACAGGTCTCTACAGGAACTGATGAATCATTTATTAAAGCTCCCATTAGTCATTTATTACTCTTTTATAAACCATTTATCAGCTGGTATTCAAAATGGGAGCAAATAATATTTTTCACTTAAGATTCCCAGCTCTAGTGTATCTCAAGTCTCGCTGTGGTGTGTTTTGTCAAATTACAAAAATTTTATTCTGTTCACAGGAGGCAAGATCGCAAGACTGGAAAATTTTTTTCTAAGAACGTATATATTAAAAAAAATTATAACAGGAAAAGTATTTTCCCTAATCTTGTTCTCCCTGGTGGGACAGAATTATTTCTGTTGTTACATTTCTTTGTCCCAGAAATTGATGGATTTGAAGGCGAGGCAGGAAGAGGCAGAAAGAGGAGTTGTGTGAGGAATGGTTGCTCCCTGGCCAGATGAAGTTTGTTACGTGCCAGTGACAGCACTGTGACAAATCCCACTTTTCCAGCTTTGGTTGGGGATGGGCTGAAATCCCAAATCTGTGGCAGAGGAGAAATGGGGGAACTGGGGGCACTGCAGAAACACTTTCCCCTTCAGCCACACCCTGCATTCCTCTCCCAAGTGCCTGACAGGATTTGCCAAGGAGAGACAACATATCTGATATTAAGGGAAAATAACACATTAAAGAGCAGCAATGGAAGTTTTAAAAAATTCAGGGCAGATGATAAAGGCAAACAGTCAGAGGAATCTCATTTCTGAGTAGGCAGGAATAGAATAAATAGGATTCATTGGACTATACTTCTGGAGAAGGAAGAAAAGACAGAAAGGGGTCAAGTCCATATCTTTCTTGTGTTAGAAGTCATTTTTTTCCTCCCCTAGGTTTTAGGCAGTATCTGGGCAGAGCCAGGCCTCCAGGAGCACAAGAGGAGAATTTGCCAGCTCGTGTCTTTCAGCAGATGCCACACTGTTAATTTTTCATCACACCACAGCCACAGTGACATTAACTCTGGACTGAAATCCCTTTTTTTTGCAGGATACAACACTGCAGTGATCTGTCAGCCACTCTTACACTGACACAAGAAAATAATTCTCATTTTTGGAATGTTCTAGGTATAAAAGCAATACTCAGCACCATTAGTGTTCACCCAATCCAGCTCATTCCCACCCACTTGGAATATCCTGCAGGATGCAATCCAGGGAGCAGCTTTTCCAGAACAATCTGTGCCTGCTCCTTGCTTTGATTCATTCCTTATTTTCACATAAGCAATCCCTTGCTGCTGAACAAAACTTGAGCCTAAGGCCTTTCCCTGCTAGAAAGGAAACTCCAAAATCCTTTGTGACACAAAATAATAATTCACAAAATTAATTTTAAAACTTTTTCCCATTATAGAAATAAGGCTGTAAATTTTACAAAGAGGCCACTAACTTTGCAAGTATCTCTATTTTCAGTCTCTGTAATTTCAATCTGGCACACTATCCCAGCCACTGTGACCTTTTAAAAGGTAGACCTTGCTACCTCACCTGGGATTTTTGGAGGCACTCTTAAAATATTGCTCTATTTGGCATTAAAGATGAAATTATTAAAACCCCTGGAGGGAACAGGGTACTGTTTGCACACCTGAATGGATTTTTACACTGCTCAGAGCCTATTGTTAGCAGGAAGTGTAGATGTGAGACAGAACAAGACAGATATTTTGGCAGCTGTGGAGTGACAGGGCAGTAAGCAAATAATGAACTGGGCTGGATCCCACGAAGCAATGCTCGTTTATTGAGCCACCAAAGCCTCCAGGGCTTCAGCTCTTCCTCTGCAGGTGATAATGGAATTGCTCTGCTGGATCACAGCTCCTCCTGGGCTCCCTCCATGCATGAACTGGTCCTGCCCCAGACTGCAGGAGTGGGTTGGGGTTAGGGTGGAAGAACAGAATCACTGGACAAGCATTCCCTCCTCCAGGGGAGGGACTTTTCACAGGATCAGGTAGGGATAGGACAAGGGAGGGTGGCCTTCAGCTGAAGAAATGTGGATTTAAATTGGATATTTGAAAGAAATTCCTCCCTGTGAGGGTGGTGAGGAGCAGGTTGCCCAGAGATGTGGCTGCCCCATCCCTGGAAGTGTCCAAGGCCACCTAATAAAATAAATAAAAGAAGCTGCACTCTGGAATCAAAGCTTCAGATCTACTGAACTTGAGCTTTCTCCTTCAGGAGCTACCTTGGAAAATATTCTTTTTTTCTTTCTGCTCTAATTTGAATCAATAGTATTGCAGCCTGTGGTGTGCAGCTGGTATTAAAATGCAATAACTAAGCACTTCAGCAGAAAACCATAAAAAGTGGCAATAAATTAATTGATAGACACCTCCCTCCTCTTGCACCTGCTCCTAAAGGGGGCTGGCACCACACATTAAATGCTGATTTTTTCCTGCCTTCTTTATGGAATAGGAATATCGCTTAACAGGGCAGAGGGAAGATTTCTGTGGTCATCAGCATCTCTAAATAGTGAAAGGTTCAAACCCACATCAAACTATTACAAAGAAAAAGAGATGCCACTATGGCAAAGAGAAAAAAATGCAAGAAAAATATCTAGAGCAGACTTTTCAAAGAAAACAAAACAATGCTGTCTCTTCACACCTATTTAATTTCCATGCTAAAACCCCAAACTTTCCAGGGTATAAAGCATCTTCTACTGTCACTGACAGAACTGAATTTATGAGCATTTCTGAATTTCCACAGAAATTGATACCAACAGTAGATTTGTGGCTAAGCAGGCACATGAATTTTTGTGTCCAAATTGCCAAATTATTAAGTCAAACATTTATAATTATAGAAAGACTTCTTCAAAAGAATTCAATCGAGAAATATTTCTTCCAGAGAAGAATTCTCCAACTTTGGAAAGTCAAGTAGGTAGGACTCTGACTGACATGAATTGCTATCAATATTGATTAATCCAATAAATTCTTATTTCTAAATACACCAAGCTGTCCTTGTACATTGTTATTTTCCAGAGGATTAAAAAAATACAGCATTTCAAAGATATTTTAAGTATTGGTTGTCAGGAAACAGCTTTCAGAGCATTAAAGGCCTGATCTAAAAGGTAATTCTAAGGGAATTAATAGTTTGATCATAGTCACTTAATTGTCACCTATGTACTTGAAAGGTTTGGATCAGTCTCTCCATGATAATTTCAGGTGACTGAAACATTACTGGCAAAGCATTTTACTGGTGTAATTATAGATATTTCCTTGGCAAAATTATCATTGTTTCTACTTGCTCTTCTTTTTTAACCCTTCTCTGTCATGTTTGAATCTGGTATTCATTTACTTTGTATTTATAAAAGAAGCAATTATTCAAGTAAAATAACAGCAATTTGTTTCAATATAATCCATTGCCAAATCGCTAATATTAGGCCAGGAAACAATTTTTAAAAAGGTAAAAATATACTTCAGGTTAAATAAAAAATCTTCTACTGCAACAGGCTTCCCTTTTCTTCTTCCATAATTATCTTAAATCAGGATCCTCAGGTTTACTTCTCATATTTTTGGGATTTTTTTTTTTCCTTAAAAGTTTGCAGAGTCCCAGGAAAGTTTTATAGCAAAATTGAACCTGGCTGTTATTAGGTGAAACTTTTAAAATACTTTAATTCCCTCCAGATCCCAAAAAAAAACAAACTCAGTAAATGTAGGGGATGGAAGAGAGCAGTGTGAGCAGGGCAGGAGCTCTGGTGGGTGCAGGCAGGGAATTCCCTGGCCTTGGTTTTGGGGTTGATCAGGACTTTCCAGCACCCTCCAGCTGAATTCAATTTACAGGGAAAAAACCTTGCCTGGAAAATTCCACCTGTAGGTTAAATTTGAAGCTTTTAGGACTGGAACTTTAATTACAGAACCCCAAACTCTGGCTGCCTCACAGGGGAAGTGCTGTAGACAGGCAGAAAATGTTGTTTTCATCCACAGTCCTGACCATCCAAAGCCTTAAGCTAGTTTTGCTATTTCTCCCCACAGGAGCAAAAGGAGAAAGTTACCACCAGCAAATTTATTTTACTGGTTTGTACCCTGCTAGCCAATCTCTAAATGACAAAATTTTTTACCTTGTGGTTGCACTGTGGTTTGGAACTGATGCACACACGTTTATTAACGTGAAGAAAAGAAAAGAGCAGCTCCAGGAAAGTCTGTCACACTGAGCTAAAACATTCTGTACGTGTCTTCTTTCCTTAAAGAACATCTTTATATTTAGAACCCAGCTAATTACGATTGCTTGCACTGGTTTGTAGGGAACAGATGGCCAGCTCTTACCTCCTTCCTGGTGAATTCTGGTGCGTGGTCATTTTTGTCATCAATAAGAATGGTGGCAGTGGCTGTGCCTGTCAGTCCCACATCCATCCCACCCATATCCTTGGCTTCTATAACCAGCTCGTACTTTGGGCTTTCCATAGTCTGAGAAAAAAAAAACAAAAACAGAAAAGGAGAGGTTAAGGGGAAAAAAACCAGAGATAACATACTGTTTTAAATTAATATTAAAATAATAAATTTTAAAAACCCCAAAACTTTATTAGTGCTGATAAAACATAGCAGAGAACATATATGTTATCATAATTTCACTGAAACATAAGCACAGCTTTCTATGATATCAGCTGCTACCCTGGAAACCTCATTTGCAATCCAGCATGAAGGTGAATATTGGTAAACAGTACATAATTTATCCTGTTATTTAGGAAGATTAGGAAAGAGGTAAGAAATTAAAATATACTTGCTCTTTAAGAGTAAGCTCTACCTTCAGTGCACCAATATTTAGCAGCTTGCTTCATCAGTGTTATGACGGGTACATAATTAAATACTAATGTCACAATCTACATATAAATTCACATTATTAAATCCCATTCATTCTAGGTATTAGCATTTAGACTGGTAATCTAAGTTTGCTCCACTGAAAGAAACAAAAAAGCAGTTTCCAAAATGGGCAGAGATTTCCAGTTATTGCCCAAAGCAAATGTGTAGAGTGATATTAATGATTTCTGTTGCTGATATCTGATTGCCACGTCATGGGTTCTTATCCACCTACTGCAGAACCAGGCAGCACAGGCCCATAGCAAAATCCAGCTTAATTTCCACTCATAAAACACAGCCTGAATCTGGAAAAAAACTGATTTGTGGTCAGTTCTGGGATGGGAATGTGCCAGCCTTTAGAATTCCCACCTCTGCCATCAGGGATGGAAGCACACATGTGTCTGAAAGCTGCAACAAGTCAAGCCAGAAGATAAATTTTGTTCTAAAAACATATGGACTGCTAGGAAATCAGATGCCACTGCCACACAGGGGATCCTAAGAAATCTATTTCACGAAGTCTTACATTATTCCATGAAATTCATCTCAGAAGGCAGCAAACCAAGAACAGGAATTTGATTTATACCATCATAAAAAAATATGCAAAGAAGCATTACTGACACGTCTGCAACACAGACTCACCATGGAGGGGAACTAAATTTACACTTTTCATATATTTGTTTTTTAAACTGCATTAAAACCTGAATAAGACTTCTGTCCCCTCCCCTAGCTGAAACTTTTTCATTATTTTGATTAGAAAGTCATTATTATTGTATGGAAAATGTGCAAAGCCATTTATCACTTCGTGTTTATAAGCCTCTTTGCTGAGAAAGAAGCCCATTTTTACTCACAAATTGGCCTTTTTTCCTTTGAAAACCTTCCCATTTTCTATTGAAAGCAAGCCCATTTATGCTAGAAATTGCATCTACTGCAGTAGAAATGTCTGTGACAGGAGTCCAATGTTTAAGCTCGCGCAAAATGTGAAAAACATTGAATTTTGAGTAGTATTTCATATAATTATGAATACTTCACACTTCCCTGCTATGCAGCACTTCCTACAACTCGTTCTGACACCAAATATTTGCTTTGTTGGAGGAAGCAGCTGCTAACAGATGCAAACCCTGAGCAGAGGCTTGTTCCCATCAGAGGCTCTCTTTGCATTCTCTTGTAAAGGACCTTTCAGAATTCTCCTGCTTCCAGCCCAGCTGAGCCAGGCAGCAGCAGGGACTGTTTGGAGCAGTGTGATTTACCAAAATCTGGATTTCTGCAGGCAGAGCAGGGCTCCCTGTGCTCCCAGCAGCCCCATTCTGCAGGGATGCTGCTGAAGAGGGGCTGTGCTGGGGGGCCAGGGCTGCTCTGGAAGATCTCATGGCACCTCCTCAGCATTTCTCTCTTCTCAGGGGTCAGACCTTTGACCCAGTGTGTTCTCCCTCCTTTTTCTCCTGTCTTGTGAGGAATAAGTGCTGCTGGAAGGAGGCAGTGGAGAAGAACATCCTTCCTTCCCAGTGTCCAGCCCTGCCCAGCTGCAGGGGAGAAATAAATGCAGAACCCAAAATTTGTATCATTTTGGGAGCCCACAGAGACTCAGACATGTCCCACCAAGTCATTTCCTGTCACTAAACCCAGGCCTGCTCCTAAATGACCTAAGCACAGCCTTGCAAAAGCAATCCAATCAATACCACTTGTTTAGTGAGATATTAGCAACAGAAATAAGCCCCAGCTCTCAACAAGTGGGATCTGCAGCTGCAGAGGGTAATGGATTATTTTAATAAATGAACATCAAGTCGCTGCTGGTGTGGCTTGCTATTTATCTCCTGTGACTTTGTGGAGTGTGACACTGTTGAGAGGGTTTGTATAATTACAGCAGGAGAGCCATTCCTTTCCCCATAAATTTTCCCTTCAGTCACTCAGCCGCGGCAGGGGTGACACTGCCAGCTCGTGTGGCTTTCCAAGGAGGGGAGCTGTGTCCTGAGTGCTTCCTCCAGAGGTCCCCTGCCTGTCACCCCCACCAGAGTTAACACTGCCAGCAGGTCCCACTCCCCTGCTGCCCTGGCAGAGCAGGCAGAGGCAGCAAGGGCACTTTTTCAGAGCTCAGGTTCCTGACAAAGCCAGGAGCTGATCACAGCACAGGGAATGAGCAGCGCAGTGCGGGCACTCACAGGTGGAACGAACCAAGGGAGAGCTTCCAGGAAATGCTGAATGAAACCAGGAGATGACGGGTTTCTGCTGCCTGTTAATCTTTCAATATTACAGATACAATAAAAAGCTATCAGTGAGTGAAGAGAAGCAAGCCCAGTATTTCACACCAGCAGCAGGAACAGTCCGAGCCTTGGTCTGGGCTGTCCTAATTCAGCTGGAATTGGCAGCACCATCAGTGCAGCAGAACTCAAAATGTAAGGTGGGAACCAGTGGAACTGCCTGGGTGATTACAGGGAAGGTTTAGGGTCCTTGAGGCATGCTCAGTACGACAGCACTCAGCCTTCCTTTAGTGCTTCAGTCTTCATCCAAAAAAAAAAAAAAAATCTATATTGGGGACAATAGAAATCCCAAACTCCCAGAAAGATGTGAAAGCAAAACATTCAAAATTCTTACAAAGGATCAATACTTTCAATACTAATTATCATAATTATCAATAGAGAGCATTCTGACTATTCCGTGGATATTTGTATTTCTGTAATGATGTAACAGTGCCTCGGCTCTTCTATTTGTAATTCTGTTTATAAACTATGTATTCATGCATAATTCTGTATCAGGAGAGTGCTGCCTTATCGTATTTGGTACTAATGACTTTATAATATAATGCTAACCAGAAAGAAAAATTCTTCAGATTGAAATAATTTCAGTTGGTGCTAAATAAATGCTTGTGTTCATTTAAGATGATAATTGCATATAATGCATACTGAATATGTCCTATTAAGACATAATCAATGTTCTTGTTGAGTAACAGTATCAACATTGAATCTAACATTATCCGACTATGCTTGTCAGGATTTTGACAAACGTAAAATTTAAAAAAAAATGGAGCAAAGTGACTATTAGCAGCTCTAACAGACATAATGCTTTGATAATTATAATATCAGCATCTATTTTAAATGCCAGTTTCTGCTGCTTAAAAAGGGCGATATACACAGAGGCTTTGCATTTAGAGTTTGAATTACAGTTTGATGAATAGAAAAACCCAAACTACTCTGTAACATAAATCCTCTTTAGCTCACCAATTTCCAATTTCTTCATATCATAAAGGAAGGTCTACAGTTTAATCACTGTAATAATGTACTTGTGTTATGAAGAAAATCAATATCTATTTATTACCCGTGGGAGACGTGGAATCCATGGATATATCTGGAAGCCAAAGGAAGACTAAATTTTCTCCTTCAGCAGTAGCCATTAAAAAAGGAAAGAGGTTGCTCCAAAGTTTGAACCAAATTGGTTTCCTGGCCAGAGTTATTTGTTTTCCATCATGATGAAATCTGTGACTATTTAATATATAGGGTGTATAGGATCAATGCCTCATAACTTACACATTTATTTTAAATCACACATAAATTTGCACATTAATTCTTCATAATGCTGGCCTAACCATAGGGCTTGTGTAGATGGATGAGTTTGTTACGTTTTACATGAAAATACAGGAATTTTATGTGAATACTTTCAACAGTCTGTGTAAAATTATAAGTTTTTACTGATGTACAAATTAGGATTTGGATACTGAATTAATATCACTTTGTAGAAGGCTGTACACACATGCATCTTAGCTGTTTTATATATATATTAATATAAATATTAATATAAGTATTAACACCACTTAAGGGAGTTTCCTTACATGGATGATGATATTCATAAGAATTTCTCCTCAGGTAGAGACCACCAACCTCTATGACAGAACAATGGCTGAAGCTCTGGTTTAGTCTGAGCTATTTCCTCTTAAATCATTATTCTTTGTTAGGCTACTACTAAAAGCAACCCAGGGAAGAGAGAAAATATTCAGAATTTTGAATAAAAACCTTAATTGTTCTAAAAGACACCACACCACTGAACTTGGAGCCCTTACATTAGTTTTTACCAGACAAAGATATTTCCCTTCATAACAGAAGGATGTTGATGTGCAACAGCTACTCACTAAATGCTCATAGTTTGGGAAAAAGATTGTTTTCCATGTCAAGTATAATAATTTTTAATAGCTTTGGAGAATAAGAATCACAATGTTTCAAGGAAAATACTTGCTGTCAAATATACTGAAATCACCCTTTTCTTTTAAAAACACAAGCTATGTTTCAGCTTTCCTCCTGGATCAATGTATGTAATTTCTTTTTTTCTTTTCTTTTTCAGGCAAAAAGTTCAGTTGATCCTCATAATTAAACAGTGCTGCAGAAAAATCTTTCACTCCAGTGTGAAAGCATCAATTATTATGTAAGGTTTTGTGCTGATTTTAGACCACTTAATCACTCTTGTAATTCCACACCAGAGGGGCCAGGAATACAAAGACAGCACTGCTGTCTCCCAAGGCCTCTGCTGGCAGCAGACAAGGGCTGGAGTGAGGGTCTGCTCCCCAGGAATGGGCTTGAGCAGGGAAAAGACAGCTCCATGGTGGTCTGGGAGCAATTCCAGACCCTGATGTGTGCAGACATTCCCTGTCTGGGTGTCACTGACTGTCCCCTTCCAGGGGCTGGGAAGAACACACACTGCCATTCTTGCTGGGACAGAGCTCCTCTGGGCTCAGAAAACATGGGAATTCCAGAGCTCAGAATCCATGGGAACTCCAGAGCTCAGAACCCGTGGGAATTCCAGAGCTCAAAACCCATGGGAACTCCAGAGCTCAGAACCCGTGGGAATTCCAGAGCTCAGAACCCGTGGGAATTCCAGAGCTCAGAACTCATGGGAATTNCATTCTTGCTGGGACAGAGCTCCTCTGGGCTCAGAATCCATGGGAATTCCAGAGCTCAGAATCCATGGGAACTCCAGAGCTCAGAAAACATGGGAACTCCAGAGCTCAGAAAACATGGGAACTCCAGAGCTCAAAACCCATGGGAACTCCAGAGCTCAAAACCCATGGGAACTCCAGAGCTCAGAATCCATGGGAACTCCAGAGCTCAGAATCCATGGGAATTCCAGAGATCAGAATTCAGGACAATCCAAAGCTCAGAAACCATGGAAATTCCAGAGCTCAGAATCCATGGGAATTCTAGAGATCAGAAATCAGGACAATTTCAGAGCTCGGAATCCATGGCCATTCCCGAGCTCACAATCCCACAATCCATGGCAATTCCCGAGCTCCCAACCCATGCCAATTCCAGAGCTCCCAATCCATGCCAATCCAGCTCCCCTGTTGGAGCTCCCCTGCCCTTCCTGCAGCCACAGGATTCTTTTGGGAGAGGAACCATGGGACTCATGGCCCAGCTTCCCATGGGCTGCATCAGAACCACCCCTTTCACAGAGCCTGCACCTGGAGAGCCTCCAGCCCTGCCTGTCCTGCAGCTCTGAGTATCCTGGTGCTTTAAATGGTACCTGGCACTACTCCTATTCCTTACAGACTCTCCACCTGCCCCTGTTCATACTCCAATTTTTGGTGCTGGATAGAAAATACTGTATGTGTTTAATGAACATTAACTGTGTTAATGAACTGCACCCCAAAACACTCCCAGGGATGGACTTGGTTACATCATTTCCCTGGTGCTTAACATTTTCCAAAGCTTCATACTGAACACTGCAACAGTGCTGGAAGGCAAAAAATTTCCAAGAGTTTTTCCATTAAAATCAGAATATTTGGTTGGAGACATTAAGAGCCTGACTGACAAATGTAGGAGGCACCATTCTTGCCTGTCCTGATTATTACACTTCTAAAAAAATTTGCAACTACTACACAAAATGCCAAGTTATGCCTAATTATAATTACAAGGGTAACAATTTAGACAAAGCATATGAAAAGAGCCGTGTCTCAGAATAAATTTCTGCATCAGGATGCCTGGCTGCATGAGTGAAGGTAAGAAGCAGTTCAGCTTTTCCAACAGGACTTTCAATCTGGTTGTCTCCACCAGCAAAATCTCAAGTGAGCTGTCAGGAGCACTCAAGATAACAATTCTCTTCTGTATTACAAATATTTACTTCAACAAAGCTGCCTTTTTTTCCCAAATCATTATGTTGCTGTAAAAAATGTTCATTTCTACAAATCAATATATTTTCATAAAGACTGGTCTCCTGCAACACCCAATCAGCTCTATTTGCAGTGTTAATTATATATTTCATTTTAACAGTCACAATTTGCAATTCAAATAATCCACAGGCCAAAAGGTATTTGCTGAAAAAAATGGTCAAATAATTTTCAGCTATTAACATGTTAGAGTTGTACAATCTGTTTGCAGACAATTTGTGAGGAGAAAGGAGGGCAAAGTTGTTCTAATAAATTATTAGTTGCAAATTATTGAATTATTCCTAGTCCCTGCTGTAGGTAGGAATGAGTCTATTTAAATCCAAAAACATGAAAGGAGAGACAAGTTTCTCCTACACGGTAACCTCAAATGGCTTTTAGTAGACAGCTTTTCAAATATCTCTATATAAAAATCCCAGTGCCAA
The DNA here is from genome assembly GCA_013397375.1 of Toxostoma redivivum. Classification (NCBI taxonomy): domain Eukaryota; kingdom Metazoa; phylum Chordata; class Aves; order Passeriformes; family Mimidae; genus Toxostoma; species Toxostoma redivivum. The sequence continues at coordinate 938,579 of VXBI01007755.1, read as the reverse complement.
GAGAATTCCCTGGGTATGTGGAGGGTGTAAAGGTCAGATAAAATGGATCAGGACAGAGATGAGCAAAGGAGTTCTGGAACTCTCAGAGAGGAGAGCTCAGGAGCAACCCCAAAACAATTCAAGCCTGAAAAGATTCTCAGGCTAGAATAAATCAGCACAGCTCCACCGATTTCAAATGGACTTCCCAGGTTTATTTACACTTTTATTAAGCTCTAACTTGCCCAGTGTGTGAATGGAAAACTGGCAGGTTCCCATAGGTTTGTATTCAAACCAAACCAGAACTCAGGGTGAGAGGCTGCTTCCAAAACATCATGGCACCAAAAACATGGGAACCAAAGGTCCCAGAGCCCACACTTTGGAAAAAGTCCCCAAATTCCCCATAAGAGGAGGATGAAGGTGATTCTTCCTGCCTTGTTGCAGCTATAATCACATAGAAACGAGGGAAATGTGCAGTGCTCACAAGAGGGTGCCTGTGTTTGTGCAGCACAGCCCTGGACACTGGTGACAAGTCCAAGGCATGGACCTGCAGGGGAGGGGGTCAGCCCATGCTGTCAATGTTTCATACAGAAGGAGCTCCAGCTGTCAGCACTCCCCTTGCTCACTGGGGACAAATTGCTCTCCCCAGAGCTGTGGCCAGGAGCAATGCCACTTCTCAGTGACCTCATGATAAACACACTCTGACCTGCAGCCCCAGAGCAGGGCAGCCCTTCACTGAGCAAAGAAACAAAAGGCTCAGATCAAGCAGCTTTCCCCAGGCTTGAGTTTGCTCCTCCTTGAGTCTGATTCAGGCTCAAGAAGCCTTGAAGTATTTCCTGCAGGCTTTGGAGGAGGATATTGAACAGCCCTGGAGTTTTATCTCCTTAAGATGCCAAGAAGGAGATTGGAACAAGGCAGAAGTAATGATTTTATGTCGAAGGAGGGCAGATTTAGATGGGATGTGAGGAAGAAATTCTCCCCTGTGAAGGTGGGCAGGCCGTGGCTCAGGATGCCCAGAGCAGCTGTGGCTGCCCCTGGATCCCTGGAAGTGCCCAAGGCCAGGTTGGACAGGGCTTGGAGCAGCCTGGGACAGTGGAAGTTGTCCCTGCCATGGCAGGGGTAGAAGAAAATGAGCTTTAAAGTGTCTTCCAACCCAAAACTCTATGATTCCATGCAAACTTGGAGCTCCTCAACTTAAGGTTATTTTCCATATTTTTCTTGCCTTGCAAACCCAGGTCTGAACCAGCAGCAAATCAGGACACAGCTTAAATCCTGACAACACAGGACCCTGTGTCCCCAGACTGCCCTTCCTAGCACAGAGTTCTGAAGGAATATATTGCAGGACTCGGAGTGAAATCCAATGCTGATTATTTTATGATCTTCCGCAATCAAGCAATCCATCATCTCACAAGAGCTGAATTTAGATTGATCAAGTTTATACCTCTGAGACCTGCCTGGATTCCAATGCCTAATTGCTATAATCTACCTCATCATCTCAAGACACCACAGACCCACACAGAGCTTTTCTTCCCCTTTTCATCAAACAGCAAATCCCGTTGGGTGTTCAGCCAGTCCAGCTCACTGAGATGCATGCAGCTGACCAGAGCAGTGCCAGGGAAGGTGCTTGACCAGTGCCCAGGCAGGGTTTGTGTGCACTGCTGCTTCACTGCTGCTCAGGACACACCTTTGGAAACGACCTTGCCCAGTGCCTGCACTTTTCACTCTGCTTTATATCACTGAGAGGGTGAAAATTGAATTTCTCTCAGCTGGAGGATGTGCCCTGGGCCTCACCTGCTTCTCACAGTCCCAAAGGCTGTGACAGCACGGGAGGGTGACACTCACAAGACCAGGATGAACCATCTGAAAGGACCTCTTGGTCCTCCATCCTTAACCCCAGCCAGCACCTCTACATCCACAGTAGCTCAGCACCCTTCCTGTGCCCTGTTTCCACTGCAGGAGGTGAACCAGGCTCTTTGTTTGCTGTAACAAATCAGGTTGTGACAAGATCTTTGCACAGCAGCTGAAAATAAAAGTTTGCCATGAGTTTCAATTTATAATCATCTCACCCAGCGTTTTCTGCCTAGGCAGTACAAGATAATAAGTTTTGTGATACTTGCCTAATGCCAAATTTTTAGATGATGTGTTATCAAATGAATCAAAATGAAGCTTACTGGGTTAACATCAGAAATCACATACTCACAAATTAGGCCCACTTAGATTATATTTCCCTCCCTAAACATTCCAATTCCCCCAACAGAAAGCAATGTGATATAGGTCAGGATGGAAATTGTGTTTCTGCTGTGTAATCTGCTTTGCAAATTTGTATCAGTGGTCAAAATGCCCAGAAAACTCAATTACTGACTTGTTACCACAACCATACATCAGCAGGCCCCGGCAGACAGAGGTTATTTCTAAAATTAGTACCCTAATGCTAAAAGCAGATTCTATGATTCCAGATGTACAGCCTTTGCTTGATGTTTATATTGTTAAATATTAATGGAAGCACTGTCTATTATTTCAGGCAAATTATCAGGGACATAATAGTCGAGTTAAATTGGTCCATTGTCAGTTGGAGCTGGAGGGGAAAGAAAGCCTCTGTGTCTGCTTGAACACCACATTTCATGTGATATTCTAATCAAAATAGTCATCAAATGTTACTTTTAATCACTATTATCATTTTTCCTTGAACTTTCATTTTTTATGCAAATCTTATTTTAGAGTTTAGTGTTCTATTGCCAGCAATAATTCCAGGTAGCTTTTGAAAGAGAGGACCCTGCTGAGAGTGTAATGAATCAGTAAATGATACCAGCTTTGCTCGTGGACAAAAACAATTCTGGTGGCTGCATTTACACTCTCTTTGGGCTGTACCTGCAGAATATAAATTGGCCTAATTCTAAATCATCCAAGGGAAAATGATGCAAAATGGATTTCAATTACACTATTTCTGTTTTACCAAGAAGCTTATCACACTATGGGGTGAAAAATCAACCTCTCCATAGGATTTGTGTTCTGATGAAAGATGTAACAATGGAATTTTACATTTAAAATTTCTCCAGTCAATTTCATTCTTTTCTTTCTTACTCCTACGTATCTTTTTATCACTTCATTTCATGATAAAAAAAAAATAAATCCCTTTTTTGGAAGTCCTGCATTTTCTGCTTGAGTTAAAAAGTTCTCTTTTTGCTAGACTTTCACAAACTACTTTTATTTTCTGAGAGCATCTGCCAACCAAACAGCTCCCTCCCACCATCCCTAAGTCAGGCTTTGTCTTCTTGCAACCAAACCAACACTTGTAAGTTATTCTCACTCTCAGACTTAGCCTGTCACTGCCTCATGCACATTTTGCACTGCAGTACAGTTGCTTTTGTGAAACAATAATTTAGATGGCAGAAAATATAGGACAGGTTTCTCAAATAAGAAGAAATAGTACTGCAGTATAAACTCAGCTTCCCTGCTGTGCTCGTGCTACTCAACACCAGAAATTTCTGGAGGCCTGGTGCTCTATAAAGTTGTTTCATATACAACTTTACTTTAGGAGAACTCCTAAGGCACACTGGAAAGAAAAACAAAGTCCTGCCAATGTGCAGAATTAACTCTTAATGACTGAGAGAAATCTACTGTTTTTTCTTAAAGGGCAAACTGCAAATAAGTGAAAAACACTTAGCACCATGAGGCAGAGGGAAGGTGGATGCAGGAGGTGGGGTACAAGAGGACATGGGGGTGAGCAGAGGTCAGGGAACTACAACTGAGAGAGCTCAGAAAGAGTTTAGCAAACTCCAAGTCCCATTTCCAGGCAGTTCTTGTAGACTAAAAGCAGTGAGGCCAACAAAGGGGAGAATAGAATGGGAGGCACTGGAAGCAGGAGGAGAAGTGGGAGGAGGGAATACCTGAGCCCTTTGAAGAACTGGCAAGAGCTACAGCCAGTAACTTATTAAAAGAACTTTTCAAAGCCAGGAGGGGCTGAGCTGTGGATCTGAGCAGCACTGCCACACCCAGCCCAGCCCTGAGCCTCAGGGGCAGCTCTCAGAACCACAGCCCTGTCCTGCTCCCCTTGGTCTTGCCCTGAAGGTGAAGGGCTTGGATTCTGCTGCTTGTCCAGGATATGCTCCCTGGAGATGTGGAATGCTCCTAAACTGCACAGTTTGGGTGCCTCAGCTCTGCCAAATCCACATCCAGCTGTTCTGGAGAGAGAAGTGTTCAGTCCCTGCTCACCCCTGAGTGCCTGAAGGGATCCACACATCCCTGGATTCCCAGTGTGGCTCAATGGCACAGCCTGAAGGGATCCACACATCCCTGGGTTCCCATGGCTCCCATGGCACACTCAGAACTGCAGCACTGACAAACTCTGCCCACAGCCAGGATGTTCTGATAAGCAAGCCTGGCCCCAAGCTTTGGAAAGCATGAAAAAAACTGGGTCAAAACCCAGCCCCTCTTAGACACACGTAGATAAATGTAATTTTATAGTGCTGACAGCTCCTAAAGATCTGCAATTAAACCGAATAAATGACTGAGGCACCTTTTCAATTCTTTGCAGATTGGTGTTTCCTGTGTCTGGAATGTGCACATGAAACCTGAAATTTGTATTTCAGGGCATCCTCCAACACTCATTGGTCCAACAGGATATTTCATACTGACCTCAACCAGCTCAAGATCTAATTCCTGACATTTCTGCAGGCCCCAGAGAGTGGGACATTCTGGAATGCCCTGCAACCTTTACTGAGCCCAAGAAACTTTTATTCACATAATTAATTTATGTGCACAAATCTCTTGCTGAAACCAACACTGAGCTGCAGGATCAGGTTCATGGGCTGGAACTACTCCAAACTACTTCTGCAAAATGGGAATCAAAGCAGGCCCAGCAACCGTAGATCTAATGGGATTTAAATATAATTAATATTGAATACTAAAAATTATAATGTGTAATCATAATGACAATTCAAGCTTAACAAGAGCAGCACAGTAATGAATGAATTAAAAGCAATACACTTTCTCACTCTCAACAGAAGTGTTTGAAACTATGTTTTAATACAAATCCACTGTTTGAACTGAGATTAACAAATATTAGTCTCATTATAAATTTTAATATTATTTGCATAAACTTTATTGAGAGAGAAAGAAAAGGAAGAAAGAAATTTCAATTTCACAAGAAAATTGGAAAATTAAATTTTCTTAAAAGCCTATCTTAAAAGTCACTTTAAGTTAAACAGATTTCCAGAGGCAGGAAATGCTGAGTTAACACTACAACAAATTGGAAGGGAGGCTACAAGTGAAACAATTAGCTTAATAAACAGATGGAGAAGATGCTTCTAAAATTACTGCCTTTGTCAAATGTTCAGCATCTTAAGCCTGGTAAGATGCTGTTTATCAAAGTAGGAGTGCAATTTCTGGTGAAAATGTGAAATAAAATTCATATTATTAGATAAACAATGTTTTAAAGCAGGACGTGGTACACAGCTGAAAGTAAAGCAGAATAAAAAGAAATCAGCACCTAGTATTCGTCTCTGGGATTCAAAGCTGGCAACAGGTAATCAAGGAGGAATTCAGTTTTCCTCCAGTGCTCTCCCTCTCCCCAGACTTTGGATTCTCTGTATCTACCCTTGCTTCAAAAATATAATTTGGTTAAAAAGGTGGGTTTCTTCTTGTGGAGGAGGACCTACAAGAGAGTGTCAAAATATGATGAGTTTGGACTCCACTGATTTCTCTGGACTTGAGGTTTTGATTTGGTTCTAGGCCAGGGTAAGTAAAATGCATTTATAATATCCATGGAATTTATCAGACTTTTTTTTTTTTCCCAAGTGATTCCAGCTCCAGGTGGTGAAGAACAGCATCAAACACCCATTTGAGAGATCATTCAGATCATTCATCATTTTGAGTATTCCACTGAACCCTCCCCACACAGAGATAACCAACACCTTGTTATTTGGGTCATTATGGAAATTTTCCCTTACAGCACACTTAGGAAAGCAGTACTTTAAAGGAAAATGTCACAGCACCAGGAAAGGAAAATATGCAGCTTTTAAAGTGCCTCCAAACAATGGCAAATTGCAAAGCATTTTTTGATTATTCCTGGCAGATTGAAGGATTATGTTGAGTTTAATCAATATTTTTGAGACATGGTTCCCCAGAATCCAAGCCTTTTAACCAGAATTTTATACAGCTGAGACATTCCTCCATCAATATTGAGAGCAGACGATTGATCCCTCTGTTAGACAGAATATAACGTCTCCAAAACCAGCCCTACACTAAAGGAGCATCACATCCTGCCCTTAAAGTTTATTTACAGATGCTCTGTTCACCAAAGGTCAACACACTTATTCTGACAGCATCCAGAACCTCTCCCTGCAGGGATCAAAGGAAATATTATGGGATCTTTGACTGACATGCAACTGCTGGAATTTTTCCAGCAATCCCCAAACCAACTGGCTAATAATAAAGGCATCTCTGAACATAATTCTGTCTTCTAAAGGACCTGCTGGAATGTGCAGTGGGGACTGGGCCAGGAGGGCTTCACTTGCACTTGGAAGGATAAATCCAGCAGGTGCCCACTTTGTTTGTGCTGTTGGTATCCAGTAACTTGAGACTTCATGTGCTGCTCTTCCATTCACTCCCTTCCCCACACACACAAGTTACCAGGAAATACAATTTAATTATAAAATTAATTATAAATGACATCTCTTGGTGACAGGTGGAAAAGGGATGGGAGAAAAGCTACACAGAGATTCACACTCCCAGTGAAGGGTGCTGCAATAACTCCCATGTCAGCAGATGTACAAGTTCATGTCAATGAACACGTTTAGGAAATAACAGTTTAGGTTAAGTAACTTTAAAAAACACAAAGCTTTCATTCTCACAAATGCCTTTTTTAGCAGGACCTCTTTTCCCAAGCCTTGCACGACAGCAAGGATCCAGCTATCAAAGGACACTATTTAAATCTGACAGTGCTCCTCTTGCTGTGCAAGCCATCAGTTTAGCGTGCAGCAGGACACCCAGAAGTAATGAAATGTGTCTCCACATGCAGATCCTGATGTCTGGCACCAACACCCGTTAGCTGGATGCAGCAACACCCCCCAGGCAGGTTAAGTGAGTCAGTGATGAATGGCATGACCCGAGAGGTCCCAGTGAAAATCACTACATCTACAAACAGACTGAGAGCCTTCCAGCTCCCAGTCTGGAGCTCTGAGCACTTCCTGCCTTTTAGTTATAAATGGAAAGATCAAGACTGCCTTTCTGTGTTCACAAGGACCTGCACAGTTCCCCTGATGGCTGATGCACATGTCCCTGTGTCCCTTTCTGTCCCCACTTTGCTGGCTCAAACCTGCAGCCTGCAGGGTCGTGTTCCCCACAAATCCAACATCACAGTAAAGAAAACAGCATGTGTCCTCCTTGTTTCTGCTGGCGTGGCTTCTGTGTTTCAGTGGTTTTCTTGTTTGAATATTTTCATCTTCACTGAGTGTTTCAGTAAAATCAAGAGTTTAATTACCTTGGGAGGCAGCAGGGGTGTCAGGCTTTTGGATGAGGTCAGCTGCTGGCTGCTTGTCACTGAGGGACTCTAATTGGAGCATTTGCCTGACAATTTTAAAGGCAATAAGCTTTATAATAAGATATTTGCATTTCTAGTTTGGTTTAGGTGTATCTTTGCTTATTAGGACTTCTGTGGAAACAGCATGCACATGCTTATTTTCCTGAGACTAACTTTAAGCCCTCTAGGAAGTTTGTTTCTACCATTTAATGGCTATTTTTGTGTGGTGCAACAGGGGTCTCTGATGCTCGCACAAAGTTTGAGGCATAACTGTTCAGATGCAGTTTTTACCTGGAGGACAACAGCTGAGCTTCCCTTGGGAAAACAATAAGGAAAAATAAAATCAAAATTCTCAAGCCACTGGGCCTAGATTTCTCGATGGCCAAGTGACACACAGCCATTCCCTGAAGAGGCAATAAAAACATTCTAATATTAAAGAGGTCATCACACACACTTAGAAAACACTCTGTGTGTGTCAACCTTTGGAGACCTGAGGAAGAACCTCTGTTATTCATGCCATTGAATGAATGTGTACCTTCCTTCCTCTGTGTGCCTTCCAATTCTTTATAGAGAAAGCTTAATGGCCATGGATTATTTGCCTCATTGATTATGGTGCTTGGAAATAAAACAATGGGAAATATTCATTATAATGCTCCCTTGTATTGAACTTCCACTTGGCTGAAGTATTAAAACAAGCTGCAAGGAAAATTAAACCTCAGAAAAAAATGGCAGGTTTATTTATGAACATGAGAGACAAACTAACAGCTCTATTCCTCTTGGTTTGCAGTGGTTATACTCTCAGTGGGTATATGAGCTCTCTGCTCTGGGCTCACTCTGTCTATCCAACAGGTTTTTGTTCTCTTCTATTACTAGGTGGCAGCCTAAGAACAGGAACTGGGGGCATGTGGGAGGTGAGATTGCAAAAAAAAAAAAAAAAACCAAAAAAAACCAACCCAGCAACAACAACAAAGCCACCAAATGACTGCAAAGAATAAAAAAAGAAACTCATTGTTACATTCAATATTTCACGAAGAATAATTTGTGTTGTGAAATTTGAACGTCTTAATAATTAGAAAATTCCAAACACGCTGACTAAAGAGTAATCTCAGAAAAAGATATTAATGGAAGAAATGGAATAATGGAGGACTATTAGGGTGAAAAATTACCTGTAATTTCTTCATCAGTTATTACAGATTGAGACATATTTTTTGAGAAACATCTGCAACATATTTTGACAAAGCAAATACCAAAATATCATCTCAAATGCTACAGAAATATTCATTTATGATATTATTTTATTGTGACTAAAGATCAGGGATTCATCAGTTGATTATAGTTTGCTGTGTGGAATCAATAACATTAAACAGGCAGATTGATCCCTAAAAGTTTTAAATTATGCTTAGCTGAGAAGCTAAATAAAGGTTTAAATGAATGCATGTGAAAAGTGAACATTGGATATCACTGGATATTGACAATTTATTAGCTGAATAGTCACTAATTACCTTTTTTGACATCCTAATGGCCAGTGCTTTCTGCTGTCAATAAGCTGTGGCTGTAATCCCAAAATGCTGCTCTAAGTCAACACAGAACTAAATCCACATCACTCAGTGAAAGTGGTAAATTACTCCCCTGGAACTGGAATTCCTTAAGCCCTGGTTAGTGCATTTGATGACTGTCTCATTAATAATAGAGCAAAAATGCTTCAGGGATTTATGGTGGCAAGAACTGATGATTAAATCTTTTTTTTAGATTTAAGGGTGGCATGAAAGTGCCATCTGAGATCCAGGAAGAACGATAGGGATTTCATCTTGCTTGCTTCTTCCTGAAGATAAGGTGACTTCTTTCCCAGCACTTTTACATTTCATCTCTAGAGTGAATTAATATTTTTAAAGGCCAAGCTTGTGGTTTCATTTTTCACTTTGACAGGTTCTGAAATGCAGATAGATTTGATATCATATGGAATATTTCTCTTGTTTTAGTTTAGTCATCTTTTGTTCTAATGCCACTGAACAAACCAATGACTTTTCAAATGACCCTGTAAAAACACAAGATCAGAAAACAAAGCTGTTCCTGTCCAGCTGGGAAATCATCTGCTCATCTTGAGGAAGATGTCTTTGGTTCTTATTTTTTTCCCTTTTCCAGCAGTTTCTTTTTAATCTATCCTAGCAAGGGGTTTAACAACAAAGGATCTCTTTGAAAAATCCTGTTGAGATTTATAACAGTGAAAATTCTTAGCACTGAAGTTCAAAGGTGACACTACAACAAACTGCTTGTCTCACCTGTGTCCTTTCATTCTCCTACTTGGTAATTATTTTGGGGGGTTTTGCAATGCTAAAAGGAAACATCAAACATTGAGATTTAAATAATTGCAATATGTAAATATAGATGCCTGTAGATAAAGCTATAATATAATATAAGAGGGAACCCATGGACTGTAGGAATAACCAATGTCCTTGTGTTCATCAGGTCACAAGAGATGGAAAACGCTTTCTAGAGAATAGATTTGCTATTTTGAGGAGAATATTGCTTTATTTGCCATGGGAAAAGACACCTTGCTTTCACTTTGGGAAAGAAGTGGCAGTTTTAGAAAGAGCTTTGCCTCCCAAATGCCTGGATCACCCTGGGGATGTGCCCAGGGGAAGAACTGATGAAATCCAAGCCTCTTGAAGTATTGGATTTACACTTGTCTTTGTAGAGCTGCAGAGCTTTGTAAAGAGTCTTTTACAAAAAAGTGAAGAATTTGTTTATTAGAAAATTGTCTATATAATGCATGCAGAAGTGTAAAGGAGGTGTCAGCAGGGTTTATCTAACACATGCATTAAAGCATTAGCATGAGTGTGCTGACTATGCAGAAGATATAATTTCTTGGTCTAGAAACTTGCTCCAAGTGCTGCAATCTTGATTTTAAATTAGCTATTAAATTATAATATGTGGTTTACTAAACAGTAATTAAAATCTAATTTTTATTAATGCTGTGAATATTAATCCATTCCAGGTTCATTTGTTTTACATAATTCTTATAAAGCAATGCATTGCTGCTCTTCTAAAATATTTTTTTTGTGTAGCATTTCCTCCAAGAGGAACTGGAAAAGGTCCCTGTATGCATCCAACAGTTCTCAGTGTGATTTATTTTTGAGAAACTAACACCATATGGGCTCTCACAGCATCCACTGTAATGGTATTGGCCACTGGCTTATTTTTCTGTGCTGTTTTGTAGACTGTGAGGACATGAGGTGAATGCAAAACCTGCCTGCAAGGTATCAAAGTGATGGAGCATTAGTCAGGAGAAGAGAAAACTTCTCCAAGTGATGATTGACTAGGGATGTGTTTTCCTGCAGACATCTTACATTGTATAACGAAGCCATAATATGAACATACATTATTCTGTGTCTTCATTAGAAATTTAAACAAGCTGTAAGAGCACTGAGGATAGACCCCAATGTGCACAGCAGAGCTCAGGGGGTGATTTATTATCATCTTAAACAGAAGCAGAATTGGACTTGACACCACAAACTTTGATTCACCTGCATCAAGACAACTACATGTCACTAATTCCAGCATGAAGTAACACCCAGAATACAAATTAGTATTGGAACAGTATTTTCCAACTGCTTCAATTCATTCTAAAACAACAGGCAAGTCATGACAAGATAGAAATTAATTTTAAAAAAATTTCAAAAAATTTCTGGCCAGTATCTGATATATCAATTGCAAAGTCATTCAGTTGCATTGTACAGCTAAAAGGTCAAATACTTTATATTACTTGATTAAACAGAAAACACAAATCAGATGGTGTAAGACACAACACTGAAAAATTTATGTAGCAGCAGGAGAAAAATGAAGCACAAAGTATTTAAATGTTTCCCCAGGTCACAGAGCAAATTTGTGTCAGCAAATGATTCTAGAATCCTCACTCCCAGGACAAAGCTGTAATTGCAAATCTGTGCATCTTGGAGCAGTGTCTGATTCCTAATACAAAACAGCTTTTTATTTAGCAAAGACATTCAGTCCTTTGTGCAGGGAATAAACTGAGGCATGGGCAGATTTCTGCCTGGGAATAGGAGGATGAGGAGGAAAAGAGCTTTTTAAAGAAATGTCGTGTATTTGCTCCAGTGAACACACAGCTCAAAGAGCGAGCTGAAATCCCTTTCAGCCATGGGCACCTCTTCAGCTGGGGAGCACAGAGCTGCCAGCACAGGCAGGACTCAGGGGGGGAGCACTGCCTGATGCACTGAGGGCAGGGTGGAAAACCTCCCCATGTGTGGCTGCAACTTTACAACACTGCAAAGGAAAGGAAATGCAGCAAACAGGACTGCCCTGCTCAGGGGCTGCTCGTGCAGCTCACCTCACACATGGTGATATCTGCCACCAAGGCAGAGCAGACCCTTCTCTGGATTTGCTTTCTCTTCCTCTTTCAGAGCCCATGTGCAATGAGGGGCTCTCTGACTTGGGTTGGTAACAGTGATCTCATACCTTGGCACTGGCAGTAAACGAGCAGGCAGTTCCCAACACATGAACAACTTCTGACTGGAACTGATGGAAAAGTCTGCCTGGGCTGACTTTTGTGGCAGACCAGATGCTGCTCCCCAGCTCATGCACAGCTGAGTGCTTTGGATTGCATCTGGTTTTAAAGTTCTTACTCTGATTCTGCCAACCACCACTGAATAATGAGTAACAGGCACCTTGATTTCACAGAATGGTTTGGGTTGGAAGGGATCCTAAAGATCATCAATTTCCAGCTCCTCTGCTGTGGGCAAGGAGCCTTCTACTGTACCAGGCTGCTCCAAGAACCTGGTCTTGAACACTTCCACAATCTCTCTGGGCAATAAAGAAGTTTATCCTCCCTTCCTCTTTGGAGGAAAATAATCCCACATTTGTACAAAAGTCAAGCATTAATAATTAAATAGGTCCACAAAATATACTGAAATATAAGTGAAAACATCAAACTTAGGTGCTTTACATTTTAGAAATGGTATTCCCTTTCAGACTAGTGTATATGAATTTCAATACTCTGCTACCTCATTTCAATCTCCTTCTCATATTTTCTTGCCTTCTACCCCAGCTCAGTAATATCTGTCACTTCCTCCTCTGATAACAAATCCCTCTGTTTAATTTCTCTTAATTTATTCACTTTTTAAAGGGCACAATAAACAATAACGGCCACTGAAAGACCAAAACTGAGGATAATGAAAAATCCAGTCACCAGCAGTGCAAACTGCAGTTCGTTATTAACCTAATGATGTGAGACTGTTTAAATATGATAAAGCTCTTGTTAGGAGTTAAAGCTAAGACTAAATAAATATAAAGCCTGCCTCATTTAGATCATTTGGTCTGTAGCTTCATTTAAGTTAAGTGAGAAATAAATTAAATATTTTGTGGTCTATGCTGTCAGGAATTCCTTAATGTTACATACAACCATGCCCCCCTCACTCTGCAAACACAAGTCTGAAGCTGCACTCATCAGCTGAGGCCAAATTTATCATTAAGGGCAAAGGGATAAGTTCAATTTCAGTAACATCTGCACACAGGGGAAACATCTTGGTTGACAGCACAGCACAGGCAGCCAGAACGATGAATTTTTTATGTACCACCTACGTTACAGACACTTTGCAGAAGAACTGAACATCAAACTGCCCCTGAACTGCTTTGGCTCGTGCAGCCCCCAGGGCAGAGCCTCACCCTGGTTATTGATCCTGGGCTGGATATTGCTCCTGTCTCTGCTGCTGCTATTTTTGGAAAGAAGTGTTTTTCTGCTCTCAGATCCACTGACAACTCTGATTCACCAACACACCCCAAGGCACATCCAGCAGCAGCAACCCCACACTAGCAGTGATCCCAGAGTAGAAAAGGGAGCAGAGGGAGGGCTGCTGGCTGATGTCCTGTAAGGACCTGCTGGACTCATCACCCTGCCTGGCAGCACAGCTAATTAATCCATCTCACTGATGTGCTGAGGCAGCTACGCTCACCCCAGCCCAGCAGCAACCTGCTGAATGATGCTGCAGCTCAATCTCCACTGTTCCCTGCTCCTCCTCAGCAGGGTTTTTGTCCAGAATGTAGTCATCAAACCACAGAAATTCTTCTTTTTGTTTTAATATTTATTCTCTGTCTTGCCTTTCTAAATATATTCAGGTTCCTATTTGCCATCATTTATCCAACACAACTCCCACTCTGCTCCTGCTGGATACCTGTGACTCTGTCAGGAATGGAAAAATGAAGACTTTTTTTTATAAGTTGATATTTGCCCACTCTACCGGCAGATATTCATCTACTGTGGTCAGATTAGCTTCTGTTCTGGATTATTATTTATTATCCCTTTGCTTTTAAATGGTTGTGTGTGTAAATCCCTTGAATATAAAATATGAATGGAAACATTTGTTGCTACAGGGATGAGACTGATTGAATGCCCAGGGCACCCAGAACTCATGAGAAATTATAACATCTCCAGAAAGAGAAGAATGGTTGAGGAAAAAGGTGCCTTTTCTCTCCTTCTTGTTTCTCTTTCTATAAGTAAGAAGTTAATAAAACCTTATTCTTTATTTTCTAGGAGTTCTCTTTAAAGAATAGAGGTTACAACTAAGTGCAAAGAGCGGGGTCTCTTAAAAATGTGGCAAAAGAAGATAGAAGACAAAAAAATTAAAAGATAAAGCAGATATTGCAGAAGGGTTTTTGCAGTTTTTTTGCAGATATACCAGAGAGTTGTCCCAATCACCAAGAGCAGGAGACAAAGCCTGGCACCCCTGGGTGCAGTTTAACTGCTGTGTTTCTGTGCTTACAGGAGCTGCTCACATCATCCCCAGCCCCTCTCTGAGGGCACACCATCAGCTTCCCCTGGTGCTGCAAGGAACTGGCTTCCCAACTTAGACAATTCTGGGAGACTGAAAGCAATCACAAATAAATTATTTTAGTGGAAAACAACCCAAATCTGAAGGCTGCCATGCAGAAAAGAGTGTGTGTGGGAGATCACAGTGGGGACAAGGACTTCAAACTAGTGCATTAACTTCCTGAACTTCCTATCACTTACTCTTATGTCCCTCTCTATTTAAATGATTTCCTATTGAATTGCTCAGCAGTGCCTCCCCATTACAGTCTGAATATGTATAGACACAGTAGGTGGTTTAAAAATAGCTGCAAGTGCCTTGAAAAAAATCCCTGGAACGTATTAGGTTGGCTAGGGAGAATTTTAATGACACCTACAGCAATTTACAGTTGACAAATTTTTATGTTTCTGCCGTGCAGGAAAACCCAAAATGAATTATCTTGTTTATCACTGGGAAAAGGACAGTAATGAAACATGCTAATTTGGGAAGGAAAATTAAATTGCAGTGTTCAAACAGGTGCCATCCGAATCACATTTGTTCCACCTTGGACTAATATTCTGCAATATTAAAGGCAGAGAGGTGTCCCATGTTCACCCAAAGAGATGTAAGCAAGCTCTGCACTGTTCTGCTGCTGCAAAAAGCTTCAGTCTGCCTGCATTACATCTCAGGAGGCTTTGCAAATTACATGGTGAAGGAATTTTCTCCATGGGATATTAAGGAATAGCTGCATCACCAAATAAAAAGCCATACATTCCCCAAACCACAGCCTCAGCTTAAACTGGATCCCTTCAAATACATGTGTGGTAATGACAATGAGCTCTTCCTAAAATGCATTGTATGGCAGAAACTGGAAAGCAGAACAAAGAAAATTAAAACAAGCAAACAACCTGAGCATTCTCTAAAGACAATTTCTATTCTCACAGCAGTATCAATGCTCTTTTGGAAGATGCACTTTTGATGCCACCATTTGCTATCAATCACGACTCAAATATATTTCCACACACTCTACAATTTTACTTCTAAGGCCTTTGATTAGGAGCTCCCAGGTTTCATTCCAAGGAATTGTAGTACTGAAGTGTCTGATGAGCAGGTGATGTGTCACTCTGTGGAGACACAGTTATTGCTTTGGATCTGCAGTCCCTCCTGTGGCCACCCACCATCATTTCTAATTATCACTTCAAATCATACAAAGCACATCCCCTGCTATGCACAGAAGGCAGGTGGGTGAGTGGAAATCTATTATAAAAACAGGCCTCCAGGGAAGGAGAATTACACTGGGCTATTTTTCTTGTTTTCAGAAAGTAGTCCTGTTAGTTACAGCCATTCTCCTGGAACAACTTGAAAAGCTTTAGGGTCATCCCTAGGACAGGAGGAACCTCCCAGCAAGAGATGGTGGCTACACCACAGAAAGAAGGGGATGTGTGTTTCAAAATAGTTTAAAAAATAGAAAACTAGCAATTACTCCAGGATGACACACATGATAAAATGCCTCCAGGACAAATCAGTTTCTATTTCTGTGAAGAAATCCTGAAAATATATTGAGAGTATAATGGCTCACAAAGCACTTTCTGAGTCTGAAATTAGGATCTTGGTAACCAAAGGACAGAGCAGAGTTCAATTTGGCACAAGGGTGAAGACATTTGTTGAACTTGAGCTGGGAAATTAGGGAATACACAGTAACTCTGGTTAAGAAACAAGCAGAAAGTTCTGAGTCAGGATATACTTCTAACCCATCCTAACCCAATTTATTAACTCTCATTCAGCATAAACAGCAAGCTCTTCCCACTCCACAGCCCCAGCCACTGGAGGGAAAACTCAGTGGATCAGGGAAGGTGTTTCAGCATTCTCTTTCTACCTCCTCTCCAGTTTCCAACCTGGTCTTCCAGAGTTCTGCAGCACTGTCCATCCTGCTGAAAAAGCCCAGGGTTTCACTTCTACCTGTATTTCCCAATGGTTTTGCTTCTCCTATGCTTTAAATAACTTCTTACAAGGAGGATTAAGAAGTTTTTATCTCATGTTCATACAGGCATGTGATATACTGGGGTCCTGGTCCAAGACTGAAACTCTCACTTGTAATAAAAATGTAATAAAAATTGGGAAGAATCACCAGTGACAGGGTCCAGGTAAGACATGGCACCAACAGCTGCAATAAGAGCACCTCTAGGTTTGCCTCTGTGACATGGTGGAGATTTAAACTGGACAAGATGATTTTTGGTAGTCATCAGTTAGGAGGGAGTGCCTCCTGAAGGTGTCTCCTGTGGCTCAGCTGGATTAATTAGCTTGGATAAAGAAGCTCTGCTGCTGGTTTTGAGCTGTTCAGAACACAGATTTGTATCCTGCACATCTGACTGGGATGGAGCAGCCAAGCCCCCTGCAGCAGGGTGTCTGCAAAGCTTTCTTACTTTAATAATGAACTTCACACACAGAACCGAGATGGTTTAAATCTCATATTGCTCTTATTTAATTTATATTTTTTTAATATAAAAGCCTCATCACAGAAGTGCTAGACTGCTTTTTTCTGTTGCCTGCAATGTTATAGTAGCACAATAAAAAGAAACTGCATGGATCTTTTATGTAATCAAAGCTATTCCCCCACATCATCCAAAAGGGTAAGACACCCATTTCTCAGTAAAGACATAGGAGGACACACAAAGAACTCTCTCACTTGTAGACACGATAACAGTGAGGTCAGGAGGATGCTATATTTTCACCAGACTCTTACAAAACCAGGCTTTTAATGTACAAGTTTTGTATAAAAGAGAAAAGGGAGGCAGATGGTGAGCAGGAAAGAATGAACAAATACAGCATTCTACTTTTTGTGGGTCAGGGATGGGAAAAGCCTAAGAAAATAAGGCTATTTCAATGTTTCTTTGAAAATCCTAGTCCCAGTTCTTCCACTCTCTTTTAAGGAAAGGATTAAAATACCAAGACTCCATGGGTGGGAACCAAAAAAAAA
>VXBI01007755.1:854786-921244 GCA_013397375.1 Toxostoma redivivum | reverse complement strand
AAAAAAAAAGAAAAAAGCCCCTACAAAACTAACAACAACTAGACTCTAAAGAGGAAAATCACCAGACAAAAAATCAAAATGCAGCAAACTACTCTGGAAAACAAACTGGACCCATCACAGTGGGTTTGGATAGGGATGGCCATGGCTCAGAGGAGCAGGTGCTGTTTGCTCCATCGGTGCTCCAGGGTGTGAGAGGCTCCCAAGGCAGAGACAAGATCACCAATCTCTGAACTGGATCACATCAGAATACAAACTGGAGTGGCTGAAGCAAGGATTGGAAGGTGTGCTGGGTGGATACTTTGAGACTGAAATTTTTTAAGGTGAAAATCCGGCTTTAGAGGGTGAAATGGATTTATTAAAATGATTGGTGAAAAAAACCCAACATTAACTCCCTGAGCACTGAACACTCTCAGTAAGGATCAATTTTACTCTCCCTCCAGCACCTTCCACTGCCTTCTCAATCTGTGACAAACTGGTACAGACCTCCCAGGAATTCCCTTTTTCTCCATAATCACTCAGGCTTACCTGGAGATCTGCTCCCTCCTCTTTTTTGTGTGCCCTGTTGTTTCCTGCATGTGAGGCTCAGCTTGCTGTTTTCTCCCCGTGCCTGCACTCCTGATAGCTCTGTTCCCAAATTTACAGCCCTCCCTGCTCTCCCCAGAGGAAGGAAAGCCCTCCTGTCGCTGCTCTCTTCCTTGTGCAAGAAACAAGACAGGACAATCACCGTCCCTTTAGTTGCCAGCCTATTGTGGTGACAAATCATGCTGTGCCCACCCAAAAACTGAGCAAATTCTGCAGAAACACCGCCTGTCCCAAGGGGTTGCTAAGAAGAGCCTTAAAAGCACTGGAACAGGGAACTAAGAATGAGGGAAAAGAGAAAATAGTCAGTAATGAGGTGAAAAGAAAAGTATGTGACAGGTGATCAGCAGCTGGGAAGCACCAGTGACCTCTCTGAATCCTGCTCGAATGCAATCCAAGGTGCTGATCATGTTTATTCACTTCATTAAAAACTTTTTCCACTTTTTACTATAGGAGTTCCACTTCTGTAGTTCTCTTTATAACCAGTTGGAAATGGCCTCAAGTTGTGCCAAAGAAGGTTTAGTTTGGATACTGAGACAGTTTCTTCACTGAAAGGGTGGTCAAGCATTGTAACAGGCTGCCAGTGAAATGTCCTGGAAGCATTCACCAACCCTGAAAATATTCAAAAAACCTGTGGATGGGGCACTTGAGGACATGAGTTAGTGGTGGCCTTGGCAGTGCTGGGTTAGGGGTTGGATTCGATGACCTTGGAGGTCTTTTCCAACTTAATAACTCTGAGTATTAAAAAAAAAAAATATTTTCATCGAGATCTTTGAGGACCATAATTTTTAATTGGAAAGAACCAGCTCCAATGAAATATGTATCATTAGGAATTTTCAACACCAATGTGGTCTGTTAAATAGAGACTGAGTTCCAAGTTTTTCTAGAGAAAACACAGTGAAATCTTTCCAGATGGACATTCTGACCATACCACTGTTGCCTTTCATTTTTTAACAGTCCCTACTTCACTCTTGTGCTTATCCAGATCATCACTGAAAACTAAGCAGGAGACGAATCATGTGTTCTGTCCTAGGCTAATGAAACTTTTCCTAAATTTTCTAATATTTTAAAATCTTTTTTCCCCCCTAATTAAACTGCTATCTTTAAAGCTCCCAAGTAAGGTTCAAAAAGCCTAAAAGCTGTCATAGGAACCCCTGCATTCTGATGAGGTTCTTTAACTCTCCCACTTGTTAGCACACAGAGCCCAACATAAATCACACATGAAGTCACTGTGCTGCCAGATGGAACCCATTTGTTGAGTGCTTGGAAGACAAGGACCTTCATCTCATTTGAGCATTGCTTCTTATTAGTCACAGGTCACTCAGCCACAAGATGTTTCTAACACCTAGCACAAAGCGATGGTGACAGCACATTCTGTGCCGGAGGGGAGTGCTGCTCCAGGGCTCTCATTAATATGCAATCAGCCTGATCTGATTTGTGCAGAGCTGAGCAGCCCTGCTCCAATCTCCTGAGCTGCTCTTCTTTCTGAGACCGGCAGAAGAGTGCCAGGCTCCAGGAGGGGAGAGCACAGACGGGCTCCTCTCCGTTTGATGTGCCGTCTTACGTCTCTTTTCACCGCATTTAAAAATTCCCTTTCATTATGTTCATAAAAGCTGCATCCATCACGCTGCCGAGCCTAACAGCTGTGTTGCATATAGATATTGATACCCACAGGCAAAACCCTTTTATGGGACATCCCATGGGATCAGAGAGAGAAGGCTCCAAATGTTTCAGCTAAGCCATAGCTGGGATGACAAATAAATATTTGAGACAAACAGACATGTACTCAGGCTCTCCACTTTTGATTCCTAAATAAAGTCTATAAAATATGTAGCTATGCCTGCAATCAAATGCCTCGTGCCACACACACTGAAACTTATTACCTGAGTTTTACAGCAATGTTATCATCCATTTAAGCAGACAACTTATCCTAAGATTGTATCAGTGATAAGATTAGGTTTAATATTTATTACCCCTCCTGACCACATCTAAAGCAACCACAACTGTTGATTTCTGCTGCACAAGGGATTATCTGTGTGGGATTTCTAACCAAGTTAAAGCAGAAGCTGTCTAAAATTGCCCAAAAGGATTTCCCTTGGAGGTTTTAAAGCCTAATTTTCCATTTATGAAAACTGATTTTCAAAATGGTCGCCTCACTTGTGAAAATGCAACTTTTACTGTCAGAAAAGTGGAAAATATACTCCAAAGAATTGAGGTCCTCATTGTGCTTGACTTACTGCATTGCCTAAGTACAAAGCTGAACTGTAAAAGTATAAAATAATGCAAAAAGTCACTAATTTCTTTCTATATTAACCACAACATTAATATGAACATCTGTAAGGGGTTCAAGAAGAGAAAATGAATATTCACAGGGTCTAATTGAGAAAACTGTGTAAGCATATTCATGTTCAGCTTTATGTGCATATTTTAATAACGATTCAAGTAAATTTTATCAATTCAAATTTCCTAGCTGATTTCGGCCTAGACATTCAATATTTCCATGCTTCATCCTTCACCTCCCCCATGAAACTGATGCAACAAGAATTAATTTTGCTTTCAGAGACATTGGAAAGGATCCTCACACCTGGGAAATGCTGAATGAGAGGGGGCCACAAACAGCAGAATAATTTGGCAGCCACCACCATTGCTGAAAGGCAGTTGTGCTTTCAGCCTGGCTGCTCCTTTTGTCCTTTGCTGTTAGTTTTAGTGGTTATTTCTTTCCTAATGGATCACTGCAGCAAAGGACTAGAAATGAGTAATAAGAGTAATTTGCTGTTTCCATTGCAAGACAACACGAGTTATATTTTTGGCGTGGAACAGAGAATATTGCAGGGAGAGCAGAGCCATGAGCGAATCCCAGGGAAGGTTAAAGGGAAATGTCAGGGCTGCAAGGGGCTCACTCAGTCAAACAGAGACAGGCAGCAAAGTTCAGAGCCTGCTGAGGGTGAGGGCAGGGAAAATGGGACTCCAGGCTGGGCCACTCTAGGGCTGGGCCACCTGGGAGGTCACAGCTGGAGCAGAGGGGACAATGCCTGGACGTCCAAGGCTTGCAAAACCGGCTAAGTCCCCAGAGAGCAACAGAGGCTGCTGAGGATGTATCCTGAATTAAATGCTGTTGCAGAGCACTGGAGGTTGGTGAGTGTCACTGTCCTCTTACAAAAATGGCAGATTTCCTTTCTCAGACAGATCCCACAGTTTTCAAGCAGCATTTTTCACATTTTAACCTGGGCAGGTGTCAGTCAGCACTGGGACAAACTGCCTGCCTGGCAGCCCTGGGTGACCCAGTGGCACTGGGGATGCACAAACCCCCAGCCCAGCACGGGACAGGCTCTGCTTGGAGCACCAGCTGGGCACTCCATGGCTTTTGGGGGGAAAATCAGCTGGATTGGGGATGTAACTGAGATCTCCTTGCAGAAACTGTACCTTTCTAGCATTGTCATCCTCAGCAATCCAGGATTTGTACTGCTGTGTGGTCTCTATTTAGAGTTTTTTGGTTTTCTCTCCTCCTTCTGCCCCCATTTATGGCCAAATACCTGCAAACGTGTTATTTCTCACATTTCAGCTCAAGAACAGCAGGCCAGAGTAATTTCTGGTTAGCCACTCTCCTCATTGTTAACCCCAGTTCTTGGGGTTTAAAACCTTTAGAATCAGTAGCAAAGAGAAGCTGTGCTTTTTGTTGAGCTCACTCTTAGGAATGAGCTACTTCACAAATCAGATTTTATAGTGTAGTTGTAATTAATGATGTCACAGTTATTCTAATTTTGCATAAAATTTTACCTGTTGCAACAAAAATACCTTTAAAATATACAGCTGAAGACACAAATATTACTAATGAAAAGAATATGCACAACATGAGCTCAATTAAAGTAACATTGCAACGTTAATAAATTAAAATCAGTATCAATGAATAAGAAATAACATTCCTGGGTAAAAGTCAAATATTCAGATTCAGACACAGGGATCAGTTTAAAGCAAATTAACATTGTCTAATAAGAGGAAATGTGTGCTTCTTACTAATAGCTAACTGCCTTTCACTTGAAATAATTTCATGCTGGGCCAGCACAGGGAATGGTCATGCAAGGAGAACAAGCAGCACCTTATGAGCAGCATTTGTGGTTTTAGGTCACACAAGTTGTTCCAAATACATTAATACAATTTCTAGACTGTTCCAAATGCATTAATACAATTTCTAGACTGCTGTACTAGAGAGAAAAAAACTGGGATATGTTCAGCATAACAACTGTCTTGATTTTCATACACTGTGAAATGTTTCAGATTTCATTCTCGTATTAAAAATTTTACAAAAGTGGATTAATTTAACAGCAGGTGGAAAATGGTCTGTAAAACATGGTCTGTAAAGCCCTACATGGGACAGACATAGATTTTGTAAATATTTAGCTGAGTAGTTTAAATTGAGGTTCTGTTGAAGTGTCAGACCCTCAGATAAGCTGGTTTTATACATTTCCTAAATGCCAGGAGGTAAAACAAGTACCAGAAAGCAAAACAAGTGCTATGATCATGCTGTTGAAGGAGTAAAGTAGATTTTTGCTGTTCACAAGCTAGATTTTTACTTCATTACACTGCTATAAATCAAATTTAAACAGTGTTAAAAGACTCCAAAGGCTTAAAAGTGCATGTGAAAACAGGAATTGTGTAAAGCATCCCCTAGGTGGAGCAGGTTGGCAAGGGCCGTGCATGGGCACTCATCAGCTCTGCTGCCACACTCAGCTTTACAGAGACTTCAGAACCAAATTTTGATGAAGGACACTCGTTTTGCACTCATTTTACTGCACGTGACTGATCATGTTCAGTGCTGGTCACTCAGAAAAACCATCAGGACATTCCTGAGCTGAAAATGCCACACAGATCCTTCCTGGTCAGCACATCTGCAATCTTTCACTAAAATAAACTCCACAGCAATCACCAATGTTTTAATTTTTAAAAATATATTTTCTTAGCCCTGTAGAGCCAAGTACAGCTACCAGGGAGTGTGATGTGAGCTCCCAAAGGCTCTTTACTACATCAAAAGTCCAAGATGAATGAAGGTTCAGAGACCCAGGTATCTCTTTCAGTTATTTCAAAGTTCTGAGGACAGAATGTAAATTTTCCATGCCTACAGCCCTTAGATCTACAGGGAAAAAATAATCATGGCTCTAAGGCAAGCAATTATATTTATTTGTCAATTATAAAATTAGATTTAGGGGTCGCTAGAGAATATCAATTCTGAATGCCCCATAAAGCTCTGCTAATAACTATAGATACTCATGATTTTGACCTTTCTATTATTTAGACTTATATTTCCTTCCATTTATATGGCTTGATAAAAATTAATGATGCTTCACCCTTTAACTGAATTTCCCATGCTCAGAATGACTTCTGAAAAAGATTTTCTCTGTTTGGTTTGTTGTGCAGACCAAAGCTGACAAGAAATCATGGCCCACTTTAAATCAGGCCATGCAGGAAAGTTTTTGGAAGGTAAAGAAGTATCTGGGACAGACCAAGGATTCCCTCTTTTCCCAGTTAAATAAAAACCATTCAATAAGCACACCCATCTAACATTTTCTAAGAAAGAGAAGGTTTAGGTGAAAAACCTCATGAGAATTTACAAGCTTGTAAAGTAGTTCTCCTCAACTTGCCTCTTTTTTTAATCTTTAAAAAAACCCTCTAAATACGGTATACAGTCTCAGATGGCAAAAGGAAGAGGCTAAAAATAGCAGCAGAGTATTTTAATGAAATGGGAACTGTTTCCCTCACTCGAGTCCAGGGAATGAGCATTTCTGACACCCTAATTAACAGAATGCAATCAGAAAAGCAGCAGTTCCCACAGGGTGGAATATTTAGTTCTGTCTCATTTTAATTATTTTGTACAAATGGGGCAAAATTTTACTCATAACAAGGATTTTGTGGTTTTTACCTAGCTGAGGGGTGTAAAAACAAGCTTATCTTAACTACCTTTAGAATTGCTCAAATCTTGAATTTTGGCAAAACTTTCAGTATCATTGGCTTCAGGGTGAGTTGCCTTGAAATGTTTTACCCTAAGCCACTCTGAGGTGCTTTGCATATCAATGAATCCCAAAGATTTGGTAAATTTGAAGGGACTTCTCTGGAGCTCCTGTGTAACTGCTGTATGAGCACACCTGATTTCCAGTATTTTCAACACTCAAAACCACATTTACAACAATCAAAACGATTCCTTTTGTAAGTAACGTGACTTTTTGAACCTGGGCAGCAAGGATGATGAGCAGAGCATATGTATAGCATAAATAAACATAATAAAACTGTACAACTATATAAATAGGATCTCAAATAATAGGGATCACTGCTATTGTGCATACAGTGTTTTAATTTAAGGTCACTCAACCACAGTGACTCCATTCTGGAAAAAATATTAACCCTGAGTCCAGGAAAAAAAAACAAAACAAAAACCCCTTTTGACAGCCAAATCGCATCTCAAGCTAAGATTCAGAGACTGAGACTGCAGCCCAAAATAAGAATTTCCCTGTGTAGAACAGGCCTTTTGTGTGTGTTCCAAAGAAAATGGCATTACTGTCTCCCATCTAAAAACATCTTCATCCACTCAAGCAGCTCTTCACAACGACTAGGACACAGAATTGCTTTTTAATGTGTGAGGGACTCACAGCACAGGAGACATGGGGTCCCAGAGTGACAGTGTCCTACCTGAGTGTTTAAGACTGAAACACAATGCAGTCTTGGCCTTTGTATATGTTGCTTACAAAGAAATTGTAAATAAAGATATAACAGCAGGTTCTCCCAGGACCTTGATCCATTTGATTTAATACTATTTTCTCCTTAACAAACTTACACTTCCTTGACACAGGAAAGATTTAAAAGCCTTTAGCTGGTGGTAAAATAAACACATTTTACTCATGAAATCTGTCTTTAAAGCCATGTTCTGTGTTTTTTTCCAGGCAAACATTTTTTCAGATCTTTTCTATTTCCTTATCTGCTAACACAGGTGAAAGGAACAGGTTGAGTGAACTCCAGGCTGGGGAGTGGGGCAGCTCCAGATGAAACATTTATTTGAACTTGGGAGAACCCCTCATTCTGCACATCAACAGCTGATTAGCTGGAAATAGATTTCCCTGTGATTAAAGGGGATGTAATAAAGGGTATTGCTGTCTTCCTCCTTCTATTAGCTCATTTGAAATCCTTCATATCCTTTGTATTTGTAATACACGTCTTTGAGGAACATTTTCATATAAATTATGTTTTAAGAGTATTACTTCCCCTCCACTGGTACGTGGAATATTGATATGATCATTCCATTGCCATTTCCTTTTCTCAAGGCAGCTGAGATTAAGCCAATGCAATTGGATCTGACATTCTGGCTGTCTGAAATGAGATTCCTGCATCTTCCTTCCACCAACCAGGTGGAAAACAGTCTAATTTCAAAGGTGTTGAGCAGCCCCACCTCTTAGTAAAATCAGGATTTTTGAATCCCTGACCCTGCTCATTCAAGTGATTAAAAATTGACAAAAACATCCAATTTTACCCATCTGGATTGGAAATTCTGCCTCCAGCCTCTAATGCTCTGCATTCTATTGTCCATGGTCTGACCCAGGTCAGGTAAATATTCACTATATGCATCGACTTCTATCTTTGCTGGAAAAACAACCACTACCAAGGGCTTTTCCTGGGCCAGAGATTCGTGGAACTGCTGGAGAAGTTTGCTTTTGGTTTCCTGGCAGGCTTGGGCACACCTCCAGGGGTGATCAAACTACCAGCCCATGCTTAAAATAACAAAAAACCAAAGGAATATTCAATTCAAATAAATAAACTCAGTACCTTTAACACACACACTAAAATCAATAAAAGCATGAGGGATTTTCAACCACACTAATCTCCTCTTAAACCTTAAGCTGTGAATGGCAAAGCAAATCTTTGCAGGGTGCCTTGGAACCAGGATCTCTTTGAGGAGAAAGAAAAAGCCCTCAACATGCAGCAAAGCACATACCAGGTTTTTATCTCCACTGATTCTCTCATGGTGCACCATAGGCTTTTAGAAGCTTGAAGTATTATTTATCTGCTGGTTTTCTCTATATATGAGCCAAGCATATCCTGATTCCAGGCACTGGTTTTACCAGATTTTTACTTTTCAGTGATATCACCATCAATTTTTTTGCTGGTTGGATGATCACAAAAGGAGGGACAGAAAGAAGTCCTTAATACAAGCCTCATAAATATTTGCATTAAAACTCATGCTATACTTCAGAAAACCTTCCACCTTGGTTGAGTTCAAAGGCTGGAACTGAACCCAAAGTATTTTTTAAGTGTCCATTTTGAGCGAGCAGATGTGAGCAAGAGTTGTGAGTCTATGAACAAATCTGGAAACACAATTTCTGAGCTAACTGCCTGGAGCAATTTCTGAAGCAATTTTCCACAGTAGAGAAGGAGCTCAGATGACTCATAAACTCTAAAACAATGTGGCTAAAATCACATTTCAAACCCTTTCTTGTTTCTATTCTTCTGCTGTGCTATATCCGTCGATTTGCATTTTTCTCTGAAGCTCTCAATTTATATCTTGTAAAAGACTCCCAGAGTCTGCTGCTATCTAGAGAGATGGAGGGAAGTTTGTGCTAACTTTAAATAGCACCTTATTATGTGAACATCTGGATATTCAGAAATGAATATCCTCACAAAAGTCATCAGGGCTCTTCAGAAATATCAGGGCTGCTTTTCACCCATTTCCTGTTCCATTGCAGCCACAGACACACCTCACAGGAGGATTTAAAAATCAAAAAAGGTCAGGGTTGGAGGGGACCTTCAGGATCATCTCATTCCATCCCAAGCCAGGGCAGGGACACCTTCCACCATGTCAAACCCTGCCCAACCTGGCCTTGAAAAGCCAGGAAATATAAGACTTTGAACCCCAAAATTTATTTTTTCTGACAAGGACACTGTTCATAAATGGCTTTTTTGTTTTTGTTTGTTTTAATCCAAGCACATACATTGAAGTTGTTGGATCTTTTTCTGTTCTCCCCCAAATATACCCATGAACATTTTTTTAGACAGGCATTTCATAGTTCAATCTTTGCTAGAAAAGGTTCCTGGATATTTCCCTTCACCCAGATCCATTCTGTTTTCTATAAATACAATTCTTATCCAAAATTCCTACTTAACAGATTATATATTTGTCCTTCATGGTCATTTAAAAATTTCACTATCCTTGTTCTTCTTCTCAGACTCTTCTTCCCAGTTTTGCTTCAATGTAGTCCAGAGTGGAAAGTTGATGTTTTATTATTTTAGTAATATATTTGTAGCTCCTCAGTGTTTCTTTACTTTTCTTCTTTCTTTAACCTTTCTGATGTTGAAAAATTTTTTAAAATACATAATTTACTTGAATATATGTCTTTCTTTATAAAGGAGAAATTCATCAAGAAGGCGAGAGCCACTGAAGAGGTATTATTTATCAGACAAGAACTTTAGAAAAAAAAGGAAAACAGAACCAGATGAGAAACCAGCTTTAAGATAAATAGTTCCAAACCTTTTTTTTTTTCCTGTCATCATCCATCCAGTTATTACCTCAGGATATAAATTCCTGACACTCTGGCTAGCCAGTGTTCTGTTGTCAAACACACAAGGATTAGCAGAGGAGTAAATCAGTGTTCCAGCAGCACAGCAGTCCCTGCTCCTCCCAAGGAGACAATTATCCACAGGAAAGGTTGCTTCCAGAGATGGATTATCCTGGAAAAGGTGCATGTGTGGAAAGGCCATCTGAGGTTTCCCCTACTGCAGGAAAGGGCTGAACAAAGAAATAAATCGTGGTGGTGCTTTCCTTGGGCAGTCTCCACCAAAATCAGGATCTTGGGAAAGCAGAAATGGGTGGTTCTGCCTTAGCCTGGCACCCTGATAAGTGTTCAACCATAAAACATGGAACAGGAGCAGCAGCTGCATCTGCTCTCTTTTTATTATTTTTTAAATTATTTTTTACTTTTGTTACTCTTTTCTGCTCTGACAGAAGTTGTTATTAGATAACAAAAGCCACGCACCACAGGAATAAATTCTTGAGATTTTCTGATGTACACTGAGCCCAAAGCCAAAATGCAGAAATTTCTAGAATTATTTCCAACAGAATTCAAGTGACTGAGATTTTGAATACCCATAATTGTACCTCCCCAGATGTTTGCACAATAGCTAAAATCCACACAGCAGTTCTGCAGAGAGAGGAAATGACCATGCAAAACCAAATCTGGCCTGGGCTCCTTTTAGTTCCAACCCTTCCTGTGATGCTTTTTTTTTTTTTTTCCCCCAGTAGATGATGAATGCAGTCACCCCTCGTGCCTGCAAGGACAGGGAAACTTTTCACACCATGGAGAGTTTTTGAGCCCAGGCTGGCCTGTCACAGAGCAGTGCCATTTCTGGTGGACTGTGGAGCCCAAGAGCCAAACACCCCTTTGCTCATGGAGGTACAAGTGCACATCTTGCTCAAAAACCTAAATTAGGTACTCTGAGTCCCTCCACCCATTCTGGAACAATTCTTATTTGCTGCTCATTTTCTTCTCCAATCATTACTTTTCTCCCAGAATTCTACAAAGAGATGCATTTCTTAGCCTTCACTTTCCATTTGCAGCAGATTCCTTTTTGCCTACAAGTCTTAAATCAGCTGTTGCATCTTTGAGTGGTTACCAGCAGGCCCATGTACAAATAGGAAATATATTTATATGCAAAATGCTATAACACTTTTCCCAGTGTTCTCCAATATTTATAACCGAGTGGAAACGATGTTTAAAATTATATCAAATATTCCAGAATGCTTTCTGCAGTGCATTGTATGATTTCTTTTAAAGATACTGTCTCATATTTTGTAAGATGGGCTGAAAAGAAAATAGGAAAGTGTTCAGGAATTTACCTTTCTCACTCCTGTTTATTGAAACTTAGAATGTTCTGTTTGATCCATTACACTTATCAGTAATAGTCTGAATTACACTACATAATTTATCTTCCCTGGATAGGATTGAAAAAGACAGGTTTTACTCAAACTAAAGCACATGGCATCTTCTGCTTATCCATTTCCTCAAAATGCCATCTAAATTCTTAATTTATATTCCAAAATCTCTGTCAGTTTTTGGTCTTCCATCTTCATAAAACAAAAATTACTACTTTCTATCATTTTTGAGATGAAAAAAGAAAACCTTATCTTGCTTTATCTATTGGAACTGAACATCCTCAGTTTAATTTAAACCCACCTCTTCCAGTAGGAGTAACTTACCAAGTCACTGAGATCAAATCAAACTCTCCTTTGCCTCCCAAAAATAACACTGACATGTCAGATAATGCAATCAAATCCTGTCTGCCTCACGTGGAGGCTGCTAAACTAAATATGATATATAAACTTCAGGGAACAAATAACAAGCTGATGCTCATGGAAAGCACCTGACAAGGCAGGAGATTTAATAGAAACTTTTTGAGCTCAGGTATTCACTGTTCTGCTCCTCCCACCCAAAAGGAGACAAGACCTGCTTTAAATCTGAAAAGAAATTCTGCTTCTTTACACAGTGTAAATAATGTTTGTTTTGTTGGTTTTTTTTAATAATTCTTCCTTCCTCAAACCAAGCTGTGAGACTCCACTGGCAGCTGCTTTAGTAAAAGCTTGTTTTAATTTCATCTGCATCTTTTCACGTGATGAGATTGACTTTTTAATGCTGAGATATGACATTCCCAGCAAAACCATATGAAATTCCATGTCCCATTTTCCAGTTAAAGGCAAGCCTGTTATAAAATATCTTTCAAAGGACTCTCAATCAAAAAACAAACCCCAAAGAGCCAACCACTTATGCACAATTAGATTTACACATATATAAGCCTGTATGTTCACAATACTTCAAAGATCCCTTTTAGACAATAAATTTCAAATCCTCCCTACTCATGGTGCACCCAAGGAACTGAAGTTTTGAAGAAACCCCCTTACCTGAAGGCACTTCTGAAAAACTCAGCTCTTAACAAATTAGGCAAGATGGCAAATCCCCTGAAAGCTTGGGAATATTGCAAATGGGAGTTTCTCTGATGTAAAAACAAATTCCTTCCCGTGTTGGCTGGGGAAAAGAGCCCTGCTGTGAGTGCTGAGGGCGTTTTTATGGGGTGAAAGGGCCTTCAGCTGTGTCACTGTGCATCAGCAGGAAATCAGTGCCCTCTGCAGTCAGAGCTGGGCACCGGGAATGCACAGTGGCAGCACAGTGCCAGCCTTGCCTGCTGCTGGGTGGAATGGAGTCTGACCCTTGAAGCCTTGCTCAGTTTGCTTGGTTGGTATTTTGGGGTTTTTTATTGGGTTTTTTGGAGGGTAGGGGTGCATTGGAAGCTTTGGTGTACCATTGCTTAATTCAAACTTTATATTAGGTTGATAAATAAACTGCCAGGTGTTATATATGAGGATATATATATTTTTTTTTTCCTTGAAAAAAGGAAAAAAACTTATGCTGATCCAACTCTGTACATAAGTGACAGGAAGGTGGGAGCTGGGAAGGGAATTGTCCCCAGCAGATGGGGCAGGGAAAGGCTGACAGCACAGCCAAACTCATAACAGCTTCTAAAACTTTCTGATCAAACTTAGATCTTTTTACTTCTCACAGAAAAAAAAAAAAAAAACAAAACAAAAAACAAAAGCCAGACACAAAAAAGCCAATCTGTTTTAAAGTTTTCTCCCTGGAAGCTCTCAGAGCCATCTCTTCGCATTGCTAAAAGCAAAGCTTTTACCTATTGCTGTCCCAGAGTGCTGCCCCTGAGCCTGGCAGCCAGCAGTCTGCAGAACCTGGTGATTATTTCTCTTTTAAGGCAGGAGCATGATGCCTTAATGTTATAACTAGGCCATGGTGAGAAGTCAAGAGTCCAGCAAAAAGCCCTGCTATCCCCAATTCCCCCTGGCAGCTCTCCTGGACCTGCTGCAACTTCCAAAAAAATCAATGACAACAATTTTCTGGTTACCTCAGGAAAGCCTAAATCAGACCATTATTACCACCAGCACAGATTTTACTGCCTTTGCCTCGTTTTCTCAAGAAGTTAATCCCATTAGTGGAAATCTCTGGGCTTCCAGATATTGGAAGTGCATTTTTGACAAATTCTCCTGAAAATTCTCCCTCACTTCAGCCATCTCTCTCGTGGTTCACTGGAAAGGCAGAAATCCCCAGGGAAAACTCTGATCTCCCTTCAGTTTGTCTCTTCCATGAGTTATGTATTTTATCAAGGCTACATTAAAGTACACAGAGACAATTCAGACATTTCTAAGACAAGAGAAATTAGAGTAAGGGAAGATAATGCAGCCAACACGATTCCTGTCACTTCTGTCTGAGCCAGCCCTGCATGACAACATGACTCAGAGCATCAGTTCTCCTTAAGTCACCCTCTCAGCCAAAGATTCCAGTGCAGGCAGCAAAGTGCCAGTGCTGAGGTAAATTCAGAGCAGCAACTGCTTCATTCCTGGAATTTTTCTAATTAAACTCCATATTCTTCTTTATTATTCTGAAAATCCTTTTCCTCTCTAACATGCAACTTGCCCTGAATTTCTGCCTGGATGGCCATTTAAAGCTGCATTCCAGAGATGTGTGGAGCTCCACTGTCTGGTGTGGGCTGAATCAGGTGTCAAAAGGATTTTGGCAAACCAGAAATTATTCATAAGTGAGAGATAAGACCCAACCCCTGTATTTGATTCCTCACAGGCTGGGTCACTTTTCAGCACAGAAAGCCACCACCTCTGGTGCCCATGGAATGGCTGCTGTTGTCTTCTGTGATATTTAGATTAAGATATTTATAGGAGACACTCCCATTAGAAGAGGTCTGAAAACTGAAAATTGAAGTATATTGGAAGAAAATTTAATTAGGATCTTTTAGTTCATCAGAGGGCTGAGGAATGAGTGTGAATGAACTTACAGAGCTACAGAGACTTGTAGCTCCCAGAGGAATATGATTCTACAACTTCCCTTCAACATTTATAATGAAAATTCAGTTGCAAAAAAAAGTGATAAACCTAAATTGAACTGAAGCAGCATATCTAATTTTTACAGTCTAGTTACTGCTACTATCAAATATTCATTTCTCCCAACAAGCAGGTAACTATGGCAACAAACACACCATATCTGTATGAAAAGGTGCCAAGAAACAAAAAAAAAAGTGAAAATCTTTACATTTATCTCAGGTTTTTTTAACCTTCTTTAGAATTACCAGCACAGCTATCAACTATTTAAAATATCTGCAAAGATTAATTCAGTAAAATATTAAGAAGACACTGAACAACACAATGGGAAGGATCCCATTCCTCTCTGAAAACTGCAATCAAAAGTAATTTCCAATTAAAATACTTTCTGACAACAAGAAGAAAATTAATTTAAATTTTAGCTCTAGGACAAAAGGAGAATGAGCAATGCCATGTTTCATTTTCTTCAGCCTGTCACTTCAATTCTCTTTTGAGGAGGACTTATTTTCAGATGATATAATTACAATCCTGAAACGGCACTTTTAAATATACAAGACAGATGTTTATTAAGTTGAAATACATTTGGGATAAAATTTATTATTTCCCTTTGCTGTGGAAGCAAAGGCTGGATCCTGGGCCTTTTTTTCTGTTGCAGTTCCTCAAAGCTGGAATGTTTCCATGGTTGTTAATGGAATTATTTCCCATTTCAAAGACTGGAAGTCTCCCTGCCATGGCACTACCACACATCTCACCTGCAGTGTGTGGTGCCTGGCCTAAAACTACTTTTAATGTTTATGCAGGGCAACACCCCAATATAAATAATTTCATGAAAAATTAAATGGCAAAAATATTCAATTCTTATGCTGAAACAATCTCACCTGGGGCAGGTAGTGGTCCAGGATTCTTAAAGTCACTAAATGAGCAGTGTCAGGCAAAATATTCTGAAATATCAGATGCTGTTTGCCAAAGAAGAAAAGTCACCATTCAAAAATACTGCTCCTTGCATCATCAGCCTACAAGGGAGAATTCATATTTCACTATTTTAGATGCAGGTATCTGTTTGGGGATGGTGGGATAATGCAGCACAAACTTAAAGTGTTTACAAATTACTCTTCTGAGTGAACAATATCTTCCCTTAAAAGTGATTTATCTCTGGTCTCCAGGGAGTCAGCTCATACCTGTTCTGCAGGGAGAATGATGCTTTATGGATTTCCTCTCAAGGAAATAAAGTTTGCTTTGGGGGAAAAAAAAAATGGAAAAAAAAAGGAAAATAAAAGCCATAGCACAAGACTGATCAAGCTAAAGATGTCACAAGCAAACTGGAAAAAGCAATCAGCAAAAGTGAGTTAGGGGCACAAAGAGCAGCACTGTGATCACTTCCAGGGGATGCAGGGACCCTCCAGCAAGGGGAAATCAATGACCTGGGAACTCTCAGCTGGATCAAACGAGCACAGAATGCACAGGAAGAGCCAGGCTGGACCCTCTGTGCTAAAGGGAACTTGGTGTCTACACTAATCCACCAAAAAATCCAATGTCTTCATTCCTGCCTTAGATCTGGAGCTTCTGAAGGGTTTAGATGTACATAACATGGGTGTAATGGACATTTCCAGGGAAAAACAGACTCAGAGGCAGCCACGGTCTTGCTAGGATGTTCCAGCTGTATTTTAATTAAGACCTCAATTTTGAGATTTGTTTAATATACAAAAATTAAAAACAATCAGGCGAAAAGTTGTTTGAATATTTTACAAGTGGAACACCGGTGGATTCTCGAGTAAAGAAGAGAAGCA
The DNA here is from genome assembly GCA_013397375.1 of Toxostoma redivivum. Lineage (NCBI taxonomy): Eukaryota > Metazoa > Chordata > Aves > Passeriformes > Mimidae > Toxostoma > Toxostoma redivivum. The sequence continues at coordinate 904,954 of VXBI01007755.1, read as the reverse complement.
GAGGAGAATTCGATTAACATGACTCATTCTATTTATTCACATCCTGCCTTCTCAAATTATCTTTTAATTGATACACTGAGTATAGAAACAAAAAACTAAAAATTAATGTTATCCATGTAGACTAAGAGGGCTTTTGTTTTAACCTTGAATAGAGTTTTGTAAAACTCTACAGTACAGACTGAAAACTAAAAGTTGAACACACATTTAATTAACATTATTGTAATTAGATACTCCAGCACAAAAGACAGTTAAATTTGGGTAGAATTTGGAGAGAAAGAAATTTCCCAATTGATGGCATTAAGATACAATCTCCTACAAACCAGCATGTTTTAAATGATTTTGCTACATCCAGTCTAAAAATAGAAAGTCATAAGAAAACAGGGAAGATAAAAGAAAGTGAAAATAAAATGAGAAAGATGTGTCTTGTCTGATGACATTTGGGGAGTCAAAAATAAAGTCCCATTGGTGCTAGAGGAATTATCCCAAAATAACACACCGGGAAATTGGAATTATCCTAGCAGAACTAAAAATAACCACCTACATATTTGAAAATATTCTTTTCATGCTAAAAAAAAAAATATATTAAAAAAATTAAAAGAAAAAACAGATGAAGCAGCTCTGGGGTAACTCTTGTTGAGTCCCAAGTCCTGCAAGCTGCAACTCCACCAAACCAAGGAGTTATTCCTATAATGGCTTTAAAGTAGTTCCATTTATTTTCAGTGCTAACACTACTTGATTCGTGCTGGTTGTAAAGTGACCACTTCCAGATGTTTTCCCTTCTGCTCTCTTCAGCACTGAGCATTGTGAAAGTATTGATACTTGTGTTAACAAGTCAGTCTTTGAAGATAAAATATCCAAAAGTTTTGTTTCTAAGCATTAACTCTGCTACCTCCATACTGCTTCTATAGCAGGAAGTTCATCTTGTCCAGCCAGCAAAAACTGTTTGGAAACTGGAAACTTTCAGGAAAAAGATGGATTAATCAATAATGATGCACTTCTACCTTTTGGTATTCCTTTGGTACCTTTTTCATACAAGGGCTGAAAAACATTGCCACTGAGAAGCTCTCAGGTTTTTCCTTACCTTTTGGTACCTCTTAGTCTACATGGATAACATTAATTTTTATTTTTCTGTTTATGTACTCACCCACCTCTCTCCCTGAACTGAAACCACTGCCCCAAACATCTACAAAATGCATGGTGTGTCCCCAGTCTGGAATTTCTAAGCTTTACTGTCTTCAGTCATAGATGAACTTTGAAGATCATCCTGCTCTTAGTTCTAGCAGAATATGTGCTAGCATTTAGCAATTAACCTTCTTCTCTGCAAAATCTGCAACTGGAGGGTTTTTTTTATTATTCTAAGTCCACCACTTCTTTTCCCCTTTTACACAGCCATTTGTCGCGGTGGGATTTTCACATCTCAACATCTACCAAGCTAATATTCCTCCCTCTTTTTTTAAATAAAGAAACTCTCACCAAAAAGACATTTCCATTATCAGCCTCTATTCAAAATATGTGGGCAGCTGCTATCATGTTTTGTGTCACTCTTTGTAAGTGCCTTGAAGATGATATTTTTTAAAATCTCTCTACAATATATCAGTGTCAGAGAAACTCAGGATGTTTGGATTAGTGACATTTCTAGAGGATCAGCAAACTATCTGCCACAGGAGGTAGTGATACCCAAACTCCTAACCCAAACATCAGAGGGAGAATATCAATATTTCTTAGTGCAGCGACAGAGAGCTGCAGGTTTGAAAAATCATATTCACATCATCATGTGGGAAAAGCGGAGATTTTCCAGGAAGCAAACTATGAGAGTTACAATGATGGTTGGAGCCATCAATAACTCAGAATCCCATAACACACTTGGGGAAGGAAGAGCCAGTAGCCCACCTAAGAAATAAATCCAAGATCTTCATTAGGATCAGGAATGCTCCTTCTTTCCTCCTTGTCAGAGGGAAACACAGACAAAGCAAGAAAAAGATTTGTCTGTGAGATATCTTGGGATTCCTTGGAGAAGAAGGAAATATCCTTGCCTTTGAGTGGCAATTTATCCCAGCTGCAAGCTCCAGGTTAAAAAGATTGACAAGGACATCCAGCAATTATCCCAGATTGTATTGGATGAAGCCATAAAGGAGCTCTTACACATGGATGCTGCAGCAGGATTGTGATGACCAGAGGATTGTACCTGCAAAGTTCTTTCCAACAAACCAGAGTTCAGGGCTGCAGCAGACACAGAGGGGCCAAAGAGGGGTTTGGCTGTTCCAGTGGAAAAGGCAAATATAAAACACAGAGTCCAAGCAGCAGCTTCTGCAGGGAGCTGCTCATTCACAAGGACAAAATGTGTTTGCTCAGCCAAGGGTTGCCTTTTTCCCAGAAGTGGGATCCTCCCCCGTTGTGTTGGGAAGAACAGCCATGCAGTGACTGATGTGATTTATCTGCCTCTGCTCTGGGTACTGCATTCCCTGCCCAGGAGGGGACAGGAATATCGTGCTGGAGTGGCTCCCTGATGTGATATGCTCATTCCTCAGGGATTTTTACAGGAAAGAAACTCTGCTCCTATTATTGTCAGATAATTTTCTTTCTTTTCAAATCAGACTATCAAGCTATGTGTTGAGTTAAATGAAACTAGAAATTGTCTAACAATGTCATGAAAGATGTGTAGGAATTCTGCCACTACATCTACAAACAGATTGGATTTTTTTTTAATGAACATACATATTCTCTCATGTTCTCTCAATAGGAGCTTTTCCTCTTTGTAACCTGAATCATACTATTCATATTTTGACATATAATTTTTACTTTTATTTCTCCTTTGCACAGCTTCTTTCAAGATTCAAGAACAGGTTAAAGAGCTTTCTCATCAAAAACATAATAGGAATCAAAGTAAGAATTACTGGTAAACTAAGATTTTTTTTCCCTCACTGCAGGCATTTAAGCCCAAATACTGAAAATTTCATCATTAAAATAACTTTAAATATAATTTTACATCTCGCTAAGGAGCACTTTTAATCTCTGTGACCATTTTTCCATAAGTAACATTATAATTGGAAGATTTTTTTTCTCCCCTTTTCTAATATTTCAGATATTATGGGTTATGGAGTATTCCCTGAAAAGAGACCAAAGGCCCATGAGTTTTCCTCAGACTCAAGGCCCTGTGCTGCTTATGTTTACAAGCATCAGAAACCAGAATGTAATAAATGCATAAACCAAGGGGAAATGGTAAATACCTTATTTATCCTGTATTTTAAGCAGAAAGAAATATGAGATATATGTTACTAAAACCCCTTAAACCATAGAAACTGAGGTACAGCTCTGGAATTTACCATACTGCAAAACAAGTTAAAGGTGTGCAAGTGGGAATTCTGTCAGAGAAGACAAGACAAAATGATACAATTATTCCAACTCAGAGCTGATATGCTCCAAGGTATATGTTTTCCCACAATTGCTGTAAATATGAATATTTTAGAGGTTAATACGAAGATCAAATGTGGAATGCATTTGCTGAAAAGATTAATATCTTTTCATTAAAAATGAGAGTGCACTGTTGGTTCAGCATTTGCATTTAGATCGAGTAGGTAATAAGTATATTGACTGCTTAAGACACCTAGCTCCAAAACGGAAAATATGAATAAAAACAGTGGTGTCCACATGCAGAAGTGGACGAGATTTTTCTATTTTCCACTGCTAGCCCTTCAGAGAAGCTAAGCCCTTTGAACCCAAGTGCTGTGATTTACTCACGCCAGCAGAGCTGGTTCATGCTGTAAAGAACATTTCTGCCCCTGCAGAATTCAGTGTGCTGCTGAATATGGATTGGGGGATGCTGTTGACTTGAAAAATTACTGCCCACTGTACAGCCATGCATCACTCAGAGCCAGGAGAGGCACTGGCTGGGTGTCAGACTCTGCTCTTTGCTGCAAGGGTGGTTTAAATCTCTTCAGAGCCTTTGGTTAAGAGGAAAGTTCAGCCAACTGTTGCAGAGTCATAAAAGAGGGTTGGGACCTCTGGACATTGTCCAGTCCAAGCCCCTGCCAAGGCAGGAATGTTGTCCCATTCAACAAGAAGAGTGTCCAGGTGGGGCTGGGACACCCCCAGAGGAGACTCCACACCCTCCCTGGGCAGCTGCTCCAGTGCTCTGCTCCCTCATGTTGGAGTGGAACCTACTGTGGTTTAGTTTATGGCCATTGCTACTTGTCCTGCAGCTGAATGCCACCAAAAAGAGCCTGGGACCATTCTCTTGGCACGCAGCTTGGAAATATTTGTAAGGATTGATGGGATCCCCTCTCAGCCTGCCCTTCTCCAGACCCAGCTCCTGCAGCCTCCCCTCATCGGGAGAGGCTCCAGACCCCAAACCATCTTTGTTATTGTGGGCAGATCACACAAACACGAGCACTGTGGGCTGATGGAACTCCAGGTTTCTCACAGTTTATGGCAAAAGGCTTTCAGCTCAATTTCCCAAGTCATAAAGAGAGGAAAAACTATTTATGATTCAAACCATGGCAGATTGATGCACTAAGGTTGGTTCAAATGGTCACAGAACACAGCAGCTGCTCCTGAGCTTGTGGAAGCCCACCAGAGTCAGCCCCACTGCAGAACACACATTTCACTCCCCCCAGTCTAGCCCAAGGTCACTCACAAGCACAGAACACTTGAACTGGTTTCCTTGAGGTGTTTAAAAACACCAGCACTCAGATCAGCATGCAGCAGACAGCTCAAACCATTTGTTAACTTTAACTCAAATTAAGCACAGCAGTTCCTATCAAAAGCAAAAGCAGGTTACTTCTCAAACTGTGAGAAGTAAATATTTCACTTAAGCAATTGTGGTGACAGCTTTCTTTTAGTACTTTCGTCTTGAAGTTTATACAGATCACAGTTACTTTCCCATAGAGCAGAGGAGTCTGTAACACTGCAAAGCAGCATTGTGGGCAAGCAGAAAACCCAATTCCTGACCCATTAAGGACATTTCAGAGTTGATTCCACAAGACCACAAGGGTTTCTTCAGTTATGCACATGAGGAACATTATTTTCCTTTCACTGCAGGGAAGTGTCACTTTGAACTGGAGTCTCCATCCCTGAAATTTAGGACATTTCCTCAAGGTTTCTTTCCAGCTTCTTCCCCTCCCCCTGTTTTTTTGGTTTTTTACTCTCTTTCCCTGTTGTGCTCTATTTTGTGTCATTTAGACCATATACTTTGATGGAGGGCATCCTTCTCCTCTGAATTTATGAATCAAAATGTATTCTCCAACCGATACCTGGAGGTATAATTTGCCCCCTAACACTCTTCAATCTTTATTACTGACACATTCAAGGATGCCTAACTCCCACAAGGAAAAAAAAAAAACAACTCACATTAATCTTCAAAAATGTGTCCTTACCTGCCTTCTGAAAATGAAAATGGATGTTCTTCGAGAAATTACCTGAGTTTTACTTTAAACCCCCAGGATCATGCACTTTTGGAAACAATTTTGAATCTAAAAAACTTATAAATAAAAATCTGCTGGCGTATAAATACAAATCCTGCACTGTGCTGTTTCCTTGGAGGCAGGAAGCATTCTCTCATTCCTGCTGGATGGAATCTGGGGGGTTCCTGCACCCCCTCTGTGTGCAGACAGGACAGAAGGAATTGTGGAGGTGGTTTTCCATGTTGGAAACAAATCCATCACCCATCCCTGCCCATCAAGCACCGAGGAAATTCCTAACAGGGAGCACCTCTAGCTCCAAACTCCCCATTTAGCAACAGACTTAATAAATGAGAGCCATAGAAAAAGAAATTTTGAAAACTTGTAGGAATTTAAAAAAAAAAAATTTTGTTCACTTTGAGCTGATCCTGCATAGCTAAGATGCACAGATGGAGTTGACCAGAAAAAAGTTAATTCTTTCCTTTGTCCTTTTAAATTTTGTTTTGTTTTAAAAGTGCTTCTTAGAAATAACTTTTTGTCTCCTGATAATGTTTTAGAAATAAAAAAATATTCTTTCATTTTCATCTCTTAATATTATTAGCATAGATGTATGCTAATGCATACTAAGATTCTCCTACATGTATAATTGGATTTAAAAACTGACCTCTCTAGATGTCCAAATTGTATTTAATTTTATTGTAAATACCTTTATTTTGAGTCTTTGCTCTGGAAGAAGAATTTCTAGGCTATGCCATAACCCAATTTCTGAAATGCTGAAGCATGGAAAAACAATATGGACTATCCAGTATGGGCAAAACCTGCCAGATGTTTTCTATGTCTACATCTCAGTGCCTCCCACTGGGCAAAACCTCCAGCCTCCTGTTCCCTCTGATGCACAAACATGAAATAAATCATACTTAAAATAAAAAAAACAAAAACAAAACCACTCCTCAAACAGTTTATATTCAGCTAATTTGTCTTAAATGCAACGAAGAGTTTCCCAAAAGCATCAAGACCAAGAAGTGGTAAATGTTACAGAGAAATAGAAAACAGGAGTAACTTTAGTTAGTGTTTTAACATGCTTTGAAAGAGTTCTGGTGCATATACACATCAATGATGAAAAATGTTTTTCTCCATGTCCATCCTAGAGAATTTTTTACTTTAATTCAGCTTCTTAATTGGTGTCTAGGCTGCTACATTTTATAGAGCACGCCTGCAGTCACAGGTAGCTGTTGACCCAGTTAAAGGTTTAAATAAAACCTAGGAGAAGCTGCAGGTTCTACTGGAAATCAGGAATAATCACATTCACCAGGACCAGTTGTTGGAGTGTGGAACTGCCCAGCACAATCTCACTTTCCCTTCACTCCTTATACAAAGGCTGTGTATCTTCATGAGCTACACCTGCAAGTGCTGCTGCCTCAACCCCAGTCATCAAACAGGATCAGCTGAGCTGCTCTCAACACCCATTCTCTTTCCCAAGCAGTGGAAAACCTGGTGGAAGGGTTTGCAGCTTCCTCTGTGTGCCTGCTATAGCACACTGTCCTCTGAGGTGCCAAGAACAGCAAGGTCAGAATCGCTGAGATAAAACCATTCCTGTCTCACAAATTCTCCTCCAGGGGGATTTTGTCCTCGCTCCCCAGTTTGTGTCCTCTGGTGTTTCACACCTGCTAGCAAGGCTTGCAGGGGGAAGAACACTTCCTCCTCCCATCTTTCTGCAACACATTTCATGTGAGATTGTGACAAGGAGACAAAACGTTTAGGATTTACACAAGTTCCCAATAAGCAGGCATTAATGCCAGCAGTTATCCTGCAGAGGAATGGCACAGGGTACGCCCTGCAGCCCAAGACCTTTCCAGAAAGGCACTCGTTCAAGCCTGGGGATGTGCAGACACCTTATTCCCCAAGCAGGAATCCAGTCAGACATTTCCTCCTCCTGAACTACTCAGACATTTCCTCCTCCATAATTTACTCCCCTCTGTCCCCACCTCACACAGACAATTTTTTATGATAATTCAATTTCATGAGCCAAACAGAAATACAACAAACTTATATAAATAATATCAACAGTAAATTGGTACCCAGATTATTTTTTTTGGAAGAAAAACATTAGGCAGCTTGTCTCTAAAAGCTGCAATTATGGTTAAAAATAGAAGTTTTACATCTTTGACCATGAATGGCAACTCCACAGATTTGAAGAAGGAGCCTTGACCACCACTTTCTACTCAAGACATAAACAGGAAAGAGGAGAAGAGGCTGAACCCACAAAGATTACAGACAGCACAGAGCATCTTGTGAAAAAAACAGAAAATACCCTTTTTCTCAAGCCTTTCCTCTGACAAGACAATGTGAGACTGGATTTTAATTGCAGATAGTAATTAATTGAAGTGTTAAAATCGTGGACAGCCCTACATTTTAGCTTGTAAACCACTCAGATTTGGAACAAAAATTACTCTGGAATCTCAACAGATTGGAGCTCGTCATGTCACCTTCAAAGTAAAGGTATGGAATTGATGATTATTAAAAATCATGAGGAATTGTGCTTTCAGGATGTACTACCCAGCCATAACAGCCATTCAACTGAGGCCAGGCTTCTTGTATGAAGACAACATCATTATTTCATGAATCACCAGTGACCTTTGGAAGGCACTGGGAAAAGCAGCCATGTTCATTCCCTTCCATTGATTTTCTAATTTTGAGTAAATTGATTTAATCTGGGGAATGGTTATCTACGAGGAATAAAAATACCTAAAACTGTCTTTAGAAAATAGTCAAAAGCTTTTAAACTGAAACAATGAATTTGGGAGGGAAACTTGAGGGAAGAAGAGGTAGTGATTTTATAAACCTTAACTTGGGCACCATTCTGTGGCCAGCCACCCAAATATGAATAAAATTAGAAACTCTTTAAATTTAAAAACACAGATCTACAGGCCCAAACCTTAGTTTTATGGCACTATGTGCCTGGTAACTGTGCCTGATTTACCCATTAAATTCTTGTTGTTGGAAAAGCCTGTAGAAAAAAACTACCCACTTAGAAAGGGAAGTGTATGGGCAGCATTTTAATCTGGTAAAATGAAAAATAATAAATATTGAGAACACTGGACAGTTCTGAGTCTAATCAACTTAGAAGACAAGCTCAGTGACTCAGCACACACCTGAAACATCCTGCAAGAACAGAATTTGGATGTCTCCAGGAATCTGAGAGCACTCAGGGCTACTTCATCAAAGAAAATTGTGATTTATAGAGTAACTTTTGGTACCAAGATTTCATATATTCTGGTATCTAAACCTTTGGATTAATAGATTGCCTCTGAACATTCATTATCTTCTGAACATTCAGTGATCATACCTAAGCTTTCTTTGCCATCAATTTATGCTCTCATAATCTATGTTATAAACATAGATTTTGGCACTATGGCAATTCACCCAAAGCCCCCTGAGGATCACCTGTTCCTTTCCTACCCTGTTTTTTATTTTCTTTTTTTTTGGCTATGGGGTACCAAGTTAATTAGTTCATTAAATCCACTCATAAAAATATTCTTGGAAAGATATGGAGCACTAAACTAATAATCTCAGAGTGAGCTACATGCACAATTAGCTCTGGGTGTTAATTACTAACTCAAAGTTGAATTCCACCTAATCCTAAAATCTTCACACAACACTAAGTGTCTTGCACAGAAATTTAGAGCTGCTAGATTTATAAACGCTGATCAGTGCTTAGAACTTCTTAGGTCCCAGTGAGAAACAAACAAAGCTCTTGAAAGACTCCCCAGAAATGAGGATCTGCATCCCCGCCCGAGCTCTTCCCCAGGAGATTGGAGGCACAACCATTAATGCGAGATGGAGAAAGGAAAGCGCAGGCTCACCTCGCGGTCCAGCAGCGCAGGGGACACCACAGTGACGATGTCTCCCTTCTCCGGGTCGATGTAGAACATGTTCGGGGAGGGTTTGGTGGGGGTCTGCCGCAGGATGTTGTAGCGCAGCAGCGCGTTGTCCGTGCTGGCGTCGTCGGCGTCGAACGCTGCCATGCGCATCACTGTGGTGCCTGGGGAGAGGACACACAGCAAAGGGCACTGAGCAAAACCCTGCCAGAGCCTGCAACCCGGCTGCCTCTGCCTCTAAATACCTCACCAACTCACACCTGATAGTTGGCTGTGCTTTGTTGGGATTGCCTTTGCTTGTTACTCAGCCCTGACACCAATTCCCTGTGTCTCTGCGCTTTGAAGCCATCCATAGTACTTTCATTTCACTAAATTAACTACATGTGCATCTCTTCCACTTTAAATTCTGCAGGCAGAAAGTCCACAGGTGGCTACAACAAAAACAATACTGAAATAACAGGGAGGTCTCTATTTGCATGGTAAAGTGTTGCAGTTCAAAATGTACTGGATGTAATTTGTGTCAATAAGAAATGTTGTAATTGTTAAAGGCTACATTGTTCTAATTTCAATTTGTACAAATTTATGAGCTTATTTTATGAACATCAGTAACCTCCCATCTCTATTGCCCCACTGTCCTTCCAGTGCAGGTTTCTCTGACAGGAAATTCCCTGAGCACACAGTTCTGCAGCAGAGGTAAATGTAGTTCCCTGCACAGATTCCTAAATGCTGTGCAGAGGAAAAACCTCACTCTGCTTCTTTATCACAGGTAATAGAGAGAGGACTGAGCTGCTGCCAGTCCCATCTTAGAAGGGGACACATCCTGCATCCCTGGATCAAGGATTTTCCTCTCCCCAAGGCAGGCAGCCCTGAGGCTGACACAGCCTGCAAAATTCTGTCAGCATGTTATCAGCTTTGTACTGCTGTACAAAATAGTACAAAGCTGATAAAACACTGAGAAACAAAGAAAGGGTATGATGAGACACCTGGGCTGAACTGTGAGATGCTCACCCCTAGACCTAAATGATTTCTTCATCATTTCATCCATAATTGTAAATGTAGCATTAGTTTGAAAAGCAGTCTAACTAAACAATGTATGGTCACAGCAAGATTAAATGTTTCTGGTAATACTGAGTTGAAGACAGAAGGAGATTCTACCAAATAACAAAAAATCCATGATCAAATTAAGTAATTAATTTCAATAGCGAATCAACATTAAGTAACAGATTAGTGTGAGATATTAGCAAACTACAAAGTCAGGGATCTAGGAAGGGATCCAGCCTTTGGCCTAAAATTCCCAACTGAAGCAATTTATCAGATCGTGTGATCTGCACCATTTCCACTGGAGTAGCTTTGCAATGACACCATTATCTCATGTGTGAATCAGTGTCAGAGTGAGCCACAATTCTTTGTTACAGATTAATTCCTCTGTGGGAACTCACCCTTTCTCTTCCCCATAGACTGGGCAAGTATTATTTTAAACTATCATGATCAACACATTTTAAAGACAGCATTTTCATTTTTCATAGATCTGTAAGATCATGGGATCTGTTTTCATTATTCACAAAGACTTCTGTGGGAAAAGGACTATGAGAGGTTAAACCTGATACAGACAGGGCCTAAGACATTAGACTGAAAGTGCCTCAATAACAGAAATATGTATCATTCATGTACAGTGAGTTTATTTTTGTTCTGAAGGTCTTGGATTTAAAAAATCAAATAAAAATGAAATATTGTGGTAAAAATAAAAACAAACCCAGTTTCATTTATAGACTGATATAACAACTGCCTCTTCACTGTTAAACAAACTCAACTGTCTTGTTTAGATACATATCTTCTTTTTTTTCCCCCTCTTGTTGTAGTTCCCAGAGTACAAAGTGTTGCCTCTTCTTGTAGTGACCTTGAATATAAGCTCTCAAAGGTTTTATTTCATTGCCACTTCAGGCAGAGTTACCCCCTTGAGAAAAATAACAGAGACCTGACAGCATGTTGGTTTTATTCAGCAGTGATTAAAGGTCAGACAGCTCAAAAAGAAGCTTACCACTGGATGCCATGCCATGTTTTCCAGTGTTACAAGATGATCCCAGCCCTGATATTTTCACCTACTTTGTGTGAGACTGATTCAGAAGAAAAGAGAGAAAAGAACTGCTATTCTTTTTAGAAGAATTAAGATTCACCCTCTTTCCACAAGTACAGCACAATGTGCTGGTTTTAGAAATTTATCACATTTTTGAGAATTTTTTTTATGTCAGTGTTAGGTAACATGTTTCACAAGAGTCTCCCAGTCACAAGGCTTCAGTGAAATAAATAAGCACTAAGGCAAATCTTCAAGGAATCTTAAAGAGTGCTCAAGTTCATGTGAAATTAAATGGGTTTCAGTACACAATGGTTTCCTGAAGAATGCACTTTAATAAGATGTCATACTCAAGTACAGTAGAAAACATTTGGAATCAATACAAGGTTGCTATTATTATTAATCTATGAGATGAGTTGATGTTCAGCAGAGATTTAGAAACTTATTGCAATATACATTCAAGTAGAAATCCTATTTATAAAGTTGTCCTCCTGGAGTATTTCTGATGATAAAACAGTGGAAGGCACATGTAAATTTTCAGATCTGATGTAAATCCCCTAATCTCTCATTACTCTGGCATAGAACTGGCTTAACACAATGGCTGAATCTGATTCTGATTTGCCAGCTGCAGTTCTTTAACCTTTCAACTCACTAGACATTATCTTGTTCCCTGCAATCATTCCTTTGGTGCATACAGATAAGAATTCCAGCAACTCAGATGAGCAGAATTTTACATTCATTTTGCATAGAGATGCCAGCTCCAGGAGAAAAGCTGGAGAGAATTAGATACATCTTTTTTTCTATGCTGCTTCTCTCAAAAGTTTTGTGGTATTGGTGTCTGGCTACCAGCAAAGTGGCATTTAAATCTAATTCTAAAGTTATTCTATTCTCAAAAGTTCTCATTATGTGTAAAAATGCACATAAAATGTGGGGTTGTCTTTAGATGTTGTTATGTATTATACAGATTGTGTCTGGTTTTTGTTTGGGAATCAGTACAGAAAACTGCAACCCCTACATGCTTCATATCTGTGGCTGATGCCTCAAAAATCACAAGAGCTTTAACCCAGCAGTTAACACACACACCTGGAACCCTTTGGAGAAGACATTTCCAGGGAAGAAATTCCCTATCCTCATTGAGGTGTCCACAGAGAGAACACAAATGACAAATTGGGATTGGACCACCACAAAGGATAATGTTTATATAGAGATCTCCTTCTGAAAAGCACAGTGGCACAAATGTATGTTTTGAAAAGCTCTGCAACAGGCATCCAGTCCAAAAGAGCTTCATTCAAGATGTACACTACTTCAGTATTTTTCTTTCATCATAAACTTTTATTCTTCATAAAAGATTCATTTCCCCAGGCCCATAAACTGACTACATCTAATTCAGTGTGGTTTTACAAATACTTCCATTCCTGGCATCAATCAAATGCAGCTGGCTTTCAAGCCACAAAACAACAGCTTGCTACATTATCATGTTAAACAATATAGATAAACTTCTCAGGCTGGGGAAGGAATGGCTGCAAAATCAGCAACTCCTTCATTGTGCCGATGACGCACAGAGATCCACGGAGGAAACTCTCCCGAGAGAGCTGCACTTGTGTCTTGCTGGGTCTCAACATCCAGGGTTTATTTGTCACACTTTCTGGGCAGAATCACTCACAATTCCCAAAATCAGTCAGGACACCTCCCAGAGTTCCCTGGTCAGACACAGATCCCACTCCCAGGCCATTGCTCCACAGGCTGCAGTTATCAATGCGTTGATTATTTGAAAATATTGGCAAAATCTTCCCTTAGCCACCTCTGGCAAAAAGTAAAATATAACACATGCACACTTTTGGAGTGATTGGAGCAGAGGGTTTCTTTGGAAAATTTCTTTGGCATTTTGTTAATAACCTCTTAGTTACCTCCCTCCCTTGCCTTTCCTTGCCTTGCCTTTCCCTTTCCTTTCCTTTTCCTTTTCCTTTCCTTTCTTTTTTTTGCCAAGATGTCAAGAGAACACTACTACTGAACTTTTATTCATTTATTATATGCAACTGCTGGGTTTAAAAGAAGGACTGGACAGGAGTGGAAGTGATGCCTATCTCTAGCCTGATGAGATGTGAACAAATGTCTCAAGCCTACAGCCTTAAGAGAAGACTGAGTTTGGAGACCAACAATAAAATATTAACAAGTTTAAGTTCTGAAAAATGTTAACTTTATGAGAGCTACAGAGCTCAAAACTTCACAGTAGAGTTTTCTGAGCTGCTTTTCACTCTTTTTGTGGTTCTCCACGATATGTTCAGTACATTAAGTTACATTCAGTACATGAGTTACAGAAAGGGAAGGGCTTATTCCCTTAATTAACACAACTGCACTGAAGAGGTGTGTTTCCACCTTCTCCACAAGTTCAGCTGTGTCTCTGTACATGATAACAATCAGTTTCACAATGTTACATTTTTCCAAAGTACAGCTATTCTAACCCAAGAAGGAGGACAGAGTAAAAAATGGGATGAAGAATAAAAAATGGGATGAAGAAGGACAAAATTAAGAGGGTTACCTATATCTCTAGAGCTCAACTTTCAGAAACTGGAACAAAGCAAGAAGCCCTCCTGACAATGTTCTCATCATAACTAATTACATGTTTGATTATCATTTTGTACTTTAAGACAAAAGGCCTCAGGGGAGCAAAACAAATATAAGAAGAAAGGTCTAGTATGGTTCCAATCAAGGGTATTTGAATTGCAATTATGTGTATCATTAAAAACTTGAAGGCCTTCCTCAGTAAAGAAGACCTTTAGTAAGAATAATATTTTACCCTGTAGGGCTTCCTCACGTTCTCTATTTAGATGTCTGGCAGGTTCTTTTAAGCTCTAGATGAGATGGCATCGCTGAGCAGTGCTCTGGGAGTGCCACTGCACTGCAGTCAGCAGGAGAGGTGAACTGGTGAACTGTCAGCTGTGGAAGGAATAATAAACAAACTTCTCCCAGTACACAAAAGAAACTTCAGTAATATTAAGTAGAGATGAAGAACTGTCAAGAATTGTTACTATCTACAGAGAGCTAATGCAGTCAGAAGCACAGAAATTGAGTAAGAAATAATGGGACATTCCCAGCTGAATGTTATGACAGAGCAGAGAAGATGTATGGGCAGGTCAACCTTTAGCAATACTGGTATTTAACCTTTTTTCCCATGAGCAGCACAGTTGTTTTGGCAGAATGAATTATTCACTCCTGGGATGTTTGGAACATGACTTATACACAGTCCTGTCCCCAGCCACGCTGCAGCCACTGTCACATGGTGAGAACAACGTGAAGAGCTTTCAGGTATTCCCTGCTCCAGGCCAGACATTGATCTATGAAATGTCAGGAAGGGAATTTGCATTAGCTGGAGTTATGTGACATGGGTCTTACTTTGGTGTGTTGTATTTTGCCTGCAGTGCTGTGGATGTTTCCTTCTTTAGGGTAAAACTGTGTGGTGAAAACACAGAAAATTGTTAACCCCACCAAAGATTCCCAAATTGTATTTATTGTATTTATTATTTAACACACCGGTTATGACATTTTGTGGTAGCATATTCATACTGAAATTTCTCTCTATTTTTTGCAGATACAAGAATTGTGAAGAATGTAATTTATTCTTTCAAGAACACCAAGATCTCCTTCACAGATTTTGTGTTTTAAACAAAACCCATGATCCCCAAACAAGATAACCTACATTTTTGACTCTGTCCATCTTCCCACACACAAAGGACAAAAAATTTAAAAAAAATGAAGACTTTTGTCTTATACACTATAGACAACATGAAGCAGGTATTTGTATGAGGAGTAAAATCAATGAAGTCTAATTTCCTATCTGGTACTGCCCAAAAGTCCATCCCCTGAATGGATAAAATGTCTTTTAGAGGGATCACAAAACCTTCTATAGCTCTGCCTCAACAGTTCCCCCAGTTCCCCTCATCGCTGTTCCCCCTTCAGCAAGCAATCCTTCCTTGCCCAGGCAAGGGGAATCCTTCACACTTGTTCCTTTACAGTTTCTCCAGATGGACTGGGAATTGCAAGTTTAGTGAAAGAGGACTTAGGACAAGGGAGATGCAGCTGAAAAAAAACCAGTATTCTTCCTCCAGATATAAACATGCTGCAGATTTAAGGAAATCACAAAAGATTTTTTCTTAACCAAGATTCTCCCTAAGTAAAAATCTTACACTCTAATGTCTGTTTCCCTTTTGACCAGCGAAGTTTATTAAGAGAAGGCATGAATTACTTCTTGGATCATGACCATAAGCTATAAAACGTTCCACTGTTCTAATATTCTAAGTGCCAATTCATAACATAATCTTATATGTCAGATGACATAATTCATAAAGCAATATAACACTTCTCTTGAAGTAAATGGTTTAATGTAAATGATGATATGCATTGAACATCTCACAGCAGGTGAACATGACAGAGCAGTGATTTGTGAGGGAAAGAATATCTATTCAACATACAAAGAGCAAGATTCAGCCCCAGGCATGAAAAACACAAAGAGCCCACATTCTCTCCAGAGTTTGACTAGCACTAGAAATCAATCAGGAAAATCACAGCAAATAGAGACTAGATGAGACATTTAAACATCATTAAAATCAACCCTGTGAAAACAAGGCAGGACTATTCTCAAAAAAAGATGCACAAGCATTTTGGTCTCCTTGCTGAAAGGTCAGATGGAGAAATGTCCAGAATGCCTGTGTAACATCATCATGAGTTCATTTGGCCAGCTGTGCAGACAGGCAGCCCAAATCCCAAGAGGAGTTTGGTCAATGCCAGCTGAACTCCAGGCCACCACTGCACCAGGGGAGGTGGGGGGTGCTGAGCTCCTCCCTCTGCTTTTGTAAAACTATCAGAGGTGAAAAGGCCAAGACTGGGCACCTCCTGCCCAAAGTGCCAGCTCAGTCACTGAGCCCTTGAGCTGAACTGCCTGGCAGCTGAAGCTTTTTGCCAGAGATGCTTGCAGCTCACGTGATGCTCCGTGCTGTTTTCCCAGGTCCCATGTAAAATTGGAATTGCCTGCAATCATTCACATTTGATTTCAGGCGTATGCAAGCTGTTTAAATGCAGATGCAAACTTTATAGGCAAGGGCAAGCAGAGAGCTTACTAAAAATATATATTCTGCACTTATTTCTGTTTTATAATCCAAATATTTTCTTTCAGCTTTTCTTTACCTTTTCCTTAATAGTTTCCTATTCTTTACCTTTCCCTCTTTATCTGGGTGGTGGAGTTCTGGCCAGAGCAAAGAAAATTGTTAATAGACAGCAATTTTTAAAGTCATACAAATAAATAAAGCCTGATGTAAATTTCATATCCAGAAATGCCCATGAGAAATTATCTCCTGAATGTGGTAAGTTTCCCCTAAACTTCATGACAAAAAATAAACCAGGAAAAAATTAGATTAATCATTGAACTTTCTCCTCCAAAAAAGAAGCCAATATCCAGTTTCTCCCAACCTCTAAGCAGGGTGGCATTCTTAATCAAGATAAATGTAGAAAAGAAAATAGAGGTTTCAGAGACTTCACTTAGGTTAGTAAAAAAGGATTGACAATTATTTGCATTCTGGACTTCTGGGGGAGAACTGACCATCTTTCACTTCAAAGCCACTTTCACCGTGTCTCCATCCAGGCCTGCCAAGCAGAATTAGAATTCTGAGTATTTGCAGGAATGGCAACAAAACCTCTTAGCCCTTATTAAACAAAACACTGCTGATCACTGGGAACCCAGCTCACATCCATCAAGCCAGGAAAGACTCTGGCTTTGCAGACCAAACTGCACTTCCCAGTTCTTGGTAAACAGCCCAGGTATATCTTATCCCACAATCCTTTCTCAGCACCAGTGCCCCTTGGAAAGGAAACTTGGAGCACTGCTAGGGAGGGAACAGCAGTGTGTTTTAAATCAGGAGTACATTAAAATCTATTAACACTTGATAAAAAAAATGAGAAAAATATTTTTCCTTTCATTTCAACAACAAATTATTCCAAATTGGGAAAAAAACCTCACAATAAAAACAGTGTAATGTATGGACATTCACTGCCTATTTTTTAAAAACACTAAAAATTACAGTCAGTGAGAACTAATACACTCTGTATGAATATTCTGCATTAGGACTTGTTCCCAAACAGCTACAGAATGGAGAGAGTTTTCTAAGAAAGGAATATTTTTCCAGATTTCAATGATCTTTTGACCAGGGCCACACTCACAGATGGAAGACCTCATTCCATAAATTACCTACTTTTGTAAAGGAATTGACTGACTTCTTACAAATATAAGAAAGGCAGCGATTACACTCCTCTGTCTCAGCAGGCTTTAATCAAAAGCATGTCATTACTTCACAGAAATCATTTTGCATTATTCTTCTATGTCCAAGTAAGGTACCCTGGCATCCTTCCTGATTAAAAAGTAATAATATTATGTTTCATAAAGATCTCTTAGTGCAAGGTCAATCTTCCCTGATTGGAAATGCTGTTTGAGACAGTGGGCCACAATTTCTGTTGATCTAATTCAGCCCAGCAGTACTAAAGCAAAGATTTATCTTAGGTGAGTCTGTGGAATACAGGATTGACTTTGAAGGTCTGTATTAAGTATACTTAGCATTGCATTGCCTTTGTTCTCTTTTTACCTCCCTAATTTCTCACTTCAATATATGTAAAATGAAAGAGAAAACAAAAGGATGATTTGTGCTTTTTTATTTTATGTGTGTGCCTCTTCTACACTGGACCCTTTCCCTTCTTGCTAGCAGCAATTTACACAAGTATCCAACTTTTCACATGGATGTAGGGTTGTGATTATACAGCACCACAGACTCCAGCAATTCCTGCCCCTGGGAAGTTCTCATCTTTACTCTTACCTGTTAACTAATATGAACTGGTTGTGCTTCAATCTCAAATTAAAAAGTGGAAATAGGATTGAAACGCCCATCCCTGTTACCCTTGAGTCTCAGCACCTGCATCAATCCAAAATTAACCCAGATAAGCTGAGGGTGCTGCAAGATTACAAAAGCAGTGCTAATGAAAAAAGAATCAGATGTCCTAATGAGGAGGAAAATCATCTCACATGGCTTCTGTCTTCCTCTGCAGGAACCAGAGCACACACTTAATTCTGATGTATTATTTCATCTTTGTATTGATTTCATCATCAAGTCCCAGCCATTTGATCTATTAAACATCTGAGAGTTTTTATCTGAGGGATAAGTGCTTCCATCATAATACACGATCTTTTTAGGTGAGTTTTGTTTTTCTTCCCCCCCTTCTGCAGCTGAACTTCTGGATAAATTATTTGGTTGGTCTCATAGTGTCTGCCCTGTTGAACTTACTTAAATTCACCCTGCCTGAGCAATATTTCATACTGGACTTCACTGCTGGACCCAATAAATAAACTGGGCAACTACTCCCTGTTCTTCATTCAGAGAATTGCATTAAGTCCATTGCACTTTTCTGGATAAATTGTATTACATATGCAGTAATTTCTATTAAAACTACAAACAGAAGTGGAATATTTGATTTTAAGGTCTCAGAGTAAGCATGGAACAAGTCCTTAGTGAGGATCATGAGGCATGTTTTGGAAAGATATCCTTAAAAAGGATTCATTCCTCCCCCATGCATTCTCCTGAACCCAGTTCAACAGCTTCCACTGTAAAGGAGTCCACAGGGGGAAGGATAAACACCATCAGCTTTTCTGGAAACCTGCACTTCAGATTGGTCAGCCCTTAAATCAAGTCCCTCAGCTCATTCCCTAAGAGCAATCTGGAATACCAGAAGATGGAATTGTTCTCTGCCTTTTTCCCCATCTTGAGATTGAAGTATCTGCATGTAGAAATCTTTGCAGCTTTTCTTCAAATGAACTTTTTGGTTAAATTATATTTTAAAGCCACTGATAGCTGAATTTAATAAATTATTCGGATGCTGCAAGAGTGTGCTCTGTGATTTTAAAGCAGGCCTTTGAAATTATCTTGTATAAATCACAGGTTTCAAAACCATCCATATTTGTAACAAGAATACAATTTGGGGTGTGTGATATATATTTTCAGTAGGGATCCTGATATTCTTTCCTGAATTAAGTCATTGATTAAATCAGTTCAGCAAATGTGATTACTTTCACTCAGTTACAACCATTTTAGGCTCAGATATCCAGCCTTTTAGGGTTTTTTATAGTCACTAAAAAGGTACTGGCAATTTTGGATGCAGTTCATCCCATTCTAACATAAAAGTTTATAAAAAGATGAGATAAAGCATCTTTTGAAGTGGTTCATTCTGGATGAGATTTAACTCTGAGAAGACACCAAACTCCAGGGCACTTAAAAGATGTGATGCATTCATTCTGCCCATTACTACAGGTGTGGAAAGGAGGGTTAGAATAAAATGGTTCTCCTGTACTTTTGTTCTGGTACCACAGACCCCAGAATCCTTTCTGCCCCCATTCTCAGGGCTGAAGGGATCTTTGTTCTGCACAACTTTACAGCCTGCCCTGGCACCTGACCCCTGTTAAGTGCAGCCCTGCAAGGATTAAAAGCAGGCCAAGTTATCCCTGGTTTTATTCCCTTAGAATTGATGCATCTTGTTGGGAAGAGACCTTAAGCAACAAATCAAGTAATTTTAACTCTGTGTGTAATTGATTTAGTACTGAAAGGGCTACATTATGTCCCTGCAAAGAAAATACGAGCATGGAAAAGCTTCTGTACGTCATAAACCATCTAAATATTGACTATGAAACTCCTTAATGTAAAATTAATAATTAAGTGTAGAACAGGTCACGATATATCAGTGCCAGCAGTTGGGTACTTAGAGATCATAAAGATTTGTGGAGCTGTGTGCAAATATGGTGGCATTAAGTCACAGGCTTGCTCAAGTACATTTATACTTTATAAATGCATATATTCCTCCTTGGGGAAAAAGAAAAGCATCAGTCAGTGCCAAATCGTCCTAAGAAGGGAGACCCAGAAAGAGATTTCCAATTTTCAAACTTCTACTTTTCCACTGGGTGCTTTTCTACAACCCTCAGCCTGAACACACTTAAAATTCAAGTTTTCAACTCAGGGCTTCAATGAAATCTTTCTCCTGGGGAGAAGGTGGGTCTGGCCCATGTAAGGGATGCCCTGGATGGAGAAATCACAGCTCAGTGTCCATTCCACCCATCCCCTTTCCCTGTTTGAACTAAATTGGAAGGAAAACAGGACACAGGTGATCCTGCCTTGGGCTCCCTGTTGACATTTGCCCTCACAATTTCCAGTGTTGAAAATGTCAATACCAACATACCACAAAGTTCAAAGGCAATCTGTAAACACCATTTGTCAAACACATTCACTGAGTTCCCTTCAGTCTCAGATCTTTTATAATTTTGAGAGGAGCCTTGATTCAATGTATGGAAGAATGAATATTCCAAATTATATCAACCTTCAGGGTACAATCCCTGAGAGCTTGAGTTGATTTCTTCCATGCAAAACTTCAGTTAAATAATCAAGTAAGAAATATTTTACTTCAAACCCCTGTGATTTATTTGTTTGTTTTCCTGGTAACTTATATGAAATCCTACTTTCTAGGGATGTGAGCTGTAAATCTCCCCAGCAATCAACAAGGTCAGCAATTGAGTCAGAGTTTTTGTCTCTGTAAATGTCCGTCCCTGCCCCTGCCACACACTTCATAATTAGATGAGATCATCAAGAAATTGTTACACATGATATTGATATAAACAAAGGGTTGAGGATCACAGATTTCCCACTACAGTTATGTTATAAATTCCCTGACTTTTGGCAAGACCAGTGACTTCCAAACACCATCCCAAACTTATATCCACTGAAGAAAAAAAACCCAAAAAACAACAACCAACCAAACAAAAAACAAACAGAAGAACCCAAAACAAACAAAGAAACCCCTCCAAACTGATCAAATTTTATATCTTTACCTTAGAATTATTTTATGCCTGTTCATCCACAGCAAGCTCCCTATGACAGCCATAAATGAGCCACAATGATTTGTGTCTATGGATTACATGTCAAACTGGAAAAATTGCAGCTTAAATCACAGATCCATGACAGATCTGGAAAGCCTAAGAGGAAAGAGGTACCAATGTCAAGTGAAGTTATTTTCTATTTTTTATAGCATTACCAGAAAGTTGCATTAAATAACTTCAAACTCTTTTATTCTGGGAGCTCACTTAGCTTTTCATCCAAATGTGCTGCTGTAAAAAGAGAAGAGTTTGTGATTTCAGACACCTCCATGCCACCCAAGAATGACCCATGGATACCAATCCCAGCAGATTTCTCTCAAGATTTTCTCACATTGTGCTTTCTGTGCCCAAGCAGCCAGATCTGACAATGATCTTTGCACTGAATAGATCTGTTGACACAGAACAACTACAAATTAAACCAAATGGGTAATTTGCTAAAGCAAATAAAAGATGGCACATTTTACAAGTTTCCCACTTACATGGAATATAAAAATGTGAAACGTACAGAAAAAAATCCAGCTGTATAAATCCATGCAAACACTGACTTTTAAAACTACAAAACTGGTGGCAAGCTGATGATGTTGTCACAGGCACAGAAATACAGGTGCCAATAGCACTGTGAAAAAAATTGAGGTTGGGGTAGGATGTTCTTAAAGAAATTAGTCTCTAAAGATGTCAGGCATGTGATTTTTTCTGTATATATTTTCTGAATTTTTCAGATTTCCCCGGTTAATAACTTTTTATATGCATTAAAGTATACATACATATCAACCCCAAAGAGAATATATTTAATAATACATAGTAAGACTTTATAGAGAAGCATTTCTCTCTATCCAAGACCAGGGATATTTTCTGTCCTTGAAGTGATCATGGATTAAGTTTTACTTGAAACTTCTAGATGCATTCAGATCTAAAAATCTGATTGAAAAAGCTCCATTGTTCCACGTAATTTTTGCATTTAACAGATAAACCATTTGTGCCTTCTGAGCCTGCCATTCTCTCCATTCCCTGTACCATGAAACACTGTGATCTCCTAACCAGTATTTTATTTATTTATCAAATATGCCAATTACAAACCGGTTATCCTGATGTTTTGCATGCAATGTAACACAGAGCTGTTGCTAGCTGGATAACTCAGCTGCATGCATCCTCCAGGAATAGGTTCACCCTGGGGCCTGGAATGCAGGCTCAGCCAAAATTCCCTCCCTTGGCTGGGAATCTGCTGGGTGCTGGGGCAGGAATGAGAGCTTTGCTAGAGGCATCTCCACACCTGGGTTCTGTGCTAAATAAAATGGAAAGTGCTGCCATTCTCTGCTAATTTTATCCATAAATCTGTTCTTTCTTTTGCAGAATTAGGAGGTGGCAGAAGCTGCAGCAAAGCACCATTGAAGTTTTTATTCCAATTTAGCAATCTTAGCAGCAACTCAGGATATCATTCAGCAGCACCCCACTTGCAGAAGGAGCTGCTTGTGCTAATTTCAGAGGGGTTTCAGCACATTTACACGTAGGAAATAAATTGATGAATGTTCTGCTGTGCATCATTTGTGGAATCTCCTGTGTGTGCTACTGGAGCTCCACACACAGACATTTCCTGCTGCTTCCAAACAATAATATCCCCATGCTCAGGAAAAAGGGTATATCCTGAATATTGCAATGCAATTGAATGCTGCTACAGTTGACTTCCAAAAATCTTTTTATCTAATGCTTTGCCCACTGATCTTCCAAGGTCTGGGCAGTGGATAAAAATGCCTGTGTGATATATCATGAGGGTGTTGCTCCCTCAGGATTTGAGTGGAAATGATGCAAAGGGGCCCCAGTATCCAGGAATTGGAAAGAAATTAACAGAAAAATCAGTTAGGAAATTTTTTTATTCTCTGTTTTTGTGCCTGTTCCTAAAGCAGAGAGATCTATGTACAAATCCACAAACTGCTTTATAAATTACCCATGCTACAGATGTTTATAAGCTATAATTAAAATCAACCCAGTGCCCCTCAATTAAACATTTATGACAGATTTATTCAAAAACTAGTTAACCATTTATAAGGCACTTACATGGAAACAGAGTATAAATGATGAGTTTCAATTTTCTGGGCAAACTTTATAAAGCACTTTCATTTCATCTTCTGTCCTGGTTACTGCATGTGGAGTCTGTGCAATACTGGAAATAATTTCTGACAGGTTTGGAGTTCATGATGCTGGGATGAGTCTATGAATAATAGCACAGGAGCATTACAGGCTCATAAAAGCAAATGAATGCTTTAGGAGCTGGCAGTACATTCTTAAACCTGAAATCTATTGAAATGCACTGCTCTGAAGCAAAGAGAAATATTTTAATATACTTATAATTAAGAGTGCCTGTGTATTTTTCTTTTATGTAATTTTACTTTGTATTCATGTAATTGAGTTAATTTCCATATTGTATACACATATACTTGGTATAATAGACAACAAATGCATAGATATATAAAATATTAATAAATACATAGATTTAAATGAAGTTATTTTAAATTTGTATCAGTGCAAATGTGCTTCAAATTTGGTGTCTTTTCATTGACAAATTCACCTGCTGAATTTTCCACATTGATTTGGCTTGATTCAAATAATTCTGGAAGAGCCCCTTATGGAATTTTAAGAATCTCAGCATCATCTCCTAGCTACTGTAGCCAATGCCCTTCAAATAAACCTGATCTCTTACCTGATCACACAGTTCTAGTAATTAAATATACACTTTTTTTTAAGGAATTAATGTAGATGTAATATTCATATTGTTCATGTTTTGCTGCATGCATCAAAAATAATGTGTTAATAAAAATTACATGTGTTGGCAACTACAGCACAATTATTACAGAGGAGGAAAAAAAACATCATTTCTGCTCCTGCTCTGAAAATAGCTCCTTAAAATTCCCTGGAAACTGAAAAGTGACACTACAGTAAAGACATCTGTTTCTCAAAGTGGTTGTAATTTTGCAACTCTAATGTACAGAACTGCTTGTATCGATTCTTTCCCAGGCTTATTCAATTAGAATATTTGAAAAATATACAAATGTGTGAGGCAAACAGCTGTAAATATTTACAAAATGTAAGCTATTGATTTTTACGTTCAGAAAGTATCATAAGCAAAATTTTCATTTAATGCTTCAGTTCTCCAATAGAGCAACAGAGAAGTAAGTAGAGAAAACTAACCAGCACTGGAATTTAGAGACAAAAAAACTCTGATTTCCCCAATTTGTTTCATGTAGGCAAACATACAAAAACCTAAACAAAAGAAAATTTAAAGATTCCTCTCCCTCTGTAAGAAAACAACTTCATTTGCATAATCTCCTACAAGTCTAATTTTCCTTTATGATATTTTGGAATGTTTTCCTGATCAGTGAATTCCCCAGGGCTGTATGAAAAGTTCTCCACTCAGTAATGAAGCACTTTTTTTTAAATCACAAAATGAGGATTTGCAGTACAAATATCCCTGGCATCCTGCCGCAAGACAAAACCACTTAATTCCTTCCTTTAAACAGAATCCATATAATCAGTACCAGATTTATGCCTCTGGAATACAGCAAAGGAGAGCTTCCCTGAGAAGGGGATACTCATGTTTATGACAAAAAATGTTGTTTAGAGAAGCTGAAATTCCTTGGAAATCTCTGTTCTTGGTGGGACAGGCAGGAGGAATTTAAATGGGAATAAAAACCATAAAAGGTGTTGGCAGACAATTAGTTCCAACCTGAGCAGCAATGAGGGTGTGAAACACATTCCTAGGAGCTCCTGACCTAATTGTCCTACTTCTCAAATCTCAGAGACTCCTGCCCTAATTTCCTGCTTCCCAAATCCCAGAAACTCCTGCTCCAATTGTCCTGCTTCCCAAATCTCAGAAACTCCTGTCCTAACTACCCTGCTTCCCAAATCCCAGAAACTCCTGCCCCAATTGTCCTGCTTCCCAAAACCCAGAAACACCTGTCCCAGACAGGTGAAATTAAATGGAAAAATGAGCAGGGAAGCTTAGACAGTTTAGGAAAATTATTCTATTGTGAAAGGCAGAATGATTTGTTTTTGCATAATTTTCAGAGGCTGTTCCCTCACATGGAAAAGGAGCAAATGCAGAGCTCTTGGTGGTCAGCCCAAATGCAGGGTCACAGCTTTATGAGCCACCACACTCTGATGTCCTGCACAGCTGGTTAGTGGCACCTTATTGTACTGCTGGAGAGCTGCCTACAATGAAACCCGTTTATTTTGCTGTTTACAGCTCATGCAGAGAGGGTAGGCAGAGGTTTCAGAAGGAAATACAGACATCAAAATAAATCAGCACAAGGCCAACATAAAATGAAATTGTCATCATCTTCCCTGCCCTTGAATACTCTGAAGGGATATTGCTTCAGCAGGTTTCAACCTTCTTCAAATCTTAAGTAACCATGGAAATTTAAGGTCCTAAATTTAAATCCACATTAGGGAGCACGCTGGCTCCCAGGTACTGCCCACATGAATATTTCCAGGGTAGTGACACTTCTCCTGCAGTGTACAAGTCTTTCTCTGAATGGAGAATTACTTAACAGACACTCTGACATGGGATCGAGTTCTTTGAAAGATGGGCAAGATTTTATTACACATTTTATTATACATACATTCCTATTAATGCGGAAGAATTGTTAAATAAATGTTACTACTACTGACAGCAGTAATAGGAACATGATGGGCAGATCATTATTTATTTAGTTTCCACATTTCCAATTTGTTCCATTTATTTCATAACTACACAAGCTTGAGAGACTTCTTAAAATGAATCACAGAAATGAGAGCATCAGAAAACCAATTAGATCAAGTCTCCATCATTATTCCTTTACTTTCTTATTCTCTACATGTTGCATATGTAGGAACATTAATGTTCCCTTTAAAAGACAATTCCAACAACCTTTTTTTCTAACATTAAGTCCAGATTTTCCTTCTACCTCTCTACAGAATGCAGTAGTGACCATTAATATATTTATAAATGCATTTATAAATAGCCTGAACAAGCTAGAAATGTGGCAGTCCCACAGCACCCAACAGATTGTGATTTATTGTCAGCTTCCACTTGAAATCAGGAGCAATGTATCTTTCTCTCTGTAATTTTTTTTTCTTTTTTTTAAATCAATGATTTTCAGCTGTATTTTAATTACAGAACTGTAACACAATCTATTCTCCTTATGTATACATAATGCAAAATGCTCCAAGAAATGTGTATAAGAAATGAGGCTTGTTCTGAACATATCAACAGAAAAGGCTGATTCAGCTTTTCTTTCAAAGGCAGAAGAAATGGATTTGATTCTCAGCTTTGTCAAAGTACCAGTAGAAGTCTTTCAGGAGCAAAGAGAGGAAGATGCAAAGACACAAAGGGACGAGCAAAGCCTGTCAAAAGCACCTCCCCCCATCCAGAATTCCCATCATTTTTCTTGTGGCATTCCACACCTTCTGTTGCCTGCTGGTGCCACTGAAACCTCCCCTGCTCTGACAGTAACAGTGGCAGCAATTCCAGGGAGGTTTGGGTGTTCTGTTCACTGAACAGCTCTGAACCCAAGACCAGATAACCTCTGTACATAAGAGGCTTCTACAGTATGTGCAGGAACTGAAATTCCCATTGAATTCCAAAGCAAACAAACCAATGTTCTCCACAGAAAACCAGCGCTGATTTTAACTGACTGGAAAATACAACTTTGAGAAAAGAGAAAATCTTTTGGGCACATCTCTTACATCAAAGGCACCTTTCAAAAGGGCTTGGTGCTCCAAAGGGACTCTCCTGCTTCCAGCTCTGCTGTACGAGTAAACAACATCACTTTTCAGAAGTTGTTCACAATGTTAGGCCATCCCAATCACAGCTGCTGGTGTACAAGTGGGGTTTATACCAAACCTTTCACCAGACACCTCCTGCCCTTCAGCTGCAAGCCAGGCACAAAACCTCCTGTGTTCTGTCATTCCTGGGGTGGGACCTCAGGAGCAAAGTGATTCCTGAGTGTTTCTGGTCTCCACTGGATAACTGCATGTTTGTGCCACAGGGAAGATGGGCCTGGCAGCCCAAATCCAGGCAGAGGACAGAGCTGGAGCCCAAATCCAGGCAGAGCAGAGAGCTGGAGCCCAAATCCAGGCAGAGGACAGAGCTGGAGCCCGAGGCTGTGCCTGCCCAGCTCCTGACCCAGGCAATTCTCTCAGCAGTGCTGGGAGGGGAGCAGCCCCTGCTGTGCCAGCCAGGACCAAACTGGGGACTTCATTTCCCCTCCCAGGGAAGCTCTGGGGATGCATAAGACACCACTCTGCCCAGACCCCTCTGGATTTTCTGTGAGCATCACCACTGGTGTTTGAGTTTGATGTCAGTGTATAACACGTGCTGAGAGAAGTGCTTGCCTGGCTGCTTCTTTGGTACTCTGCCAGTTTAGCTGCTTTACCAAGATTCATTTAGCAGGGAAATTTAACTGTGTCTGCATGAAAATTGTACAGAGTATAGGGCAGAAATAAATATTTTATACATTTCAGCCTTTATTTTTGTTTGTAAACTTAAAAAGAGGACCAGTACTGGGTGTTTGAGAGAGCAAATCTACATACTGCCCAACGTGAGAGATTTCTGAAGATGAAAGGTGACTCCTGCTTTTGTTATGTTTCCTTCTTCATCCTTGGAAAACCTGCCTGTGTAATAAAACACACTGAGTTTTTCTGAGACTGATTAACTAGCTTGTTTCCAGTAAAATTACTTTCCCTTGAGAGGAACATTAAGATTTCTTTAATGCAATCTTCAGCCATTACCATTGATTATGGCTTCATTAAATATGAAAATGAGGATTTACTCTTTGCAATAGATATAATTTTCTGTGTGAGTAAAGACTTTCCTCTGTGCTCTGCTCAAACAGAAGCGTGAACAAATATTTTATTTATGTACAGTTTTGAAGGAAGAAATTGCCTGTGGCAAGAACACAGCTCACTGGAAAGTACTTTGCCAACAGGATGAAAGTCTGGGGCACAAATCACTCCAACCTAGGCAGCCTCTGAGGCACCAGGAAGTTAAATGCAATAAACATTCATTAGTGAGATAAGTTGATGAATCACAGCAATCCTTATTTGTGAATGAATCCATACATTTATTAAAAGGCCAATTGAAGACAGATATTTCAGGTGTAAAGGCAGTTTGATGATAGGAATGGATCTCTGGCAGGTACAATGGCTTCATCTAAAATATACATAAAATAACCATGATTTAAGGAAAAACAGCAGAGAAATTCTATATTAATATGTCAATAACACTTGAGCAGCACTAAAGATTTTTTTTTTTTAATTATCTTTCTTTTTAAATACTTTTTTTGCAAATGTCTAACTTCATTCTGTCTTTGGAAGAAAAAAGAAAAGAAGCAACCTTTAAGAATCTCCTAGTACTGAGAGAACATCAGTGGTTTCTCTAATTAATACTGTTCTATAATCAATATTCAGTCCAGGAAGCTGTGAAAAGTTAAATTCTGGGTAAAAGGACAAATTCTCTGCCTTGCTCTGTGGGTTACCCAGCACCAGGGGAGCAGGTGCAATGAGATATTTTGAAAATCATATTCAGATTCTACCTCTACAGCTTTTGCTGTAGGCCAACAAATTCTCCAAATACTTGCTGTAAAGATATCCCCAGTTTCTACATTCATCAAGGAGATTTTTTTAAAGGGCCAACCTGTAACCTCAGGGATCAATTTAGACAAAAGTGCAGCAGATCAATAAAGTAAGGAAGAAAAAGCAAAGCAAGCAAGGAGTAGAGAGGAATAGGAAACTTTTACTTTTAAGAAGCTCTGCTTACACACCCTTACAAACAAAAGCTGTTCTCATGTCTGATAATCTCACTCTTGGCTTCCCTCTAAACTGGTAAAAAGTGCATTTTTAATTCTCTTCTTCGCATCAAAGTGCCAGACATGGGTATCTCTTAGGGCCAAACACATTTCCATTGATAGGAATTCAGCTGCCCTCAGCAGCTCTTTGTGAGGAAATACAATAAAATAGGTTAGGAAATGTGCCTCTCTCAAAAAAATAACCCTTTGCATGATACAACACTGATAAAATTAATGTTTGCCAATACCTGGTGGAGGAGGTGTATTCACCCAGAAAAATTGTAAATGAAAATTAGACCTCAATTTAAATGTCACAAACTTTGTCCTGGGTTTTCTCTAGAATTTATTACCACAGCCAGAGAGAATTTCACTTTGCTTCTCATGTAAAAAGTGAATATTTTATCCCCAGTATGTTATGGGATAAAGAAACTGCACAAACTTGAAAGCCTGCAACAAGAAATCAGTTTCTAAAAAAAAACTTAAGAGCTATAATTTCAGTGCCATGTAATAAAATGTACTTGAAATGAGGTGAAATCAATCTGTCAAAGAGAATACAGCTTGTCAATCAACAGCACCTTTTTGAAAACAGACTAAAATAAACACAGCAAAAGAAGAGTCCCATTGAGAGGACTCTCTGCAATTAAAATGTTGCAGTGGCATCTTTTAAATTCTACTGAAGTCAGAGAAAAAGAGACCCTAGAGATCACTAAATATCAACATCAGCAGGGAAAATGTAGTCACACATTCTCTAAGCCTTGGACCAGTCCAGCTCATCTGTTTTCTAAGAATTTGCAGTAATGGTGAAGACTGAGTCAAGCTCCAGTGCACTGTGTGAAAAGACTGAAACAGTGGACAGATAGAAGCAGAAAGCTTTCCTTCATCTCAAAATCTGCATGGGAAGCCATTCGACACTGCAAGCACATGGATGGCCCCTAAATATCTTTTTCTTTAAATATTCCATTAGAAAGATAAATAACAGGTGTAAAATATGTAAAAAGTGGATTTTTCTTGTGGCAGCACCACAATCTCTTAGAGCAGTCTTTGTTTTCTGCCCAGCTTTGGAGCAGCACAAAGGAAGAGCCACATAATCAGGTGATACAAACAGAGATACTGATGTCAGAGCAGGGAACAGAACCCTAATGAAAGACCTTTAAAGTCTTCTAAAGGTACCTTTAAAAGGTGCTGGCTAAACCTCAAATTAAAACAAAATTCAATGCAAAAAGGAAATGCCAAATAATTGATCAGTCTCCTGAATTATCCCAAATTCTGCTTTTGATCTATCACAGAAATCAGGCAGATCCAGATGAGAGATTGGCTTACTGCATCCGTCCATGCAAGATTATCTTTCAATATAAGTTATTTTCTGTGAGTGCAGTGTGAACTTGGCAAAACACATAAGCACATTCCTAATTTATAACAGCTTTAATGGAGCACTGAAAAGCAGCTGCTTAAGTATTTATTTGTTTATGATGATTTTTAATACTTTTTGTTTATTATTATCCTGGATATCTTTTTACAACGTGCTCGTCTCTGCCATGAATCAACAATGATTAGCATTAAAAGCCATACAATATTTATCACAGCAATGTGTTTCCTGCCTAAGGGGAGAAGCTAAAGAAAATAAGGATTTCAATTTTAAGAACAGACAGCACAACATTTAAAGATACTAGGGCAAATATTTTTTTCTCCATAAAGGTACAATCCTGTGAACTTCCCTTCATAGTGAGTATGATCAGAGCAGCTCTTATCTGACAAATGAAGACAGAGCAGAAGCAAAAAAGACAGTATTGAACTAAATATAGCTTTGAAATGGGAACAGAGGAATCTTTGCAACTCTGCTAAACACCCATTGTGACCTAAAAAAAAGCCCTAAACCACTTCATAATATTTTTCATTTTTGTATGGTCCCCCATTTATAAAATACGCTCAACCCACAGAAAGACACTAGAGGTGGTGAGCTGTAAATAAACATGTAGGTAATGAAATTATTTATTTAAAATACTTCAAACAGTCAACTTAAAAGGTAAATAAACACACTGGATGCATAAATAAATTATGTATAAGTATGAGAAAACTCTAGCATTTACTTTACCAAAAGAACCCAAGACCAAAATAAAATAAATGTACACGCATTTTAAAGATCACAGAGTATTTCTTATCTCCACTTCTTCAGCTAAAGCAGAAGAAATACCAGCTCTGAACAAGTACACATGAAGGGTATCATAACTTGCCATTAAGCTGAAAGGAACCATGAAGGTTTCAAAAAGATTTACTGATCAGCTAGAGACTTGAGAGATCAAGGTAATGATGAATTTTAAGTGAAAACAACATTGTCGGATTTGAGCTTCATTTTCTCATTTGCACTTCAATAACAATACATTTTCCTTAAGAATACTTTTTCCTAACAAAAAAAAGCTAAAACACTAGACACTTGATTCTTAATAAAATATTGAGATATTCAGGACACCACCTCAGACATCTCCAACTGGTGTTTTGAAATGGCACTAAAAATTAGTACATAAAAATCACAGAATCAGAGAATGGTTTGTGTTGGAAAGGACATTAAAATCATCCAGTTCCACCCCCTGCAATGGGCAGGGACAGGAAAAAAGAGCATTAACACGCAATCACCCTTAGAGTGATCATGGTATATTACTTTTTCTAAATCAGAAGCCTCCAAATGTGGGAAGCCCCCTCTTTTGTCAGGTTTAGGTTGAGTGAAAGGGCAACCAGGTAACGTGGTGGGAGATGAGGCTTGTGATCACCAAAGCTTCCAGCACCAAAGCTAAAATTCAAGTTTCAGGGATCCCAGCCACTCTTTCCTAAGTGATTTTGGCAAGTTTCCTATAGAACACCTGTCTCTGATCAGCAAAGCCATGAGCAATTACATCAATCAAGGGCAATAAAACACAGAATGAAAATTTCAGGATCTCTCCTCAAAACAGTTTGTTCCTGTTCACCTCTCCTGCCTCGTGGCTCTCACCTGACCAGAGAACAGCCAAGTGAACCCAGCACTGATGGAAAGTCCATAATTTTCTCAGCTTTAATTAGAGGCAGCTACTGCAGAACTGTCACTCCCGGTGGTCTGTTACCTCTAAACCTCCATGCAAGTGCTTTGCTTCTGGTATCCTCCTAGGCACAAATCCCTCCAGATTATCCCCCCAGAAAAGAACCCACAGAAAGGAAAATCGTTTTGTATTACAGCAGCTTGAGAAGCCAATGGGGAAAAATGAGAAAGAGTTACTGCAATGACTAATAGCACATTAAAAATATATTAAAAAGGTGTAGTGTAAAATGAGATAATAAAAAACAGGTTAGTAGAAATTCATCCCCAGTGAATCATAATTTTAAAATATTTGCAGAAACAAATGGAATTGCAACATAAAATCCCAATTATTTAGAATTGACTCTAGTATCTTTCTGCCTTACATATTTACCAAAGAACTACAGAGATGCTGAAAAAGCTTTTTGAAATATAAAGTAATGAGAAAAATAATTTTCTCATAATAAAATCTTTGGCAAACATAACTGCACAACCAAAAATTCACCTATTATAACTTCCTAACTGCTCAAACTTCCTGCAAATGCACTAAAAGCTACCCTTGTGAGAGATGCAGAAAATCTCTTTGCTGCTAGAAGATTCCAGTTGGAAATTTGTACAGCAAGGTTGGTAATGGGAACGTGCTGAATTCATGCTTTGTTTCAACAGTTCACAGCCTGTCACAGTGACTGACACTTGGACACAGAGCTTTGTGTTTCTTTTATTTCCATAGCAGCAAACATTTGGTTGCAGCTTTTTCAGCATTCTATACAGCTGCAAGTTTATTTGGGGTGCTGCTGAATTGGGAGCTGACTGCAGATCTTACACTGCTAGACACAACCTGCAGCTGGGAATGGAACTTGCTTGGTTCTTTGGCTCTACTGGCTCTTGCAGAAGGTCACAGCTGAGGAAGTGCAGCTTCATTTGTCCTAGAAATGGAAAAAAAATCTTTTTTTTCTTCCCAGTGTGTACTATCTCTGTTTTCATCTCAAAGGCTGCAAGTTTTTGCTGTGAAACCCATCCCAGAGTTCAAGGCTGTTGGCTGAGAAATGAACGGTTGGGATGCTCAAATGTGGAATCAATAGTTGGAGAAGCCCTTTATGATCATGGAGTCCAACCATCAGGCAGCTCCACCACCAAGCCCATGCCCAGGTGCCACCTCCACACATCCTGGGCTGTTCAAATCCTCCTGTGTCCTCCTTAAAACACTCAGCAATTGGTCAACACAGCCAAAATTCCCCCTTTGCCATCATCATCATCATCCATGGCCTCTTGCCACCAGCAATTAGCACATTAGTGTCAAAATGACATTTCCCTGTCACTCTTGATATACCCCATGTGATTGTCAGCTGGCTAAATGTGAGGAAGAATTTATTCTTGAATGTTTTGCATGCATGTAATCATTTATGATATTGGCATATCAACTGGGTATATGTCATTAAAAAAGAAATTTACTAAATGGCAGGTGTGAATGGCTGTAATTTATTTATTCTTTCTGCAATTCTGCTGTCAAAATTTCAGCCTAAAATTATATTGTTAAAAATAATAATAATAAATAGATCCAATAACAGAGAATTGCTTTTTTTTTTCCCACCTAAAGACTAGAGGCAGCAATCACATTCTGCCCTAAATCATTTATCCAATCTGAAAATTGTTGTTGAAATGACACTAAGAGAGCTCTAGGAAAACATCAGTGTCAAAACAATGATTTTTTTTCCCAGTGAACTCTGTATATCAGTGCTGACTCTGTACTGCACTGGATAACAGCTGCTGAGTCAGAGAGGGACCAGAATAACAAGGTATGAGCCCCCAAGTGCACACCCCCAGAGTCCTGCATGGCAGTGCTGCAGAAGCACAGCTCTCCATATATTTTACTCTTTTTTTGTGAGACCTGTCTCCAGTTTTCCCCCAGAGGGTGTTTGGGCACTGAACTCCCAAGGGATGGTCATGGCTCTGAGCCTCCCTGAGGTCTGGACAATGCTCAGGGTACAGGGTGGGATTTTTGGGGTGTCCTGAGCAGGACCAGGAGATGGACTGGGTGATCCTGATGGGTGTCTCCCAGCTCTGGATATTCTATGATTCTGTGATAGTTTTACACAGTGACTCTGTCCCAGTTTAGTAAGGACTGAATTCATCTAATCAAATTAAAGCCATGGCAAAATTAAACAATCTGGTGACACACCCCACATCCCTTTGCTAGTGTGGCTCATCCACTGCCCTAAAATAATTGAGGATGAGATGAACCATCCTCAAGAGTAGATAACAACTAAATGTTATTTTGGCTGGAGTTTGTGCACATTCCTGTTGTCATCGTTCTGACCTGAGTCACCACCCACATGCCAGGCCAGCCTGACCTTCACACACCCACCCTCCCTTAACGTGGTTCCCACATCTGGACCAGCCACCCCGATTCCCCCAGTCCCTGGCTGGATCCCCTCTGTCTGTCTCACTCAACAGTGAAGTCAATCTTGTGGGGTGCAAGGCTCAGCTCTTTTCCTACCACTGAATGAAATGGAGGCATTTCAGCAGCTTGAGGGATCTGAGCCTTCTGGGGAAAATGAGAAAATTGCAGGAAAATAAATTGTTGGGATTTGAGGCTATAAAGCCTCCTTTCAAAAGCAATGAACAGATGTCACTCAACAGCAGGACAAGGCTTTGGACTTGGCTGATAATTTAGATATCAGTGAACTTTGTCTGTGTACAAATCCCAAGAGAAACAGACACTAAATTCCATTAGCAATCCAGCAGCTTGAGGTTTCATTTTAAGGAAAAAAAACAACCAAACATACAAAAAAAAAAAAAAAAAAAAAAAAAAAAAAAAAAAAAAGGAGGCACTCTCCAAACCTAAGGTCGATACCCCTGGAGTCATGAACAAGATTTAAACCCAGAAATCAGACTGCTCACAGAGCACCAGAGGAGTGATTTGTTAACAAAACCATGTCTTAATGAAGGGGTGGTGCACAGACAGATCTCCTAAATTAAATAAAAGTTCTCTTCCTGCCCCTGAAGTATCCTTCAGCTCTGTCTTATAGT
Source organism: Toxostoma redivivum (assembly GCA_013397375.1). Lineage (NCBI taxonomy): Eukaryota > Metazoa > Chordata > Aves > Passeriformes > Mimidae > Toxostoma > Toxostoma redivivum. The sequence continues at coordinate 869,767 of VXBI01007755.1, read as the reverse complement.
TTTGATCTATCACAATTACTTAGGAAGGCAGCAGAGGCTGTGCCAAGACCAGGAAAACATCTGTACAGAGTCAGAAAAGTGATGTGCCAAAAGCCCACAAACCTGCAGCAGAAAGAAGCACATCATGAGAGAGATTGCCAAAGCTCTGGGATCTGCAGGAACACTGAGGTAAAGAAATGAAACTACACTTGGTCTCTATTCAAATAATAAAAGTGAGATTTGGTGTTTGTCTTGTGTTACTCTGGATGAAAAAAAAAATAAATACTAGAAGGGAAGATTATTACAAGGGAGACAAAAAAGCAATTATTTTTAAATATATAAACAGTCATTCTGCATTTAAATTTTATCTTAATATATTCTATAAAGTTATATATGCATCTTCAATCCAAAAGCTGGTATTTTCACAATTATCTGCTGTGATTGCTGAAAGTTTTTAATTCCCATTCTCAATAACTGGAGAAGGGCACTGTCCCTAAATGATACCTGCTACTATTTCTTGTAACTTGACTTAAATATGGATTTGTTCTCCAAAGTTCTACTTCAGCAGGGGAGTTGTAGCCCTGCTGGAAGAACATTGAGGGGAGGGCTTGCACTGAACTGGCAGAGAAAAATAATTCCTGTTGTACATTAGGGGTTCAAATCCAGCCAAGTCCCCCAAGAACACACAAGAGTTGTTTAGAGAAGGTCTCTGCTTCAATTCCTCAATATTGTCCAAAAATTGACTGAGTCACAGATATGTGGTGATGACATCTGGACAGAACATGGCTTACACCACACAAAAGACCACTCAAATCCACGGGGAGAGGATTTAATCAGACTTCAAATGAGAACTGAAACATAACATCATAGGAAATGGGTATTTCCTCTTCTTAAACCAACAGAAAAAAAATCTATTAGGTTTTTTTTATTATTTGGCCACACTAATTGAAGGTATGTTAAATGAATGACTTGGATAGAATGCTATTACAGTAAAACTGAAATAATTTAACAGTAATTTCAGCATCTCAAATCACACATCCCAAGCAGACTGTGGAAAATGATAATTTTACTATTAAAAATAAAACATGCTCCAAAATGGTTTGAGTACTAAGGATGAAATACAGCTTTCAAAATAAACATACATCCAGAAAGAATATCCTTCAATCTTAAAAGCTGTTAAAAGCCCTGATATTACTTGTTATTAAAGGTGTTTCTTGTGAGTCTAGATGATTTTATGATTTATCTTTATTTTCCTGATGTAGTTCCAAGTTCAACCTACAATTTCATGCCAAAATGCTAAGCAATTAAGAAATTATTACACCCTACTGCTTCTGAATTTCTGTCCTTCAGAAAACTGCTAATTTAGCACCAAAATGGCACATTAGAGCAGTGGGCCCAGTGCTGTGATTGGATCTTGATTTACAGAGTCCTGGAAGGGAAGTGCAGGGTGATGCTGTGACAGAGCTGCAAAACCATTCACTGTTTCCACTTGCAAAGAACATTTCTCTGGGACCACGAGGACAAAATATTTTGGGAATTTTCCCTTTCCAGACAACACCTCTGCCCTGTCCGTGGCAAAGAGGCCCCCCAGCTGTGGCTGGCAGGACAAACGCCCAGTGCAGGAGGAAGGCTCTGTGCTTGGGCTGCTGATGGCATCTGGGGAAGGAGGGCTGGGCTGGGAGAACATTCCAGACAGGGAATGGGCCATTTCTCCCTCTCTTTTCTATTGAAAATGTAAAAACAAATGGAGCTGCTCTGCTTTTGGACACCACGTGGCCTCCAAGCACGGCCTGGGAGCATTGCCTCTCCTGGAGGGAATGTGATCCTGTGTTCTCCAAGCCCCTGTGGCACTGTAGCTGTAGAATGAATGATATTGCTTTGGGGAAAAAAAAAAACCAAACAACTTGCTGTGATAATTTTTTTTCTGTACATTCTCTACTGTAGCTTTTGGCAATAGCCTACTTGTTTGAATTATCTCCCAATTAATGAGTTTGCAGGGAACTACCAGCCAATATTTCATTTAACAGCTTCTCCTCTTAGTACTTTTCCAATTTTTTCCCCTACTCTCCAACAGCTCGTTGTCTCTGTTAGATGTTCAACCTGGTATGTATCTTTTTAGCTTTTATTTAATTGCTTTTGACTTTCAGTTGCCACAGTGCCCTTTTTCATGTAATAACAGGCAGCGAGGATTGCCAGCAAAGCTGTGAATTTTCAAGGGTTACTGCAAATTTTTTCCTCCTGTAAATCTATTCCTTATGATAAAAGGAACAGTATACATCTGTTCTGCAATAGAGAGCTCATTATCTTTTGGGGCTTCTATTAGCTACAAGCTGTGCAACATATTTTTTTTTTTTACAAAGGATGGTCATTTGCAAGTGAAGTAGGAGATCTGTTGGATACATTTAGCAAGAGATTTCTTTTGTAATTTCTATGGCTGGAACACAATGTTAAAAAGTTAAGAAATTAATAAAAAAAAAACCCCACAAAAAAACCCACAGCTAAAAACTTATAGAAGGTCCAAGTTGTCTGCAGTTCACCAGAGGCCATGAAGAAAAAAGGTTAAATGAGGCATAAATAAAGAAAAGGTTATGCCTGTATAGGGCAACCCCATAACCATAATTGTGTAAATATATGTCTTTTTTCTTACTCTTTTCATTTCTCACTTATAGTTTAAGTGAGGCATTAGGCAAGGTATAAAGTTTTAGCACTATGGTTTTTCTGTAAATTTAATACAGTGGAATGATGTCACCTTCAGTAGTTCTTGAATATCATTAGTAGGTGTCTCCCAGCCTCTGGAGAGGTTTATTTCAGAGATGCTTTAATTATTCCTAAACTATTCTTAACAGAATTAGCACATCAAAGCAATGAGAAACCAATGAGAAAAAATTCCCTTTGTAGAAGTGCTCGAGTTCATGTATTGAGCCTGTGTGATTATAAAAGGTAACAATTCTGGAAAAGTGGTGTAAAAAGAGGACATAGAGAGTGTGATGAAATAATTTTTAATCCACTCCTAAAAATTCAGTTAAGTGAAATTCCTTCAAAACTCTCAATGTTTTACAGACATGCTGCTGGGATGTAGTTTTCCAGGATATGTACACACATACATACATATATACATATTTATATGTATAAATAAAATTCTTATTTAGGCAGGCATACAAGGCAGCCTGAAGTTAGTTTTCTCTGCACATGGTCCTCTTATTTACAGTAAAGGGGAAAAATCATTCCCTGCTGCTATTTGGTAGCATCAGCTTTGAATTCAGCTCTTTGATGAGAGCTTTGTCCACACCACACTGAAAGAACCTGCACACCCAACAGTTTGATTTTGAAAATGATTCCAGGATGGATTAACATATTAAAACCAAGAAATAAGAACATTCAGCTGTAATCAGTCATTTGATAATTCCACTCCATAAAGGAGAGGTGCCAATAATTCCTGTCCTCCAAGGCCACAGCTGAAATTCTTGTTAACAGAGGTCTCAAGGCAAAGGAGTTCCAGATCATTGGGCATTTTATGTCACTTTAATGTTTAGGGAGGCAGCTGAGAAAATATATTGGCTTATACTCCTCTTCCAGCATTCATCATAGACAGAATTTATAGGCCAAATGCAGGACCAGGTTTCCTATTTTAATAGACACCTGCAATGTTATTTCCATGGTATAAAGTATAATTAAATTCAAATATTCATCCTATTAAACATTTCAACTTTAGTTTGAATCAAGTACAGAGATACATTTGCTGGTTTTCCCTGCCAAGGTGCCTGTCTGCAGAGAAGATTAACAAGGGAGACAGCCTGGGAAGCAGATTCATTCCAGCACTTGTGGATTTTAAGATTAGATTGGCCATTTCTTTTTATGCAAAATGTAAACATATCTGCAATTACCTCTGAGAGAAAGCTAAGTACTTGTAAGTTATGATTGATATGGCAGCTACTGTATAGAGACACACAGCAGTGCTCCTCCTTTCACTCGATATTCAAATGAGTCCGTGGTAACTTTGTCACAAATCAGATTTACCAGCAGGGCTGGCAAAGGACTGCTTCCCTCACTGCCACTCCCCTGCAACAAGCCCACAATCAATAAAGCAGATTTTGTCCCTCTCCTGAGAAGGAACACGTGTTTGATGGCTGCTGGCAGCCCAGCCCTGATTCCCTGCTGGTAAATCTGGGGGGTAAGTTAATGGGAGGTGGGTGTGTTTGGATGGGCCTTTGCTCTTTGGCTCCTCACTGGGACTGATGATGAAAAATTATTGACAAAGTATGACAAAGCAATGATCTCATCTTGCAATGGATGTGCAGGAAGATCTGTCATTATCTGCTCTTAAATTCACTAACTGAAAGTTGAGCAATTTCATCAAAGACCACTCCAAAAAGATCCACGTTTTCAACTGCACTGTCACAGATCTGTGTCACAAGGCTGGGGAGGTGACCCAGCCTCTTCATGGTCAGAGAGAACACAAGTCATGACAGAACCTGTGACAACACAAAACACAACAAGGGCAATTCCTGCACTCTCAAGGATTAAAACATAAAACACAATCTATGCTGCTCAGACCATGCAGTTTTCACCCACAAACTTTTGCTGCCACAGTAATAAATGTTCTGAGAACATTAATCAGATAATATAATCAGAATTAGACTCTCAAATCCTACAAGCATTGCAAAACCATGTGTAAAATTGCATTTTGAGACTGAAATTGTAACCTCACACAGAAAAACTCATAGTGAGGGCTCTTCAAGGAAGGATTGTTCCTTGAGTTCCTTTTCAGTCCTTTCCCCATTGTTCAGTAGCATTAAAGACTTTCAAGGCTTCCTCCAAAATTGATAGATATGGAAACTTTTAATAAAAAATCTGCATCTTTTAAAGCACCTTGGACCTGGCAGTCTTTCTGTCTGGAGAATCCAGATGAAACATCCTTCTGGAGAACACTTGCACCTTCCCCTCCTGACAAAGGAAATTCCCTGGCCCAGTGTCACCAGAGGAGTCTGCAGAGAGACAGAGCAAGGCTTTGCTGGGGCAATCTCGTGTCTCCTGTCCACAGGATCAGGTATTTCTTCCATCCTCTAGGACTACTCTGGGGGTTTGGAGTTTTTTTGTTCTTAGTTTTTGAAAATTTAATATCTTTTAATACCTTCTCTATGCCAGTCCTAGACTTTGCAGAATCTGAAGAGCAGCCTTTGGAAAGCAGATTTGAGAGGACATGCACAGCTGATTAAGTGACAACTGTTAAGTTAGAGAACTTTAAGGATCTCAGTTTGAATTTTATATGAGTGTAAAGGACAGCATTAGCAATATAATTTTTTAAGAAGAAAATATCCAGAAGTACTGCCAATCTGCCTGCAGATTACCAATTAAAATTTTTTCACTCTGGCAATGATAGTGCAAAGTTATCAAAGAACTTCTGAATTGAAGCTAGATAACCACCAACCCTAAAATGATCTTTATTCTAAGATAGCAGAGCAGCATGCAGCACATGCAAATCCATGCCACTTTATATCTGTCTGCTCTCCAATTCCTACTGAACCATCCCCTAACACCCATGTCCAGCAAATCCACAGTCTGGCTCCTTCTTCAGCCCTCTCCCAGCTTTAGATCTTTGCTTATCTCTGTAGAATTATACAAGACCTGTATCTCTTTAGAGCTTTGCTTATCTCCTTGGTAGTAGAAAAAATGGATATTGTTTGTGGGATCATGGACCTACAAATGACACTGGGAGTTCAGAAGCTGTTGCACTACACTGCTTTCAATATTCTGGGTTATAGTTCTGGGTGAAAATGGACTCTTTAAAAGGTAGCACATTAAAGGTTATTGGAGCTTTCTTGTTGGAAGAAATGGGGACAGATCATTTTACAGTTAATTTTATAGAGTAGTTTGCCTTGTTGTCCACAAAACTCCCAAATAACCAAGTTTACAAGGAGAAGCTGTTACCCAATATAAATTAATTGTACCATCAACTTGTTCTTACCGAGTGTTTTTATTGTGACAACACTAAAGGATGGGTTTTATATAAAGATATTGTAGATAAAGACAGCTTGAATCAGTGTCTGATATATTTCCAGTCTGCCATTAACTCATCTGTGGGAAATAATACAGGAAAAGATGTGTAAAAAGCAAAACCATGTGCTGAACCAAAAGCAAATAAATAACTTGTGCCACTGGTATTAATGGGGCAAGAGCTGTAAATGGTAAGCAGTAAACTTAATTAAGGCTTGTCAGTAAAATAAAAGTGGGTTTCTTGGCTTTTTGTTTTTAATTCTACTCTCAGTCCTTGGTTTATTCACTCCACCCTCTTTCCCTTCCCATCCCCTGCCCTTTGCAATAAATGTTTTCTACAGGACACACCTGCAGCCCCCTGAACAGCCAAGAAATGGAGGCACCCACACACGGAATGGACACTGCCAGCCCTGCCCACTGAACCCTCACCGTGCCATTTTCTGGCTTTTCTTTCCAGCTGGGATCATAAAAACCATTCAGCAAGGTTTTGTGAGATTAATTAACAGAAGCCAAAAAAGCTGAACAGGCTCTAACCTTTCTAATTTCATGGTGTATAAAACAGAAGTAACACAGACGATTATCTCATAGGGAGAAACTCAAAACCGACAAAAGGTTTAGTAATTCTGAAATATTTATAGAGACAGACACAGTGGATGTTATGTCACTGAGATCAGGAAAAGAGCAGCTTTTCCTGCTCATATGGAAACTGAATCTCTACACTGAGTTATACACTCTGCTTTCCTTCCTGTTTACCATTTCTCTTAATTTTATTTCACCTTCCTTTACCCTACACAACAGGTGGGTATAATGTCAAAAACTGTCTAAAAAATAAATGGAGCAAACTTGGCAATTTGTACTGCATTTAACATGTGGGGATATTATATAAAGGTATTTTTATAGAGAAAAAACAACTTCATCTTGACTTTTATCCTTTCACCTCAGAACTGGGTGATTTTTATGGTATAAACATTCATGCTTTTTACCTAGATTTGTGTTTAGATTAGAAGTATATTTGCTAAAAACAAGCAAATTAAAAGCATACACAAGTGAAGTGAAAAAAAGATCAAGTCAAAACCAAATCTAATCTTCTTAAAGTAAGACTTAGCTTGTTCAGTAGATATAACTACAGAATATTCTTTCACTGGTGAAACTAAAAATGAATATTCGAAGCCAAAAGATCAATTATCTTAATGAAATATAAGAATTAAAAGAAATATATAGGTGCAAAGAAATGTTCCCTTTTAAATTTAACAAATATTTTGTAACTTCACAAAACTGTAATTCAAAACAGAATGGAAGATATTTGGTTCCCCTTTTTCCCTGTTTTAAGTTAAAAATATCCTTCAAATTTGATAAAAACTGTGCAAAGTTTCAGGGTGCCAAAACTGCAGATTTGATATCCTGGCTGTTGTGCACGCAGACATGACTGAGCAGAGCTTCCAACACAAGTAAATAAATGAGCAAACCAAACAAGAGCAAATAGGAGAATTTGAACTTTGAATTCCTATTCCTTCATTCCAGTTCTCTGCAGCCCAACATGATCATTACAAGAATTAGGCATCCATGATTCAGCAGGACATGATTTAAAAGTCTGTGTAACCAACCAAATGTTTGCCCTTCCTAAACAAATACATGCCAGACACCAAACCCAATTTCATGGCAAAGGTTGATTTGGCTGTAGAAGCTGCCTTTAAGCTGGTGACATGTGGCCAAAAGGCACCCAGGTACCCTGGGTGAATTCAGTTTAGTGGAGAGGGAGCAGTCACCGCTCCCACGGGGTCACTGGGGACTCATCTCCCTCTGGATTTTTCCCACTGGCTCCAGAGGGAAGCAGAGCACGAGCAGTGGGTCACAGCCCCACATCAGTGCTCCCTCTCCACAGCCCTGGCTCTTTCACTGCCTCCTTGGCAGCGTGGGTGCAGAGGTTTGTTGATGCACAACCCAGCATCTACCACATTTTAAATTCTTGCCTTCCTTTTTACTTTCTTTCTTTTTTCTTTTCTTTTCTTTTATTTTTTATTTTTTTGGTGGATATTCATTATACTTGGAAATTGGACACTGATCTTTAAACATTTTTAAGGCTGAACTTTAGTCTTGAGTTTGATGGCAAAGCTCCCAATGTATTCCCCAGAAGCTGTATTTCACCTGGGAGTGAACAACATTTTTAAAGAATAAAATCACCCCCAAACTTCTCTAAGCAGACTTTATATCTCAATATTGCCTCTATTATAATGATAATGTGTGCCAATATGACCATTTGGGTTTCTAGAGCCATTTCAAAAAAACATTAGTAACTCATTAAATATCACACTTAAAGTATTACATCTTCCTCCAGTAATTAGATGGAACTATTAATTCCCTGTATATTTTTACAAAATTCCACATGCTCTATTATAATAAATGTGATAAAGATAACACTGGGTTCAACATTATTCAGCATTTAAAAATTAATTTACATAATGTAAATATTAATGTAGCCTTGAGCACTGTGGGAGTGAGGAATTCAGAACACTGTACATTTCATTACCTCTAATATTGCAGTGAGTTACTTCCTGCAGGACACTTGGGAGACCCTTGGAGGGGCTCATATTGTATATGAAAGAACCAAAATATAACATGAACTTTTTAAAACTCAGGGCATTCTTCTAGAACTACCTAAGAATCTCTTAATGGTCCCTTTTCTATAGATTTTTATTTTCACTGCTAAAGGATTCAGGTCTGCTCTTCGTTGGAGCTCTCCCAAATGTGTTTTGGTTTATAAATCCCAAGGGTTTATGATCCTCTTCACAGAGTAACATGATTTTATTTGTCTTTTCCCCTCTGTGCTGAGCATTACTTTTTCAGACACAAATAGGAAAGGTAATAATAAATACTCTACATACAAATCTACACACATAAATATATCATCTACATACAAAGGAGTCAATATTTTGTCACTAACAAATAAACTCCAGCCTCTAGTGAGGCCAGATTGCTCTCTCTGCTTTCTATCAGACCCAAACACACCCAATGCACTTTTTGTCAACCATGTCTGTTAACATCTCAAATGATAGATTAATTTGTTTCATCTACAAGAGGCAATTTTCATGTTTTTAATCACTTTAAAACTTGACACAGATAACGCAGAGTTATTTGTCCAACTTTGAAAGGAACCTTCAGAATGGGGAATACAATCCATTTTACTTGGCTATAATAAACATTAAATCTCAACCACATGGTGGAAATTTATGAATTAAGATGTGAATATACATCTACACACTCCAGGTACGTGATGAGCAATCCAAACATCATTATTCACCTTTTCAAGCCAATAGAAAATATGTCCATAGCAACTTGAAGTTGCCAACCGTGGCAGCCATCCCCAACCATGCAAAAAAAATTAATTGGCAAGCAAGGATTTATGTTCTTGACCATTAACTTGAAAAGTCAAAAGTAGTAGGAACAACTGCTGTATCTTGTGTCAGTGTTCTCCAAAACTGGTCTGGAGAATTCAAGGGATTTGTTTAAAAGTAAACATGAAGATGTAAGTGCTCAGCAAACTTAAGGAAAAATGAGGAACCAGTACCTCAGAGCAGCTTTCATGGGACCAATCCTCAACAGTGATTTGCAGCAAAAGACACTGAATATGTATTTACATGAGTAAAAATGTATTTCAAAAAGTGCCATCAACCAACATATAGAAATATACATTTCTTGGCTGCTTATGGGCAATAAAGTTCTTACTGTGTCACAGATCACAAGGTCACAACTCACATCAAAGCTATCAAAGCCACTTCAGATACCCAAGATGCTCTCCTGAAAATATTTCTTACACATTTAAAGGGAAAAAAAAAAATCCCCAAATCAGTTCCCTTTAAGAAACAAATTAAACAAAACTAAAGTTATAAAATGCATCTTCTGGAGTTTGCAATTTAACACATGAGAAAACACGCAGCATATGTGATGCAGAAGAGGTCAACAGTGCTGTAAGGCAAAATTATTTCAATTCCTGCCTTATCCATACTGAGCTTGTGCCCTGGCAGCTCCGAAGCACTCTGAGACTATTCCTCAACACAAGCCTGGCAGAAGCAGGGCAGGGTCAGAGAGGTGAGGGAACATGCTGCTCTGGAATCCCAGCTTTGCTACAGCCACGGGGAAAGAAAAGATTCTACACAGAGATCAGAGAGAAGCCACAGGACAAGGTGTGGGGGAAATCACACAAACACAGTGACCACCAACTTCTCATGGCCAGCAGCTCCTGCAAACATTTCAGTGTTTGTCTCTCCACACTTCTGGTCAACACAGTGGAGTGTTGATTTTTTTAGTTTTTTGCTTTTTATTGCCCCAGGAAAAATAACACATTTTTTCCCAGTCTATTTTCAGAGGGGGAAAAAAAACATTGCAGTTGCAATTTTTGACCAGAACTTTCATTTCTTGAAAGTATCTCCCCATTTGCACTACAAAGCAAAGATGAAAGGTGTTAATTTTTTTAGCTACTGGATAAAAGCAAATGCTGCATAATGGTGGAAGTTGTACCAAGGCTGCAGGAGATCTGTAAATGCATCTATGGATGAAACCTAAATGGATCCACTGAGTAAATCCTGCCACTTGCAGGAAGACATTTAGAAATGAACTGGCTGGTTCTGGTTTTCTCAGAAATTTGTCCTAAATTAGAATTTTGGGAGCGAGCACCATTCTCAGTTGGTACATTCCCCTCAGCTTCCAGTTGTCCTGGGTTTGGATCGTAAAGAATGAAAGGCAAAAGCTGGCAATTCATTTGCATACCTTTAAAACAACAGTGAGGAGAAAGGAGGATTCCCCACCCCAAAAATCTTTGTGTCCCTTCTCTCCATGCACTGACAGAATTGAGGAGACAGCCTCAGCTGCAAGCTGACACATCCCACTAGGAAAACTGTCAAGGAGAGGAGGATTTAAGGACATCCCATGGCAATCAGCACAGCCACATCTGCTGCCAAGACTCTGTGAAGCAGCCACATCCCACTGACTCTTGATCTCTGAAGTCCCCTCAGCCTGGGAAAAAGTGTGCTTTAGTGCAGGCTTGAGACAACAGAATAAACTGAACAAATATCTGTGAGAAAAACTACAAAAAGTTTCACTGGAGCACAAGTCCTCAGTGCTTAGCATCAGGCCATTAAAATTCTTGGCAGCAGCTCACAGTCTGGGCTTGCCAATGGCCCACTTTTCATGCAGCCTATTTTTGTTTAGGAAAAAACCTTCAGAACATCCTGAATATTAAACCTTTCTTCAAGCTGTAATGATCGGGGAGATTAGCTCTGATCAGCAGTTTTAGGCCATATGTAAATCAGGTGTCCCTAGGCAGAGTAGCTAACCATGAAATACCCTTCTCTTCTCCCTTTGGCTGCCAGGAATAAGGAGGCTGCTCCACAGATCCTCATTAGTATTGGTCCACACCACTTATTTAGCATTCAACAGGTTGTAATTCCTGGCCCTATGAGGGACTAGCCTGCAGCTAAGGTATACCAGATTGGCAAGAGAAAATCCACAATAACAAAGAAACCTTTACTTCTTTTGGTTTCTCTTAATTAACACTTTATTTTAATGTTTTCACTCCTTTGGCTGCTGCAGCCCAAGCAAATTTAGAAGTATTTAAGCAGCACCACCTCTACCCATCCTCACAGCTTATGATAAGGATAAAATCCATAAGCTAAGGAAGATTTTTTTTCTTCTACTCCAGCACACAGTGTTTAAACCCCTCAGGGTACACCAAAGAGCTAGAAGGATGTACCAGCACTGAGCAAATATCACAACACTTTTTATGGAACAATATTTAATATAGAGCCATGGTGGGCATGAACAAACTCCCTGCTACAGCCTGGGCAGGGGAGCATCTCCCCCTGGATGAGGTCTGAGAAAATCTCTGCCTTTATCAGGAAATTTGATTTTGTTTCATTTAGGAGAGAGACATCTCCATTCAGCAGCAAAACACTCTGAACAAAGGTTCTTTGAGAAATGGTTTCCAAATTGTGGTGCCTGGCAGGAGGTGGCACAATCAGCAGCTGGGGCTGTGTCGGTGCTGGGGCTGCTCCGAGCGCTGCATGGGCTCCTCTGCTCACTTTGCTTTGAGGAGAATGTTAATAATGCTGTAACTGCTGCTTTAATCTATAAAGTGATCCAGGAAAACATTCACAATTTTGATGTCCTTCCCCTAAGCTTTCCTGCTGGAGTAGCTACTTGTAAAGGAACTGACAGACAAACTGTAATCTGCAAAGCAGGAAGAGGGCAAGAACAGAAGGCTTGCCTGCCTGCTTGCTTCCAAAAGGACTCTTCAGCTTGAAGAAAAAAAAATTTTAAAAAGAGGAAAGAAAAATGAGTTAAAACTTTATTCAATAGCAATGAAGCCTGAAGCTGATAATTTTAGCTTTCTGGGATACAGCTGTAGCAATGAGAAAATAAGAGCCCAAAGGATGGATAAACTATATTATCTTAACTAGCAAAGGCAAGCCTTCAAAAAATGAAATTGGAAAAGAAAAGCTATACTATTAACTTCTTTTTTCCCTGGCTAAGAAAATACGATCAAATTTTCAATTCTTTAGTTCTAGTAAGCCTGCAGCACACACCAAGCCTGCTGAAAGTGTAACCTCCCCAAATGGAACTGCCAAATAAGCAAGATTACAACAAGCCCGAGAGGCACGTCTATCTTTTGGTCTTATAATTATTTTGAGTACAGTAGGTTTTTATAACAGAAGCTATGATAGAGTTCAGCTTAAAATCAAGAAGGCAAAACTGTTTAAATTAAAAAAACCAAGAAGTTTGCAAAACAATGCTCGCAAGTGTGTCCAAACAATAATGTCTGCAATTTCATGATCCATTGCCCTGTCTGTTAAAACATGCTGATGTTTCTCCTCTGCTTCTGTTTTCCAGGGCCCTTCTCTGCCACAGCTGGGAACCCAGCTCCTATGACAAATTTTGGCCAATCAGGTTTGGGGGCCACTCATCCCATCTGCACAAAATGTTGACATAACAAGATCAGTACTGCCCATGGTACATTGATTACATTTATTGCTAACTTCACTTGCTAAACCTGCAGCTGTTTTGATAACCTTGTACAGCAGCGATGGTAGGAAGTGCAAAATCCATTTGCACACAGCCACACCAGAGATATTTCAGTATTTCAAGTCCTTCTATTAAAAGGATTATATTATTTTACTGTTTGTTCTATTTTTTCTGTTTGAATGAATATTCATTCAGTGCCTGGCCACTATTCACCAGAAATTCTCCAAGTGGTTTTAGGGTATGAGCTTTCTCTCCAACACAATTTATCTGAGTAGTTTTTCAACTTGTTCATATTTTTGCAGAATTTGTCAGACCAAAACCTTGAACCACTTTTACTTATCTGCTGCTGGCACTGAAATTTCTGTTTCTCAGTGGAATGCAGATCCCAGATCCCAAGCACCCTGAGACCATTTTTCTGCCTTAAGACAATGTACTGCTGTCTGTTAGTGGAAGAACCCAAAACAAGTTCAATTGAAAAATGTCAGTAGGCTGCTCACTCCTTTTACATTCATCCTCATAAAAAGGAGGGATAGGGGTTTTATAGGGCAGCTATGACAGGACAGGGGCATAGTTTTAAACTGAAGAAGGGCAGGGTTGGATGGGATATTGGGCAGGAATTGTTCCCTGTGAGGATGGTGTGGTGCTGGCACAGGGTGCCCAGAGCAGCTGTGGCTGCCCCTGGATCCCTGGCAGTGCCCAAGGCCAGGCTGGACAGAGCTTGGAGCAGCCTGGGACAGTGGAAGGTCTCCCTGCTCCTGGCAGGAATGGAATGGAATGGAATGGAATGGAATGGAATGGAATGGAATGGAATGGAATGGAATGGAATGGAATGGAATGGAATGGAATGGAATGGACAAACCTTTCCAGGATTCTGTGATTCCAGAGCTCACTCAACCCCAGCCCAACCCTGCAAAGGTTAAAATTCCTCTGACTGGCACTAGCATGGCCTGTGGGAGGAAGAACCTATTCTTGCATACAGGAGGAAACTCTATAGTGTTTAATGGTTTGATTTGCTATTATATGCTACTGCATAAGTTTTATTTTAATATCATCTAACTGCTGTGATTGCATTTTTATAATTGGTGCTCTGCCCCAGAGGAGAACTTTTTGAAGAGTAAAAAATGCTACCTAGGTGCTGACTCAGAGAATTTACAGAGTGCTTTGGGTAGCAGTACTTAAGCATGAAGCTTTCCAGCAAAGGTGCTGCAGGTGCTGAAGAATTCAAACTGCCAGATCAATTACATTAATTAATGGTTCATGCAACAAAATACAAAGGAAAATTAAGGCAGTGAATTAAATCCTGAAAGCAAAGTCCCATACAGAGTCGAGTTGAGATGCTGACAACCCTCTGAAATTTTGTATATTCTAAGAAATCCAGGCCTACATTATGGCCACGTTCTGAATCAAAGAACTGGTGATGTAGCAGGAATGGTTTTTGCTGTGCTAAATAGGGATGGTTGCCAATTTCATCTCCAAAACTAAGATTTGTAGAACATGGGCTTTTAGCAATAGTGAGCCTGCATGAATTTCAGTGACACTCCCACTGATTCCACAATATGCCAATCCCAGCTGACACAAGTTGTTTAAGAGCAAACCACAAAGAGATCTTTCATGGGCACTCTCTTTAACTTCAGTGTTTCAGATGCCTTCCAAACTTCCCAGATACACCACAGGAGCACAGGGATGATGGCAAGAAAAGACAGATAAAAAACTTTTAAATAACAGCTCTTTAAAAATTTAAAACTCCTTTAAAGAAAGATACTGTATTTATAGCCTCTAATGGTAAAAGAGAATGACTGTTAAAGAGATTCCTTTTTAATCAAACATCATGGAGTTCAGATTGTAAAAACATACTGAGACTGGCAATATTTTCAAAGCCCAAAGGTTGTCACTATAGATGAGAGGATTCTGCTAGGAGCAACAAATAACACATCTTCATTTGAGGGAAGTAAAAAGGGTTTGATGAAATGAATCTGCAGAGTTGAGTTGCCTTT
>VXBI01007755.1:814605-854746 GCA_013397375.1 Toxostoma redivivum | reverse complement strand
TTTTTTTTTTTTTTTTTAACTTCGGTTTTGGAGTTTTTTTGCCCCCACCCAACTGGGGAATTACATCTTTCTTACCTCCCTCTGTGAGATCAACTAAACTTTGCCCTTTTAGAGCCTAAAGCAGCAAGGCCAAGAGATACAGTTTCCATGTGTGCTTAATAAAATTACACCCTCGAGCAGACTGGAAAAAAATTCATAATATATTAATTGAATGAGTAATCATATGACCCCATGGACAAAACCTGTAGTGTATTGCAAATTATTTCATTAATTATAGCAGCTTTGTCTTGAGGTGTGCCTCTCAGTTTCAAAACCCTGTTAAAAATAAATTTCCCTGCCAAGTTTCCTGACAATGCTTTTGATGATTAAAATGAAATGACAATAAAAATAGAATGTGCTCTTTACCTTTATGATGGAAATAATATTTTGTTTTTCTCTCAGAGATTCCATAGAGGAAACTGAGACGTTTTCATCCAGTAATGTACATTTCCTTTCTTGGAGGTGTTATATGTGCTGCCATAATGTTTGCATGACAAATATTGCTCTTTTATATGTAATCACATTTTTTATAATATTCCTGTCTCTTAAAACAATTATTAAATACTTCTAGTACTCTTAAAATCATGGTTTACCCACACTAATTTTAGAATAGAACATTCTGTATAAGCATGCTGTTAAAACACAAATTTGAATCTGGAACAGAGCTGTCCAAGAAAACTTCCACTATTGTCACCAACATAATTCTTAGCACATAGTAATTTCCATTTTCAAACTAAAAGTGCTTTTTAAGTATAATAAGTAAGGATTGAGGAAAAATCAGTTAAAATTCTTTATCCAAGTTATTTTCTCCTTTTACTTTGGAATCAATTTTTTTTTGCCTTCAGAACTTTGACTTGTACAATTGAAACATGGAACTGAAGTCATGTATTTTCCAGCAAAAGAATATTCAATATATTTTACTGCTCTGTCCTTAAATCATAGCAATGATGAGCTACATTTGTGTTCCCAAAAATCACTGTCTTGAATATGTATCTGTTAATATTTGCTTCAAACTGCATTTGAAAGCCATTTCTGGTGGAGTTTCCAGCATGTACCAGCAGAAGATGGATTGAAAGCAGGAGCTGTGAGATCTCACCTTCAACCTGTCTATCACATTGCCTAAGTGTGAAACTAGCTCAGCACCAGCTGACAGCACCTTTCCCCCTTTCCCTCCACAAGAAAGCCAATAATAAACTTTTCAACATTTCCAGAAAGTTCTTCAGGTACAAATGTGTCATTTTATAAAAGCTTCTCCTGCTTACTTTTGAGCATGTGCTCACCAGGAGGGCTTGATTTCTAAAAATAAATGTAATTTCCTACCTATTTTTGGTGGACAGCCATGGAAAACTGCTATAGAGAAATAATGCAACTGTGTGTGGAGATGAATAGTGGTGTGCAAAGGTGACATTTTCTGCATTCAGCAGATGTGATCTGAATGAAGAAGTCAAAGAGTGCCTTTTTCTAGAAGTTGTGCTCAATATCTGAAAGCCAAGTGAACTATTTTGAATATTTCTATAAAATACCACAAACTTCTCCTACTGCAAAAATAGATTACTGTGGGATCATTCTCACTAAGGTTTCCTCTCCTATTGCAATTGCTTTCACTCTTCCAAAGGTAGTGTGCAACTTTTTTTGACTTCATGGGATTACAGACTGCAATTTAAACTCCAAGCACTGGATTTAAAAGTGGGTAAAGGAGAACTGTGAGGGTCTGAAATAAAGGGAGAAATGAGAAAAAAAAATAAAAAAGAAAAATGCAAACCTACAGTTTAAAAATAACATATTTTTTCTCCTTTTGTTTTTTACTTGTTTGGCTGGTTTGTTTTTTTTTAAAGGCATTATCTATCTGATAATACCTTTCAATAAAATTGGAAAATTAATCAGGTTAAGCTGCAAGGGAATAAATAATCCTGCCATTGTGCAGTGGTGAGTTTTCCATTCAGCTGTGTATCCCTCCCACAATAGAAGGAGGATGGATCTGTATATTGGCAATGCACACTGAGGTAAATCCTGCTTGCACTGACAATTTATTGGCTTTTTTTGCTTTGGCACTTGGAGCAGTGGCCACAGTCCTGTCACCACCCCTGGTGACACCACCCTGGGATTTATGCCCAGCTCGGTGTGAGGACGAGGTGGGTGGGATGGGGCTTCAGCTGCAGCATCCCTGCCACCAGCCTCAAAGCACAGCATCAATTTATGGCACATGATTGCAGCTTCTGGGGATTTATCACCCTTTTCATGCACTTTTAAAGGAGCTGGATGAAATATGGTGGTGTGGATGCTGCCAGGCCCTTGACTCCTGTAGGGCCTGCACAGAGGGGATGGCAAGGCAGTATCCAGTGAGGGTGATTTAGAAGTGTATAAACACAAACTGAGGGTTTATACTACTAATAAAGGCTGCCCAGAGGGCTGCAGCACGCTCCCTCCCTGCAGCCTGCCACACAGCCGTGAGTTTTTTCACATAATGCTCTCCTGGGTCTGCAGGATCTTTCAATTTATTGATTACATGGATGAGTTTACCTCATGTGTCCAAAGTGCTTGGAGCTTTAAAGCTCATTTCTCTCTCTCTTCTGAGAGAACAGAAGGAGATGCACAAAGCAGGTGCAAAAGCCCAGGTGCAAAAGCCACTGGTAAGTAAATTAGTGCATAAATTTCCTTTTGCAAACAATTACATCCCGAGTTGCACAAATTCATTTGAGCCCTTGTGTTCCAGTACCCAGCCAGGACTCGAGCATTTTTTTAAAAATTCATTTGTTCTTTAATTAAGAAACATACTCATTTTTATTTCATGAACCTAAGCTATGATACAAAAGGAGCCAGATACTCCAACCTGCTCTGTTCAGGGAAATGTGAGCACTTCACTACATGAATTGTCCAGGGCACAGACACCATAATGCTTTTACAGCCTTTAACTTCAGGCATTAATGCTTATCTGGCCATAAGGCTGATTTTTGGGATATTTTGTGTGTAACTATGGAAAAGCAAAAGAAAGCTCATTTTAGCAGGAGGGGCAGTGAGCACACAAGTCACTTGTGCAGAAAGGCAAAGGGAATTTTCTGTCTGGGACTGAGGAAGGGGACTCATTTCCAGTCCTCCCAAGCAGGCCAGTAATTCCACCTGTGCACCTAAGCTGGTCTGGAGCCTTTCCTGGGTTTAACCTCTTTCTGCTGGAAATCAGGACTAATTGAACCCCAGAGAGAGACTCCCATCACAGACACAGGCTGAGTGAACTGCTAATTGCTACACATGAGATTATTTTAATTTCCTCCAAATGCACTGGTTTAACCACTCTTGCATACCTGGGAACCTGTTAATTACTTGGTAGTGCTTTAATGGGTTATTCCTCTCAATTTCCATCAGGCAGATTACAGTGGATGTACAGCTTTGTCTGCCATAATACAACAAATTATTAGTAAATACATATCTTTCCATCATGTACATAAACAATTGCTAAAATATACCAGAATCCCTAATAAAAGATCAGATATTTGAGTCTATATGTGCTCATCTCTCTGCAATATATGCACATCATACATATTAAAATATATCTATATCTATACATACACACAATAACCATATTCATATACAGCTGTATTTTATTCCACACAGATCTGTGAAAAATTTCCTACTGGGATATACAAAGCAGCTGTGCATAATTAGCCTGGCTGCTGCTTGACTTCTGCTTGGAAATTTAAATATTGACATTACAGATGTTTCACCTAGTTCACATCCGTTACATTTCCAGGCCAGATTACAAAGGATTTTGAGGCAGCGAGTGGAGTTTTGCTGAAATGCAGATGATTAATCCCAAGAAAGGATGGCTGAAGGTTTGCCATCAGCAAGTTTTAAAGTTTACCCAGAAATGAACACATCTGGAATAAAAGGAACTTAGAGACTGCTCTGCTGAGTTATACCCAAAGCTGAGCATTCCATCTCCTGAAGGAAGGACTGGGGAAGCTGTGGAACAGGCAGGTTTTAACAAATAAATGAGTTTTGTGTATTCTTTAGCTTCCCTTGACTCAAAGACTTCCTCATCCACAGTTTCATTCCAATTTATTATTTCATTTTCCACAAGAGCTCATAGCAGTAAGTTCCATAATTAAATATGTAACATTTGACATTTCAAATCTCCTCTAAATCTAAGTATTGCTATGAGTGGCAATGCTATGAATCAAAAACCTTCAGGTTCAAACATTTAATTTTGAGATAGTTTTGAGGTGAATTTTCTGAGATATTTCTGCTTTGCAGGTCAGATCTATAGATACTTCTAAGTTTATACTGCAAAACCCCAGCTCAATAAAATATCAACAAATAAGCATTTATGCACAAAACTTTAACTTCTATGACAAAAAGACTCAAGTATCACCCTAACTCTGCTGCAAGCAGAATCAGAAGACTGGAAAACTCCAGATTCTACTTTTACCTAAATAAAAATATATTATATCCTTTACTATCTTTTTCTAATGGCTCTTTGTGACTTTTTATAAAAAAAATTAATCTTTCATTAAAAAGACAACTCATAAACACACCCTCTGATTTCCCTCTGGGATTTATAGGTCAAAAGAAGACAACTTTGAGACTTCACCAAATTCAATGCAATTTGATTCATTTTACAGTTTGGCAACCTTCTTCTGCCACAGGCCAGCAAGGGTTACGAGGTACAAATAAAGAGAGTCTGGAAAACAGTACCAGAGTATTTGAAATGTATCAAAGCTTGCAGCAGGTGTGTATTAAAGTCAACGAAGCCAAATTTATTTTTGCCACTTTGCTAGGCCAGCCAGCCTTTTCTTTCCCTTTCATGAACTCTTTTGACCCCATCTGTCATATACAATCCCACTTCTATTAATTTATGTATTAAACTTATTGTTAGGTTAAGTATAAAAATAAACCAAACCAACAAAGCAACCATCCTGGAGATTGTTCTAAATAAAAAGGCACCATTTCAGCACCAGTTTTCATTTACCTGAACCACTGCACTATTTTCCAGTGCAGAGCTACCAATGATACTCAGCCCCTTCCTCATGTTTTATCCATCTCTACAAATTACTATTTTATGATACTGCAGAACCCTCTAGGCTATTCTTCTTAATTCCTTCTGTTTCCTCTCTAAATGTGTCCAAGTGTCCCTTTATTTCCAGCAATTATTTATAGACATCTGTCAGTCCAGGCTCCTTGGCTGGAATGCAATGGATCCAGGCTATTGTGCAGCACATAAAATAAGTTACTTTCTCTAAATGCAATTCTCAAGCAATTTTGCTAAACCACTGCAGTTAAAATTTAACCCCACTGGGTTTGCAGCATATTGTTGTAAGTCACATAATGTCAAATGTGTTTAAAATAATTTCTGTTAAGTGCCTCCAGCAAGAGAAATGAGGTGTCTGCCAAGTTCATTTGACCCTCCTGCACTTTCCAACCTCTAAAAGTGAGATATCCAAATGTTCCTGCCTGCCTGTGGAATCCATGGGATTGGAGTCACCCTCATTAATGTGCTGAGGTGAGGCTGCTGCAAGACAGATCCTCAATCCTTGAGCTGGCAGCTGGAAAAATCAGAGATCTACAGGAAATAAACTGGGTCATAACTCAGGAAACAAAAACATGAGAAATCAGCAGTACAGTGAACACAAAACCCATTACAGTGAGTCCAAAAATTGCCATCAGTGTCACTGAATCAGGCTCAGCCATTATTTTCCTGGTGCATATGTGCTGACTGCAACCTCCCACAGAAATGGGAGCTGGTATAAATAAAAAACAACAAATCAAACTGGTTCTTCTGTCTTCAAACTGTTTCTACTGGTCTTCTAATTTATTTATTTATGATAAATAGCCTCCAAGTTTGCAGCTCCTCCAGGAAAAGACCTAATAGAAATCTCAGCACATCTGTGGTCACTTTAAGCACACATTTGAATGTACTTCATTAGGATTTGACTCTGGGCTATTTTCAGAACCACGACAATTTTCTCTGAAAAGAGCTAATTTACTGTAACTAACTATATTATTAAATTTCCGTAGGAATGATATATCAAGAAATAAATCTGTAGCAGTATCACCTAGCAGTCACACATTTTTAGCATTAATTATAAGATCTGGCAAGCCCTAGCTTGAAATTCTGATGAATACTCATTGTAATGCAGTTTATATTCTCAGAAATTATAGGCAGATATTTGCCTCTCCAGAAATGTGATGGCACATAAATTGTAGGTGTCCAAATAACCAGTGGTGTTTACTGTGTTTAAAAATCACACACACAAAAATGTGAATGGCCTTAGTGGCATAAAAAAAGCTGCTTAAACACCATCCCAACCATCCTCACTGGGACTATGCTCAAAAGGCTCTTAAATTATTCATACACAGATTAAATGAATACAAAAATCACACACACGTCTCCATGTTTTCTTCAGTTTTGGTGGATTTATATCTATCTCAAATAGAAGAGAAAAGAAGATTCTTAAAATGTGCTTGGCACAACTTTTCACTGTAATTTCTGTGTTCTTCCCTAATCAGGGAATTAACTTTCAAATCATTAAGGAAAAAAAGTTACTTTGTAAAACAATAAAAAGATGGAAAACATGTCTTACAGCAACACTGGGGAAGTCTAATATGAATATTCACTTGATTTTTAGATTCAAGGTTTAGATATTTACGTTTTTGATGCTCTCTCCAAGATTTATTTATCAATAATTCTCTGATATTCCTGATGAATAGACAATACCTAAATTCAACTGCAGAGTCAGTACATGAGTGGAAAGTCTCTAGAGAATTCCATTGGTTTTGTGACTGATAAAAGTGGGGCCTAACAGGAGAACACATAGAAACCCTGCAATGGATAATTTAAAGTAAGATAATAAGATCATCTGAATGGTTTATAAAGGTCCCAAACCCTTTAGATGAGTTATACACTGTATTTGCATCTTTTTCTACATAATTGTGCATCACTCATGGAGTTATTGGTATCCATGGACATTTACATTTTGGTCCTGGGAACATCAAGACAAATCCGAGATATCCACTTGAGCATTTTTTATTTTTAGCAGAATTTCAGTGAGTGGGTTTGATTCAGGGCTTGGATGAAGCTGCAGGTGGCTGTGATAAGAAATAAGGCAAAGCAATGCAAAGCCTTCCTTTTGCAGCTTCAAAATGAAATACAGCACAATTGCAATCCAAAGGAAGGACTCAGGAATCTCACATGCAGGCACATCAGGATTTCCACCCAGCTGTGCAGTGCTGTAACCTTTGATTTGGAGCAGCACGACAGCTGGTGAGTCCTTTCCAGCTCGGAATATTCTCCGATAATCTCAGTGATAAAATAGCAGAGCCTGATGAATGATTGGAAGATCTGTGCCACAAGTTGTGAAGAACTATGGAAAACAGATGTAAACACCAGGAAACCTTGGCTGAGTGGGAGCCATCTGCATAGAGAGCAGGGACTGATTCCAGCCAACCCTGATTCCATAGGTTCTATTGTGCACAAAATAATTTTGCAAGCATTGGTGCTCTTGACACCAGGCAAATGAAGTTATGAAGTTTAATGTGATGAATACCTGGAGGGAAGAGAGAGAGGGTAAGGAAAGGAAAGTTGAGAAAAATTATTCAAACTTTGGCCAATGGGAAAGACAATCAAAATGCTAAATGATACCTGAGTCAATATAAAGCAGCAGTAGAAGAAAATGGATGAAACTATTACAGAAGAATTCACTGGAAGTTGGGCTGAGAAACATCTCTACTGAATCAGAAGTGTAAACTTCAATATAAGGAGTAGGAAAAAAAGGAAAAGCAAGGAGAGTTTATGGATAATAAAAATAGAGAATTGCCAGTTTAAAAATGTACTAGAGACCTACAACAGAAAAGAGTGCTCCACTGGCAGCCATACTCTCAAATATGAAACATTTCTTATTTGGCTGAAAAGATCATCAATATCTTCATTATATGCTTGTCACAAGTGAGGTAAATAAACATTTACCTCAAAATTTTAATCTGTTGAAGGAGCAGCTTGTAATGTATTTCATACCCACAGGTTTTTAGATATGAAGAACTCTATCTGAAAATGCAAAATTCACCAGAAAGCTCACATAATGTAAGGGAAGAGTTTAACTTGGATAGTTGTACCCACATTAAAACTTGGAAGAATATCTTACCCTTGTAGAATTTCCTTACCAGACAAAATCAATAGGAAATTTAATCAGAATATTTTCCTTACTAACTTTAATTATCAATGTGTTTTTGTTTTGTTGCAACTGTTGTATCTGCATTTACAACATCTGTTTATCATCATTGTTCAGTATTTCAATCTGCCCTACAACATTAGTTTTTTCATAATGTGCTTTCCATTTATTTGTGTTATTTACTAGACTCATGCTACATAAACAAATAAAAATAACCCTTCCAGTAACTAAACTTACAGGAAAAATTGTGAAATTCCTACTCTGCATAGAAATTGCTCGTGGTATTTGGTTTGAATCTTAATCATATCCTAGGGGTTGTCTTCGTTGATTCCAGAGTCGAATAAAAAACATGAACCTAAATCAAAGCTCCTATTTCCAACTAATTTATGGATTTTCTTCCTTTTCCTTTTTTTTTTTTTTTTTTACTGCAGAGACTTGTTTTTCAGAAACCATTACCTGTTGTCCTAAAGTTGTGCTGCTCCCACTCCTTTTTGCGGAGGAAGAATCCAGCCAGCCACAAAATCAGCACGAAATGTTGTTCAAAGTGATAATAGTGCCCTTATCAAAAGAGAATTTGTTCAGGAACTCTTTACTGAGCTGGCAGTGGCTCAGACTCACCTGTGGCAGATCCCTCCATGACATGCCCAACGTAGGGACCCTCTTTGAACATGGGCCTGTTGTCGTTCTGGTCGATGACCAGGACGTCCAGGCGGACGGGGCCATCGATGGTTTTGCCATTCATATCCACCACCTCAACTTCCAGCTGTGGGAACACAAAAGGGAATAAAGCCATGAGTTCACTGTCACAGTGAGACGAGAGGAAGGAAAAAAAGGAGTTCTGATGAGGGTTGGTATAACCACACCCTGCCAAAGACACCACTTGCAGCCCATTCTTTTGGAGCAGGCTCAGAGCAGATTTCTCTTCTAAGAGACAGATGTGCATTCAAATTGAGATATCACCTGGCAGCTTGAAAATGCCATATTGCACAAAGAATTGATAAACTAGAGTTTTAAAAAGCCCGAAAAACAAGATCTACAAACACTTACAAATTTGATCCTAATCATGTGAAGATTTGGTTAGAATGTATTTATTTACTTTTATCAAGCACACCTCCAGTGGACATGTATAGAATTATCATGGTAGAAGTGACATTAATTCACTCCAAAGCCGTTTTAAAAACAAACAGAAAAATAAACCTAGGAAAAACAAAAAAGACGTAGGAATGCTGCAGACATTTAGACATTTTCTCAGTGATGATTGCATGAAGTGTTTGTTAGGCCATTTTCAGAGTTCTCTGGGTTTCCTAACCAGGTGTGGAAGAATGAAAGAACATCTGCAGTCTCAATCAAGTGGGTACATTCACAAGCTGAAGATCTGCTTGGGCTTTCTTTACTTCCAAAAACCAGAGAGAAAGATCCTACTGTACATCTCAACCCTCCAAACCACGTGCATGCAAAGTCCCAATGAGTCACCAGGGCAAACCACACCAAAACTTCTTTAACAGCAGAGAAATCAATTTAAGTTGCAACTGTGTGCTATACCTGCAGTTCTCTCCCCTCACAAGAAATCAATATAATACAGCAATAAACAGGTCTGAGACACCACTGTCATTCTCACCTGCCCTCCCCATCCCCAGACTCAGCTCTTTAATGGAGTTAAGCCAGGCAGAAAATGAACCTGAGCTCAGATGTTAGTATCACTCCCTCCCAGTTTTTCCCTGAGAAAGTGGTGCCAGCAGGGGCTGGAAGACTCTGAGCATTTTGTTTATACTGTTAATTTATTCTTCTTTGCCCTGTCTTATACCTGTAAGTTATAAATAACTTAGTGATAAATCCTGCTGGGAAAGAAATAGGTCAGAATCCTAATTCCTTATTAAAACGGATGGCTGATTATCACCTTTCTCTCTGTTTTTTGTTATGCTTATAAATACCTTCCACTTCTTTAATTCAATGTGTTGGGTGTGAGTAGGAGTGTTTGTTATGAGTGAGACACCTCCTTACAGGCACTGTTTGTAAATAGTGTCACAGTCCATTTTAACATCTACTCTGCTTATCCTCACTTGTCTAGGAATCGTTCTGCCTTTCTTATCTTTTATTATATGGTTTAACAGCTTAAAGGCAGACAAATATTCTGATTGGAATGATTCTTGTTGCTTCGGCACAGCTGAATTTCTGGGATTCAAAAATTCTAGGATTTCTGGGAGCACCTCTCCTTTAACTTCTGGGCTTGTTCAACTCTGAACTCCAAGGTCAATGCAGGAATCTTTGCCATGGCTTGTGATGGGGTCTGGGAAGGAACAAGGGATTCCATTCCTGAACTACATTAAAGTCAGATGCAGTTTTAGCTACAGTTGGGAACTGCTGACAAAATGAATCATAGAATAATTTGGCTTGGAAGGGACCTTTAAAGTTCATCTATTTCCACCCCCTGCCATGGGCAGGGAAACCTTTCACTGGACCAGGCTGCTCCAACTCCCATCCATCCTGGCCTTGAAGGGTTTCCAGGGCTGGAACATCCACCACGTCTCTGTGGATTTACCACCCTTATTGTAATTTCCCTCTCCTATATCTGGTTTAAATCTCTTCTCTTTCTGTTCAAAACCATTACTCTTTGTTCTTATCAAACAGGCCCTGCTAAATGTTTATCCCCAGCCTTCATGCAATCCCCTGCAAGGGGCTCCAAAGTCTTCCTGGAGCCTTTTCTTCTCTGGGCTGAGCACCCCAACTCTCTGAGCTTGTCCTCAAAGGAGAAGAGTTCCAGCCCTCTGCTCATTTCTGTGGCCTCCTCTGGACCCACATATCCATGTCATTCCTGGGTTGAAGGCTCCAGAGCTGGACACTTTATCATAGTAAAACTGACTCATCAAAACTATGTTAATTGCTTTGGGAAGTGAAAGAATAGCAATATTTCTCTGTGAAATTCCAGCAAATTAATTTTCAAATTCAAGATAATTTGCTGTTAATCTATCTCTCAGTATCAAGTGACTGAGCTGTTCACTGGAAAGAACAAAGACTTTGCTAAATTTAAAAAACTACTTCAGCTGCTTTATCAAAATTGTAAGTCATTTAAAACAA
Organism: Toxostoma redivivum; assembly: GCA_013397375.1. Taxonomy (NCBI): domain Eukaryota; kingdom Metazoa; phylum Chordata; class Aves; order Passeriformes; family Mimidae; genus Toxostoma; species Toxostoma redivivum. Next base: position 843,473 of record VXBI01007755.1, on the reverse strand, counting down.
AGGCTGATCTAACACTAGTTTCTGGGGTTTTTTTCAGACTTGCACAGATTAAGGAAAAGAATAGGAGATTCTCATTAATGACTGAAATAGATTTACTTTATCTTTGCCAAGTCCACTGCATCTGAGAGCAACTGTCCGAAAAATTAGGCATGACAGGTCTGTAAGAACAGTTACATGATATCTTCTTCATTTTATTAAGATGACAGAGGGCTTTATTTTATTAATCTTTGTACAATAATTTTCAATCCTGTCCTAAGAACTGCATTAACTCACCAGCTCCTTTTAAACCCATTCTATAATGTTTTCAAAATAAAAGCCTGCAGCACTGAAGTTATGGCCATCATTCTTTATATGACCAGTTTGTAAAAGAAGCTGTCTGATATCTAGCTTTCCCATGAAAAAGACCAACAAAAATACCCAAATTAAAGCAAAAAAAAAAAAAAAATCCACAAAATCTGCTCACAAAATAACAACAGAAGTATATTGTTATTTCCAAAAAACCAACACATGCAAGTGAGAAAAGCATTCAAGTAAAAGACAATATTGGCACTTTAACAGGCTATAAATAAAACCAGGTGGAAAATTAGATTGTCCTAACTAACAGAACTGTGAGATTTCAGTTTTTCAATGCAGAAGGCAAGAAAGCCTATCTTGTTTTAATGTAAAACTTGACTGATGCATGAAAGATACTGAATTATTTTTTTGATAACAAGAAATTGTAATGGCACATTCAGAAATGGTTTAAGTTCCTACCTGGTTATAGCAATGCAGCTCCAAGGACACGTGCTAAGCATAAAGACAGATTTGAACAAATTGAAAAAAACCCAACCACAATCTGCAGAGTTCTGCAGCTGTTTATTTTGTGAAAAACTGATGCTTTCCCACTTAAAATTATGGAATTATGTTCATGGGAGTGGAAACTGGATGGTCCCTTCCAACCCAAACCATGACTCAATGACAATGATGAAGTTCTGTTCATCATGAACTAACCTGTGATTTTCAGGAACTCTTTAGGCTACATCCCAATTTCACTTTTGACACAAGTATAAACTACAAAAGATAATCAAGGCTTTAGGAGAAATTTTACACCTCACAGCACAGAAGTCCATGACCAGAGACAAAGCAGACTTGGCTGGTGCCTCTGATATCACCCAGAAACGCTGATCAAATTAGGCACAGCAATGGAACAGGAAAAGCAGCATAAACCCACACTGCAGGCAGGAATAGACTGATAGATCCTGTCTGGCAAACTCCTGCTGAACCCTCAACATGGGTTGTTTCTAGACTTCCCATCCAATTTCCCTCAGCATATGCAAAGCAAGGATCTTTCATCACCCCAAATATAATGATCCCATCAGAAGTTAAGCTTATTCAAAGTTGCTCATTTTAAGCTTTCTGCTTTATTTTAAACAGTCTTGAAGTCTTTCTACTCTGCAGTCAGCAATAATATTTACATGAAAAGATAACCAGTCTCGTTCTTACCATTACTTCAAGTAATTTCAAAGGTTTCTCTTCACAGAAGGGTTGTTTTCATTCATTTATTGCTTTTGGTGAAACGATTCTGGAGAGCCACCTTCCTTCTCTGCATATAAATGTCTATTTTCACTTTGCAGCCAGCCAGCCAATGGCCCACATAAAATTCCATCATAAAGTTGGAGATTTTCATAAGTAAATCTGGAATATCTTTTAGTGCTTAATTATCTCTCAAGCCTAAGACAGGCTATTTAGCCATTACCTGCCATCTAATTTTAATTTCCAATTTGTTGCCCACAGGAATGTTTCTCATGGAAGTTTTCCATTTGTTTCAACAGATGCTTTTTCTGTTTGTTCCTCACCCCCAGGTTCACAGGAGCACTGCACCATCCAAAATACTGCAACACCATCACCTATCCCACCTCAGTTATTCTAATCACTGCTGGGTTGATTTATTGATCAGATTAATTATTGAGAGTACTTGTTAGGTTTATTTATCATCAGTTCTTAAGTGTGGATTGACAGTAAGGAAAGGCAATGGTCTTATGGATCTTTCATTCAGGCAATTTCGTGGTAAGAAAAGAAAATTTGGCCACCCCTAGGTCATGACATGTAGTAAAGAAATTCTCTTTATGGTGAAAGGTTGTAGCAAAAACTTTATGCAATTACTTAACACAACTCAGAGAAGACAATAATTCAGACAAAGAGAAACTAATTCCAAGTACATTTTCCTGATTTAAGAGTATGAATAAAACATGAGCTAATATTGCTCCATAAGACTTTGAAGGAACAGGATGCAAAACAAAAATACTGTTTTTTGGAGGTAAACATAATTCTATGACCAGCACAGCACAACTGTACAGATGATGGCAAAAAGCAGCACCATTACCTGCAATTAGAGAATTTCACCTGGCACTCAGAGTTGGAGCCAAGGTGCAAAGGGATTAATTAGCCATGTAAGTACTCCAGGAGTATCTTCCACAGGCTTTATTTGCTACTGCATCCATCCCACAATTAATTATTACATAGTTCCTGTTTTCTTAGCACAACTATCTCTTAACTCTGTGCATTAATTAAAGAATTTTTTTTAAAAGCCCAAGACTTCTATCTCCCCAAAGTGACAAGGAATGAATTCTTCAGTAAGAGCCACTTCATCTTCTTTGATCACTTCAGATGCAAAAGTTTGTAGATATGTTAATAGAAATTTTAAGAAAAGAAAGAGGAATTAAATATTATAAACAGTCAAATATGTGCTTTTATCTCTAGCTTTTAAGGCAGTGGGTTTAATATTTTAGTAATTAGTCACATCAGTAGACTGAAAGGTCAAGGTCCACATCATATTTTAATTTGTGAAGCACAACATAGCAAGTTCTGCCAAGTTTATACATTTTGAACTAAAAAGAACCTTTTACCTTTCCAAAGCTAAAGTTGCACCTGAACCTGGCCACAAGGGGGTTTATCTGTGACTGTCAAACCAACATCCCCATGTTACTTCAACTGTTTTTTCTTTAAACAAAACCAGTCCAAGTCAGAAAACTCTGAGAGCCTTAATTAAATTTAATTAAATAACAACTTTCTGCACATTTCCCACCTTCTTTTTTGTGCAGTAAATCTCTCCATTGTTCACCCTTCCCTTGAAGGATGAAGCACAAGAACATTTTCTTGGCCACTTTTGCAATCACTACAGGCCAGCCCCAAAAGCTCCTTGCACCTGCAGCTCCTGTTGCCCTGAGATAACATCAGGAACTCTTTTTTCTCTAGAAAACCTGGCACTGGAAATGCAGGAAAGCCACAATATTCCTAGAAAATGCCAAGAGTGGAATATGCTCATTGTTGCAGAATGCAGCTACAATTCTATACATTTAATATTTTTTGCTGGAAACCAAGCAATTATGAATTCATTATCTAATTGGATGTATATTCTGTGCCACCATTAGTGTCAGAGGAAATGCATTTTCTTCCCCAGCTGTGTCTGTGAATCACAATATTGTTTTAAAATGTGCTGTTTTCTTGTACAGCTTACAGCCTGAAATTTTTTTTCTCTGTTTTAAGTATAAAATGGCCTTTTTCCCTTGAAAAAAATCACAGAAGAGGAACATAAAACCCCCGAAATTGCAGAGAATGATGGCATAAACTGCAGAAAAAATGCATTAATTACATACTCATAAAAGTCTGATACCAAGATGAACTCCGACTTTTCTGTACACTAAACCCAATTCCAAAAATTGTTTTTATGTTTTTGCCTCATTAAAATATAAAATAAACAATTTGGGATTTTGTAGCAGTTTTTTGTATGTCAATTGAAAAAATAAAACCACCAAAAGTATAACTTAATCTCATATTTTTTACCACCTATTCCTGAGGTTGGTTTTAAGAAATAAAAACAAAGGGGTCAGTAAGCAGTAATTGGCTTTTTCAGAGGGTTTTTCAGTCAGTTTGGAGCTGTGAGTTCTTGTGATTATTATTTTAAGATCTCCTATTTTTAACATTTAAATATTTGCAATAAACAATTCTTTGCAAAGATTCCTTTTGATATTCACAGAATATTTAAGGTTTTATATAATAGCAGGCACTGGTAACCAGCAGTTTTCCAAAGCTTTGGTCCATCTTTTGCCCCAGATGTATCCCTGTAAATTCCAATTTCCCTGAGAAATGTCACTTTGTAGGACACAAACAGGCAGCATGACAGAAAACTGGGTTTAATGGTGAGTTATGCAAGAAGTCACAGGGAACAAAGGAACTGGGAGCAGAGAAGGGAAGCTTCTGCCATTATCCCAAAATTCTCTTTTCCATGGGCAGCAGGGATGGGAGGAGCTGCTCCAGGGTCCTGCCATCCTCACTGAGCTTCCCCACGGGCTCTGGGTGCATTTCCAACCTTGCAAATGCCCCAAAATCCCCATTTTAGGATGGACAGAAAGGAGATGTGAGGTGCTCAAAGTGTAACCATCCTGATTAATTATGATAAAACTGATGGAACCAGCAGGCACAGAGTGTTTCAAAAGAGATTCAGTCACAGAAATCAGATGGGCAAAGGGTGGGAGACAGAGATGAAATGACTTCACCAAAGCCACAGACCAGAAAAAATTTAAATCGAGCTTGAATCTGGGTTTTTGATCTCTGCACACAGACTGATAGCAATATTCCATCTCTTGCTGAGCAAGTAATGTAAAATTAGATTTACAAAGATTATTAAGCTACCAACATGTGCACAGTATGATTTCTCAAAGTGCCTTGTGAGACTGGATAATATATCCTATTAAAATCAAAACACCTTTGAAAGATCTTTGAAAATCCAGTTTCCTCTCAGTACATTATTTATCTCCCCCCCATTACATGCTATTTTACATCTGTAAAGACACAAAAACAGGGGTAAAAATAATTTTATGTGTCCTCACAACAGAAAGCCTCAAAGAATCTCTCACGTGGCTACAAGAATCAAATTAAAATAACTTCTGAAGCATACATCCTGTTAAGTATTATCTAGGAGTTGAAATGAGAATGCCCACTCCAAAAATAACCTCGGTGGACAAATGAGAAGAGCATCCCTCAAATCTGTGGAGCAGCAGAGCTCTTCAAGGAGCCACGTGTACTTCACACAGACCAGAAGTATTAAGGATGATGATGTAAATATTAATTAAAATCTTCCCATATCACAAGAGAGCACATGTTGATCCCCTCGAAAAGGGAGCGGGGGTGTGGGAAAGAGAGGAGGTGTCAGGATTCACCAAAGCAATCAAGTCTAATCACCACAAAAATATTCAAGAAATCAAAGAGACAAAGTAGGACTGAAATAAAGGATTAAGACATAAGTTATGCCAGAATTTTTAGACTCTATGCTGCATCACAAAAGCAACGAAGACACTTACAAAAGAAAAACTGAAAAAATAGCTTTGCACTTTTAAATAGCTCCCGCCATTATTTGACACTGCTCACCATTCTGGTTGCTCAAAAATAACTCCAAAAGTGGAGGAAGTGGCACGAATTTAACAGATTTCATCTGGTGGAAGGATGCAAAAAGCAACAGGGTCAGAGAGAGCCTGTAGTTAATCAGACCAAGAACCAAAATGCAAGATCTCAAGTGCATCAGTGACAAGGAAACTGACTTCTTTAGGCATACCAAATAAAGGTCAGTGCAAATGCCAGGGATATATCACACATACATATATTTGGCTTTGTTATTATTGCTTAAAATATCTGCTCCTGCAAATGAGTAGGAAAAGGTCTTTGAAGTCAAGGATCACTCAGGCTGATGCCAGGCTAGAACAGAGGTTACAGATCAGGTCTCCCTGTTTTTAAGGAACAAAACAAGCAATTACAAAAGTATTTGTGCAGAGGAATTTACAGGCTGCACTGGAGGGCCTGCAGGTCACTGCTGCCTGTAGCCCTGTCAGAATTCCTGACAGCTCATCCTCTTCCCCTGCCTGTGCCCCGGTGGGCAGCTGCAGCCAGGACTCCTTCAAAGCCCATCCAAGAGCAAAACAAGAGTGCTTGGGATCCAGGTGTCAGTGAAGAAAACACTTTGGAGAGAAGTGTTTTCCTGGTGGAGTTCCTGAAAAATTTCCTTTTCCTGTAAATATAGTAGCTCTGCTATTCAAAATTTGAAATTATAGCACCATATTTTATACACTACATTTGTCACACACTTTTAAGGTGCAATTCTCCAGCATTCCTGACCTTCACCTTTTGAAAGGTTCATCTCCAGAAGCTAAGAAAAGAGATTTATTTGTCTCTGCTTACAGGATCGAGATGACCATGCCACAAATCCTAAGGGCCATGTGTTACAAAGCCCATTAAAATTTCAGAGCTGCAAAGCTCCCATCACAGAAGGCTGCTGTGAAGGATTGGACTGTGGTACAAGGTGTCTGCCATTCCCCTTTTCCAGCACATAGGATGGGATGATAAACTGCTAAGTTCTCTGTGTATCTACACAGTCCTTTCCATTTATTTATTTAATTATTTGGGATTTTGTTTATTTATTCCTTATTTTTATTCTGCTGCTAAATCTCCTTCCAGCCCCTTTCCCAAGCCTTGGCAGCCTCTCCATCACTCAGTGCACCCACTTTTACCAGCTGGAACCTGCATGTTTGACCACATTCCTGCCATGAACACCCCTCTCCTTCCTCCTCACATGCCTGTCTAGTAAACATTTGGCACTTAGCTGCCTGTTTGCTGACACATTTCCATGCTGATGATAAAAGGTGTGGGAAGCAGCATCTCCACGACTCACTCCCTGCTGTGTGCTTGGTTACACTCATCAGTAAAAGTGAGTTTATCGATCTCCCTCAATAGCATCTGTGCCAGTTTCACCATCAAAACTATAACAGCAGCAGAGCTTGGAAGCTGTTATATGAATTTTGAGTCGTGTGTGGGTAAATATATCAAATATACCCCAGAAGTGTTCAGAGTTAGTGCATGGCTTTCCCTGCCCTGCTGCACTCCACGCCCTCAGCAGTTGTGAGGATGTGCCAGCACTGGAGGTAACAAAACTCTCCTTATCCTGCCCTGTCATTCCAAACTAAAGGAGTTTTTTGCTGATTTTGTCTACAGTCAGCTTTATTGAATTTCACATTGTGCCCAGTTGTTTTGTTTCTTTCCAAAAGGGTGTTTGTGGCAGGTATTTTTATAATTCAGATAGCTGATCTTCCTGGTAAGAGCAGCTAAACAGATCAGCACATCCCAGATCACACACACTGAGCTGTTTCAGTCCAGCACTGTAATGGTTTTTTTCTGTTAGATCTATATTTCATTCATAGAAAAAAGAAATTACCTGAACAGTTTCCACATGATTATAGCAGAAAAGTAGTTTGCAGACATGGATGTAATGGAAAGATATTCCAAGGACACCTGATCCAAAATAAAATGTCATTTCAAATTACCTCTTCTGTCTCTCTTAACTGAGTCTTTGTCACTGTTAACATGTTGGACCATCTCTCTACATTAATTGTGAAGAAAGATTTAGTCAATGAGTCTCAAATTAGGTGAATTAACACAGTAAAAGTATTTTCTGAGTAGTCAAATAGCTCTAATGTAATTCCTGAAGGATCAACAAGCATCTGCTGTGTAGTGACACATGGAAGGACAGAATTTATTTCATGTTCTTTTATTTTCCTTGCTTACATTTCACCCAGGAACTTTCTGAAATGCTTCACTGGTCTTCAGCTCTCATGACAACATTACCTGTTAAAACTATTAATCTTAAGGTGTAATTTGCAATTCTAGAATGCTTCACTGGATTTATTTATTTATTTTTAAATATTTCAGTCAACCATAATTTACTTCATTTAACATGTTAGGAAGGCACTTCTTCAGTAAATTTTATGCTCCAGCACCACTTCCCCTTAATTCTGAGATCTTACAAGATGTTTTACAACACACAACAATTCCTGTGCTGCACTTTCACAAAATCAGATCTCAAACCAAACCCACAGACTTCTGGCTTACTGATGTGTCACTAACTTTCAGACTTTATCTGTGCCACATTTCCACACCTATTTTGTTTCTGGAGATAAAGATTTCTCTTTTTCTCTCCTTCATGCTTCTCCTAAACTCCAAATTATGACAACATTATCTGAGCAATTTTCTGAATTCCAAGACCCACAATGTCATCTTTTGGGTTTTTTTTTACCCTTTTCAAATCCTTTCACAATCCACAAATACTAACAGACATGATTTTCAGTCCAAAAATGCAATCAAAACTTTTTTTTATAAAGATCGCATTGTAGATGTCTATTTTTAAACTTCTTGCATCAAGCTGCATCAATTGTATCAACTGGAAAAAAAAATCCTATGTGGAATATTTATCTGGCAAAGGGAGAATTAGAAAATCAAAGCCTGGATATAGTCAGTCAAAAAATTAATTAAATGCTCTTAGCACCAAAAATTGCAAGTGAATAAAATTTTGGAATTACAGCAATCAGCAAGACCCTTTCTCATGCACCCACCAACCAAATGATCATAAATGGAGTAAATTCCAGAACTCATCCCAGCCAGTGCTGCAGGAACATTTGCTTCTCCTGTTGCAACACTGTAACTCAAAAACCCAAGAAAGGGATCTTTGGGACTCCCAAAGATAATCACTAACAGAGTACCAGGGGTCAGTTAAAGGTGTAATAGAAATAAAAGTATGTCCTAGTAAAAAGTAAGAGGAATTAAATTTCAAACAAAGAGATTTGCTGTGGCAAGACTGGAGAATTCAACAGACAGTAGAAATAAATATGCAAAGGAGGAGAAATCTTGAAGAGTTTTGAACTGTTAAAATCTACTGGGGTGCAGCAATTTTTTAAAATTTGAAATGTTCTAGAAGAGGAAGTCCTTGAAGAGACTTTTGAAGCTGATGCTCCAAAGCAACACAGGGACTTCTTGCACAGACCAGAACTTGGTGTATTTATTCCCAAAGTGACATTGAAGCCACAAGGGGATGGAAAAGCATTCTGTGGTATTTTACTCCATTACACTCCCCTTGAGGAATGCACTTCCCTGTGTCAATTAAGGGACTTAACATCCCAGTACAGATCTCTCCTGAAAATAATAGGTGTGTGTTAAAATCTGAACTTTTTTAAAGCAATAGGGAGCTATTTTAACAGGACAGCATGATTTGCTTTAAATGTATTTAATTACAGCTTGAAGTGTCATTATTTCTGCCAATGTAATAGCAACAGTCCCTTTGAGCACACACAGTATCTTATCTAGACACTTTAGACAGTGTCTAAAAAGAGATTTATTCACCAAATTCTGCTCTGTGAATAGCAGAGTTCTGTCTCTATTCCATTGTTCCTGTCACCTTCTTGTTTTTAAGCTGACAGGCACAGCAAACATAATGATTGGACTTTACTGTTCATTAAAGCAACAATTAGTGGCAAATTGCATAAGAGTTCCTCACTCAGTTCTGCTACATCACCAAAATGGGTTCTTCTCCTTTGGCCTGGCAAGGTGACTTCTCATCAATATATTGCTGGTTCAAACATAAGATAATTTCTTTTATTTGGAGTAACCTATTTATAAATCTATCACTATTAAGTAACTTGCTGGGTCAATGCAGAACACACAGGGAAACTCAGAACAATCGATCCCAAGAGTTTGATTTTGGAGCTGAAATCAGTAGCAATCCATCAACCCCATGGAGCCTCTCCAAAAGAGTCAACTCTTCTGGTTTTAATTGAGGTCTTTTGTGGAGCTAAAGGTTTGCTATTATGGCACCAAGTAAGCCCCCTGCCATGGGAATAACAAAAGGCTCCTAAACTCATGGTTGGAAGGGATGTGGATAATTCTATGATTCTATAAAGAAAGCAAAATCAACTGCAAAAAGAAACCAACTTAAAATTATTAGATCTACTTAGGAAGGCAGAAAGATCTCCAAATCTTTTGTCAAACCTAAAGAAGGCCAAGAAGAATTATTTTAGAACTTCTGTGTTTGTTTCATTTTACGCCAAAGAAGGAAACAGGAACAAAGGGAAATGCAGTAAAACCTCGAGTGGGGAGATAATTTTTCTGGAAGTTAAATGTTTTATTCACATGGTTGTGTCTCTCATCCTTCCCCAGGCAGGGCTGCTGGCTCACACCAGTGTTCAATAGATGGCACTCTGTGTTCTCCTGCCAGCAGCTCTCACACACCCTCACATGGAGCAGCCGGCAGGCAGACACTGCTCTGGGTTTGCTCAACTGCCCTGATTTTACTACAGACACTGCTTAGAAAGAATTATTTTTTATCAGGAGATAAATGTGCTTCATAGTGAACAATTCAGAGAAATTGGAAGTTTTAACCACAGAAAAATATGCTTGTAAGAAATATATTTTAAGTGACCGGACCTTCATCTCTCACTAAGAGGTCAAAAATCAAGCATGAATATGGATCGTCTCTTCAGCAAGGAACTAAAATTGTATAACAGGAACATTTTCCTGCATAAAAAAGAAGACATTCAGAGAAGGATTCAGTGAGTGTTCAAGTAGAGTGTTGGGAAAAAACCTTTAAAAATGTATACTACTAAACACAACATTCATAGCTCATCAAATCCTGACATGTTCTGGAATATGATAGCACCAAACTATGTCGCTTAGCTGGGTTTGACAGCAGGTAAATTATATCATGTAAGAGTTTAACTAAAATGAAATTGTTCACTAAAAAATATCTTGCTCTATACAGGATGTTCAATGTTATAAAAATGTTCTATCACTAACAAAACAACAGACAAGGAAACTGACATTAAGTTTATTTTTCTGCTGTATGTTCTGCTTTACCCAGCAGAAGATCATAGAGAGCAGAACTGAATAAATATATGGAAACATCTTTTTTTAAACCTTTTTCTCTGAACAGATTCCTTTTCAGAACCACATTTATCTTTTAGAATTACCCATCAAAGGCTGCAATTGAGCACATTTCAGCCTTTAGCTTTTGAGCCCAGCATTGAGTGGCTGTGCTGACTGATCCCTTCGGTCACATGGCATTGCTGGAACTCTCTGACCTGCCTTAGAAACATTTATAGGACTGGAACATGGAATTTCCAGCTCAAATCTTCATGGTAACACATTGGTGTGCTTATCCTATCCAATAGCATGACTGCTATTTTAATTCTATAAATATCCAAATATCTTAAATATCCAAATATCTTAAACTCATGCTGTTAGAAAACACATGCACAGTCACTTCTGCCATGGCAGTAAATCTGGGGTTTGCTGCACAAATAAATGTTTGACTTGTTGCTTTTTCAAGGTTCACATCATACAGCTAATTTCTGCTTTTTCATAACATTGAATATTTGTATAAAATATTTATTCATTAATAGACGTAGCTCAGTAACTAGAGATGTGCTCACATTGAAACCTAGAGTGCAAAATCATATTGGCAGTTGCCAACAGCTGTAAACACCCAAATTTAACCCCAAAGAAGTTGATTTTATTGATAGAACTGTCTTAAATCTTCAGTGTTTCATGGAAGAATGCAAACTGGTTTTTTGTGATCTTCCTTTTATACTTGTTCAGTTTTATAACTTGATCACAGGAAATAAGATTAGTGACTAACATGACCCTTGGTCAGCTTGTAGATTTGGAGCTGGGTATTTTTTAAAGTCCTTCCCATAGAGAGAGACTTGGAATCAGGGATCTTTTTGTTGCCATCACACAGCAGATATGGTTGGTTTAATTCTCATCATAATGAAACCTCAATTTGTATAAGTTAACCTCTAAAGATCCAGAGGACAACTAAAAATTACATCAAAGAATGAAAAAACAGGTAAATGCTGTAATTACCAAGGTAATAAATGATATAATAGCCTAAGAAATATTTCTCTAATGATCATTCAACCTTCATATCCCCGTTTCTTTGCCTGCCAAGAAACTTCACTTTTCTGTTACCAGGGGAGGTTTCTGTGCATTTCTGTTCCCTCAAGTAAATTTTACTCTGAATTTGTATATTATTAATGACAACATTTCTTAGACTTATTTCTTTTTCCTTCCACCAACAGCCACCAAAGCTCATTTACCTTATGCAGAATGCAATTAGTAGGTATCGTATTTATTTGACAGATTTCTCATTTTCTCAATTCTGTGTAATTTGACAGGGACTATTACAGATCTGTAACTAGTCTTTCAGAATGACTTTCACAAGGTTAGTTCACTTATTAATTGACCCTTGGTAATGGTAATTTAAGAAGCATATTAATCTCATCTGTCAGTTCCAACACATACTAGATGTATAAAATAATTCGTCTTTTGCAAGGACCCTTGCAACAGAAATGAAGTGTCTAAATTTTTAATTAATATACATTTTCTTTCAACAAATGAGATTGGACTGGAAGGAGACTCCTTTTCAGTGGTTTTCTTTATTCTCCTTTAGAAGTCCTTTTTTTTCTCATTGTGAAGATAAACACAATTTCACCAGTCAATAGAGCCTATGATCTAAATAATCTTCTACAAAGGACATTCTGGTATTTTTAACAGATTCCTGAAACTTAAAAATGTGCAAACAAAGCATTTGGCACTTCAACAGCAATGTCTTATTACATACACAGATTAAAGGTTTCTGGAATTAAGGAGATTTAATACACGAAGAACATTAAACAAAAGATTACTACTCAGAAAATGAAAAACTTCAACCAGTAGCAGATGCTTGAAGTTGCTGTAATCTTATCAAATCTGTTTTTGTGATGCACCATAGCTTGAGCAGAGCCTGCAGTTTATGTCTAAGAAAGAAGCACTCAACATTCTTAATCCCAAGTAAGGGCCTTATGTAACTTCTCTCTCTTCATTCCTTTCATTAATTAAATGATGGGAACAGCTAACAGCAAGGGAACAGCGTAAAGAACCCCTGGTGCCCTCAGTGTGCCATCTGCACTTCATGGAACACAGGGGAAATGCAGCTCCTGCCCTAAAAACTCCAGAGGGCACAAGCTTCCCTGATGAACCTGCAGAGCTCTCAGTAGGGGCACCACAGGTCCGAGCAGGGACACAAACGCTGTGGGCTGAATGTGAAATACAGGGTAAAAGCTGAGGTGGTCCTTCACCCCTGTTCTAACTCTTTTATGCCCACGGGATGAGGGTGGAAGCTGTGCAAGCTTTCACTCTGAAAGGTGCCTGTGCATAGAGCAGACCCTCCCACGCAGAGCTGTGCTCAGAAAGCTGCTCAGGCATCACTTCTGCTCACCCCACAGCTCTGGCAGCCTCAGCTGTCTTGGCCCCTTGCTGGCAGCAGAGCTCTCCTGGTAATGTTCTGCAGCAATGCAAAATCCTACCAGTCCTACAGGGTGGAAAGCCCTTGCTGGCAGCAGAGATTTTACAGCCTTGCAAGGTTAACCACGCAGAGCAGAGGGACATCCAGTGTTGGCAATCACTGGGTCCACACCAGGATCACAGAAGGTCTCCAGGAAAAAGAAAGGGAACTGGGAGATGGCAGAGGCTGGTCACCTGCCTTGAGTGACTGCATCCAGCCCCAAGGAGCCAGGTGGGGGAGCAAATGCCATGGGAATCCATCACTCAGTGATGGTGTTTTCTGCCGTGGAAAGCTCCTGTGGACCAGGACTGGGAAGTGACACTATTCCCTCATATTACATATTCCCACATGGGACTGTTTCTCCAGTAATGACACTCTGTGATATTTAGAGTAATCTGGTTCCAAAGAGGAGTAACATATCCAAGACCAAAATGCTGCCAACCATATTGGCCAATGCTCCCTTGCTTAAACTCCCACAAGTTCCAAATGCACTCAGGTCTGGCCAATAGTTCATTAAGAAGTCACTTTTCATGAAATGAAGCAAATATTATAGAAGATATAAGCAATAATACTCTGATCTCTTGTTCACTGAAGCTTATCCAGCTGCAATATTTAAGGTACTAACAACTTTGATCATTTAAAGCTAGAGACAGCTAGACCAAAACCATGGCTTTGACTTAACAAAATATCACAGGCACCTGAATATCCATTTCCTCACAACCAGCATGACAGATTTTGTTGGCAAGTATTTCACATACTTTAAGAAAAAAACATAACCATCCTGTTTATTGGCTGTATCATCATAATGTCACCATCATTGTTAATCTACAGCATAAACAGGTATTCAAGCAATCCTTAAAAAAAACCAAAAAACAAATTACTCACTCGACAGAATATAGTGTCTCTTTCAGAATCATTAGTGTCAATCATGTGAGTACAAGTTTTAAGTGCTGTTGAAATTCAAGCTACTTAAACAATAGATCATCATATGGAACCACTTCACCACTTCCCACAGCCCATGAGTAAACCCAGTGTTAAAAACTCTGCTCTAAAACTCCATCTTTATTTTTAACAATGAGGTAAAAACTGACAGGAAAAAACAATGCCTATTTCTTCACTCAGTTTCCTAATTTTTAACCTTCTAAGCTTAGAAAACTATGATTTCTTATGAAGATCGAGATGTTAGTGCACATAACTCAAGAAAGGATATGGGCCCTTGTATGTCACTGTTAGAAGGCAGAAATCAGACCAGACTGCAAAACTCGTAACAAAATTAGCTTTTGATTCCTAGAATTCAGTGGCATCATTCATTGATTTCTGCCAGCTGAACATCTGCATTTCATTGGAGGGTCTGAATTTAAAATTATTCTGGAGACTTGCAAGTGCCAAAGAACTTTGTCCAGACAGAAGGAGCATTTTCCTTATTCCCAGGGCAGGCTTCTACCAGTGTGAAACATGGCAGCAAAGGCCAGAGGTGATCTGGGACGTGTTTTATGCTCCATCACCTTCATTTCAGGATTGGCAAACCACACTGTCATCAGAAGCAATCCTACTGCTGAAAGAGCTACTGACAACTGGAGAATCCCAACTGTTAAACACTGTAACTGTTTGCAACAGCAAGTGCAGAAGCTCATCATATTGTCAAATAAAATAAATCCTGAAAGCTTTCCTTTATAACCTCTCAGTCCCTAACTTCCATCCAGAACCTTCACCTGAGTTACTGTAGATCAATCTAGCAAAAAAATGAAAAATGAGAAAGTGGAAAGAAAGGAGGACTCGGACATTCAGTGAAATTATTTTCATGCATTGCAAGGTTTCTGACTAACAAAACCCCATATTTTACTGCTTGTTCATTTTTATACTCTGTTTTGCCTTATTTTCTGATGATCACTTGTCTTTTATATTTGACAGGAAACCTACATGCCCAAACAACTTTCTTGACTTCCTATTAGGGAGAGCAACACAAATATTCGCACACACACATAAAAAGAACATAAACAGCAATACATTAAGTGTTTACTTTCTGCTTTGGATAAAGTATGACCCTTTTCATACCAGAAGAAAAATCTCTCTCTTGAAAACAGGCTGCTCCTGAAACTCAGAAGAGATGAATGCCCTATTTAATACTTTTGAAAAGGCTGAATTACTGCACAGATGGTCATCACCTTAGCAGCTCTTGCATAATTGTAGAAAAACTTCACACACACTTTTGCAGACCTTAGGGAATTTTAATGCATTTTATGGAACCCTTCAATAATATGAAAGGAATCCATGCTTGCCAGCTAGTGTACATCTTTAATAAGAGAACAGCTACTCGCAGTGGTGTGATCCATGGTGTTAGGATTGAAGCAGCAGAGCTCAGAGAGGCTGATGGGCCAACAGGACATGCCCAGAGCCAAGCCAGGGAGGGGGACCTGACCCCTGCACCCTGCTCTTGCTCCCCTCTGATGATGAGCTTGAGGATGACAGGGGAGCTCCTGAGCATGGCCTGCACTTTGCTCTCATTCAAATGAGTTCAGGTCATCACCTCCAAGCCTATTGCACAATGTGAACCAAAACACCTTCAGAAGCAGCTTGAGAATTCATTTCTAAAGCTGCCTCCCACTCTAAACTAAAGAAGAGGCACCTCAGGTGAAATCCACTGTCCCACCTGCCCTCAGCAGCAGCTGCAGCTCCAAAGTCAGCTCAGTCTGGGTGGTGCCTGCTGCTGACCTTGCTTCCCCTGGTGATGGAGCCTGTGGTGTGCAATGTTTGCATCCTGTCTCAACAGCAGCTTTGCAGGAAACCTCACACATAAAGCTGTTTGTCCTTCATGAAGATGAAACCTGAATTGAAAATAGGCCGTTATGCAGAGAGGGTTTAATTTATGCCTCCCTATACAAGCTGGAATGAAAGCAGCCCACAGAAGAATCTAAACACTGAGCTTTATCTCCGGGCAAGTCGGAATTCAAGCTTTTAATGTTCATTTTGCCTTCCTGTTTTTCAAACTGTCCAGGAGAAAAGGATAATAATGGAACAATTTTTCATATAAAATGTGCATTATGAATAGCCATTAGCTGACAAAAAAAAAAGTGAGAGGAAAAGCAGGTAACACACCATGTAAATCTTTGATGAGAATGGAAGCTTCAGGAAGATGTAAAAGTCAGGGCCGAATACGCTGAGATTAAATGGAATTCTCAATTATGCTGTTGGAAAATGAAGTGGGTATAAATTTGATTTGTCTGCAGCTACAGTCCTGTAGGTTGCTTGGTAATGGACACTGACAAATAAGTCTAAAATCACTCAATCTCTTCCACAGGTTGCAGAATAAGACTGTGTCAAGATATAGATGTAATGAGGAGTTTAAGAGCAGTTTTCTCTGCTATTGGCATAGAAATGCCATGCATATGTGCAGAGATTAAAAATGAACAGGACAGAGGGAGGAATAGGCAGGAAGAAGGGACAAATTTGGAAAACTCAACCATAAGTTTCTAATGAGCCAAACCAATTTTGTAAACTAAGCTTTAAAATGTAAATTGTCCTCATTCCTTCGGTAAACTGTTAGCACAGAATTTAAAAATGTGAAAGACATCATTTTTAAAGACTGCTGACTAAAACCTCTGCTCCCTATTTTCACATTATTTCACCTTATTGCTCTTATAATTTCTATTATGGTAATAGTGGGAATAAATCAGGATCATTACTGAAGTGACTTACTTTAGTAAACGAAACTACATGGTTAGAGACAGGCCCTGCTCCAATATGCACAAAATCTGAATTTAAAAATACTCTTGTGGCTACAAAAAAGGGCATAAAATTATTTTTATTTCAAATTAAGATACAATCTCTGGGCCTAACTTTGGAGTAACCTCTCAGAATCAACCTATGCTGCACTGTCTGAACACTGTGCCATGAACTAAGCTGGGAAGAGTGAATGATAAAGTTTTGATTCTGTCAATTAAGTCCTGTGAAAAACTCATGGATAGGTTTTCCTGGATAGATCCTCACTCAGGTGTTTTTTCATCCCTGCAGGAAGCTCTGAAGGCAATAAGAGAAAGAGTCTTAGAGGTGATCAGTTACTGAGAGAGCTGAAGAGAACTTGGAGGTCACATCACTCTAACACAGCTTCAGAGAGCCAAAATTAGCATAACATTCAAAATCTCATGATCACCTACAAAAAGCCTGTGGGATTCACAGAAGCATCACAGAAGCAAAACAATAATTAAGGGTGGGAAGATAGCAGCACAAGAAGGCCCCACTCAGATTCTTCCCTAAGTTATGATCATTCTGGTGGTGTTCTCATTCTTTCTGTGCTTCCTCTTCCCTGTGGCAGAGAGGTGTTGAAACAGCAAAACACAAAGCAGCATTGTTCTCCAGTTCATTAATAAGAAATGGCATGGTTTCATTCATGTTGCATTTGTAGAAATAAACCAATAACTTTTCACCATATTCTGGCCACTGTGTCCAGTGAAAGCTTCTGAGGCTTTGCTCTTGACACTTCCACTCCTTTTTTCCTCTGACAATCATGGCAAATTTCTGACCTATTGATGGGATTCTTCAAATTCAGAGAATTTGTTGAAAGTGATAATGATAGCTAAAACACAAATGTTGTTAGTCTTCCCAAAAGCTAAGAGAAATTAATAGCTGAGACTACAAGCTGACAATTCCATCACTGAAAGCAGTTCAGAAATTGGCTTGGACTGCAGGACAGCCAGGATTTTACCTTGTGGGTGCCATCTGAAAATGCTCTGTTTGCCATATTTTGCTTGTACCATATGGAATGTAAATATAAAACTTCCCTCCTACTCCAGAGCACTCAGCCTCGACTACAGCCACACCTCACATCTTCTCACAAACAGATGGCAAGGCTCTTAATATTTCATGGCACTGCCCTTCACAGCTACAGGCTTTGCACAAATAAACAAAACACACATTAGACAGCACTTTGCATCTTGCAATGAAATACATCGGGGGAACATTTAGCACAACTTTGGTACATGCAACAGAAGAACAGAAAATAAGGAGTTTTATTTTTTAAAACAAGAATATACAATAGACATTCCCTGTCTCCATTAATTCTGTGAGTTTTCAATACAGAGTGCCTTTGGTGAATACACTTTTAACATTATAAATGTATCACTGAATGGTAATTACTGCTGTAATAGCTATAATGTGTAATGCACTACTTGTTAACATCTGGTAGTTGACCCTTTGATTGTTTAGTGCTCTCACTTCACTGGGGTTATTTAATTACAAATGGATCCTGTTATCTTGTATTAACCACCACATCAAGTATTATTGTCCAATTAATGAATAGCTATTATTTACAAAATATGAATAGATAGCATTTAAAATGAACTAGTTGAATCTTTAAAGCATATATTTATGCTCAGCAAATTCAGCTCAAGCCAAGCTGAAGGTCTATCCAGCCACAAGTAATTGGACAGCAAAGGAGCAAATCACTGCCTGATTCTGCTAACTTCTCCCTTTTGATTGACTTGAAAGACATTAAATAATTTTCTGGTCAAAAATTGTTTTTCTGTATTTTAAAGATTTTGACATGAATTGAGGAAATGAAACTCAAAATGAACAACCACATTCATATCTCTTAATATTTACCATCCATGGGTTCATCTCTCAGCTAGGAGTCACATGTTGGGACTATAATCCAAAGATCAGAAAAGCCAAGAAAAATCTCACTTTTTCCTTTGGTATTCTTTTTCTAAACTCTTTGCAGATCTAAACTGCATTGAAAACATGGGAATACACCAAGGATGAGTTTTACTGTATAGTCTTGCCACAGTAACAAGCAGTAACAAGAACCAGGCAGGGTTCTCTAGGTACAAATTTGAGATTTTTATCACCTCTCCCGTGGCATTTTGGACACACAAAAGTCAATTGAGCTAAACAGACATTTCACATAATTTCATGTATTCCTCTGTTCTGTAAAAAAAACCCTGTGGAAAGACACCTTGTATGATTTATATTTAATTTCCTGTAGCCTTTTATGTAGGCTTGGTATATATTGATGTGAAATGAACATCACTGATGATTCAAACAGTAAGGGACACTTCAAAAAGAAAAAGATAGTGAAATCTGTATCCAGAAATTTCTGCATGGGGAGAGCCTTAAGACTGGGCTAGTTTATCTTTTTCACTGTTTTTTTTTTTTTCTCCCAACACTGCTTTTCCCTTATTAGCCACAGAGCAAAAACAGGAGTCTGTGAAAAACCCCTTGTCAGAAAGTGCTCAACTTCCTTTAAATTTCTCTATATCAGCAGCACTGGAAGCTATTGTTCCAACACGACACATAAGCACATTTTCTTTTCAGAGTGAAAGAAAGTAGGTCTCTCTAAAACAAGCTGTGAGTAATTACTTCTCAAGGTTCTATTCATAAAACACATCTGTTTTATAGTCAGGTCACATTTATGCCACATGGTTTTGTGTGCACTTCAAGTTGATTTAGTCTATTCAACAAGAGGGAAAAGTTGTTTTTTTTTTTTTTTACCAGTATTTTTCAGGGATGGGATGAGTGGCCCTTCACTCTCCCAAGTAAAAGAAACAAGAATTATTGAAGAAATTAGCCATCAGAAAGGCTTTGTTTCCTCTGTGAGCTCCCTGCTAATGGCAGCATTGTGGTTCACAAGCCCATACGTGTTGTGGCTCATCTCAGGATCACCAGCCCCTGAGCTCTTGTTGCTAAGAAACAGCACTCAGTTATATTTGAAATATATATTATGAAAAGGTGCTGCTTTTCTTTGTGAAATAAATATGTTGCTAGATTGACAGCCAGGGAAACAGGCTGAAGGATGTATTGTTTCTTTCAGTGCTCCACAATACCAGCCATGTGCCCTGATTAAAGCACTTTAAGCTGTGCAACATCCGTTTAGCTGCTGGCATTGTGCTAAAACGGCTCAAAAGTGCTTTGTACAATTAAATTCAGCCTTTATTGCAAAAGATATTTATTCCCATTGAGCTAGAACCTGAAACTTGGAGTCCTCATTATCTGACTAAACGTGGAGCTGGTACATGTCCATGACACAAATGTGTGTGCATCTCATTTCTGAGTCTGTGTGTGACCAGACACATCCTCACAATATTTTCCTCACTGGAGAAAATTATTTCAACAAGACCATGATATTGCTCCTAAAGACAAAGAATTTAAAGCTTCACACCTTCCTCTCCCCTCCAACTTTAAATCTTTATCAGTAAAGAAAATATGCAAAATAACCCCAGATGACCATCAGAGGAAAAGGAGTTAAAGGAAAGTTTCTTAAAAGGAAATTGTTTCTCCTAAGTATATATTAGTAAATAATTAGATACAAAAATCCATAACATCTGCTTCTCCTGATCTAAGACTTTCAGGTTATTTTGTATTTCCTTCTTTGATAAGATTATTCTTTGCCAGCATGTTAACTGTAGTCATAAACAAAAATTTGGAAAATACAATTAATCTTAAAAAGACACATAAGATGAATGCCTTTTTAACAATGCACTAAATTACCAAAAACAATTGAGAATTAAGACTGCCACCTATTCAGTTCCATTGAATGTCTCTAAAATTTTTGCAAGGGTATTCATCTTCTTACAGATTATTAAATCTCTTGTCCCTTTTGTAACAAAATTTAGAAGTTCAACAACCACAATTTCCCATATCATGGTTGCTCCCGAGGCAACAGCATTAACAAAAGCCTTTTCCAATGGAAAGTTATTCAGCTCATTACCTCTAATTAATTAGGGCAGAACTGCTGCCCTCATGAGCCAGTGAGGACTTGGTGATTCAGAAGATATAACTGGAGATCCCAATAAGGTCTGGAGGGGGCACACCTTTTGTTTAAATTAGGAACACCCACTGGCACTGTAGGACACAACATCTTCTGTGATCCTCTGACTTCAATTAATGGGACTTTGAACAAATTAATGGTCTGAAGAATGATAATAGTAGCAGAAAATTGAGAAAGAATGGGCTGACATGAGCAAATATTAACAAAAATAAACAAATTTTTGATGCAGAGTCATTCCTGAGTCTCTTCTCATGAAACTTTGGCTCTGGTTCTGTCTTACACTGGTGACCTTCTAAAGCAGATTTGAGATAAGAAGTTAAGTAGTAACAATCATGAACATAATTAAGATATACTTTAGGAATCCTAAATTAAGCCTGTCACATGCAGGGGTTTCATTTTAAGTTATGGTGTATATCAAAATCCTTGCTATCTTTGCAAGGACCACAAAAAAAAAGTTTGCAATTTCTTATTTAATTTCCATTTTAAAATATGTATATGCTTATACAACTATATACATATGTATGTATATTTTTTGATGCAAAGATGTGGTAGCAATCAGCAACAAAATAAAAAAAAAGGAACTGTTCAAAAGAAAATGAAGCAAAATCACTCAAAGTGCCAAGCTTCAAATGCTTTTAAATGAATTGATAAGATTACAAATGTGAAAAGCAGAACTCGCAGGAAATTCTCATATTGTTTTCTGCTTAAAAATACAAAGAAAATATTAGGACATAAAGAGAGTCCTAACAAAATAATTGAGTCTAGATCCCGTAAATGCAATTTTTATGATTTTCCATTAGACAAAATTTGAATTGAAAATGTTGTTCTAAAAATAAATTACTTGTCTTGACTTCTCATCTCTACCCATTTTATAAGAATCCACAGGTTTATGTCAGTGACTTAATCCACACCTTAAACTTCACTTCTCCTAAGGTACAACCACCCTTCCAAAAACACTCTTTATTTATGTTTGAACCAAATTCCCTTCCAGTGAAAGATATCCCGTGTGCAGCTTCCACAAAGCTCAGCATGTTAATGAGGTTCTTAATGAGCTTAGAACTGTTAGCTTTGGTCCAAAGGATCAGCCTGGCTGAGACAGATCTTAGCACAAGCACAAATAAGTGATTTCATATCACAGTATGGTTTATTTTCAAGATGAAAAAAAATTATAGATTAAGACAGAAACAGAGCTCACCAGGACTTCCAAACAATAGCACAACGAAAAAAAAGAAATATCCCCAAGCTGAAAGAAAAAGCTGAAAACTGTCAAAGTCTATGTTCTTACAAGCTGCAAAGTTATAAACTGGGATTGGTGGGGAGTTGGGATGCCAGTCTCCAGCTGCCCCACAGGCTGCAGGCAAAACAAAAATGTGATTGCTGAGTTTGAGACTTGCCATTGCAGAATCCCACTCCAAAGATAAAACATGCATTTGCTGTTGTAGGTGATAAAAAAGCAAAACAGTGCAGAGAGAGAGGCTCTCTTCTGTAGAAGGTCTGGGAATTCTGAATTTATTTTTTTTTTTTGACAGATTAAAGCCAAAACAGAATTCCAATTCTGTGAAAGACAACTAAGACAAATTATTAAGGAAATTACTTAGATTGCTTTAGGACACAATAAAAATGAATTTTTTTTTAAAATTTGTAAGAACAAGCTGAACTCGATCTTCATAGATTTTTTGATCCTTGTCTCCAATATAACAAATGGACTGAACTTAATTTAAACAACCTTATGAATTCCTTGGATGGTACAGTTTTTCAGACAGTGCATTTTGCAAGTCTGGATTTAAACTTGTCATTAAGAAGGCACCAATGCCTCTTCTCTGGCCCAGGAATGTATTTTCTTTTAAGAATATCTGATGTTCTGCAGATATCCTGCCACACTGACATCAATTGCTGCCATGGATGAGCTCTGTCTGTGGGACAAAAGGCCCAGTTCAATTTCTCTGGACATCTTCTACTAATGATATTATGGTGTTAATTCAGATTCAATTGAAGGTCAGGACACTCAGAAAATAACTGCAGAAACTAGGTCCTCCTTTGAAGAGGGAAATGCACTTCCATCTACAAATGACATGGAAATTCAGTTCCTCAAGGGTGAAAAGCTGGGCCCTTAAAAAAGCTGGAGATTTTTGTTTGTTTTGGGTTGGGGTTTTCTTTTCAAGGGGTTTTTGAGGGAGAGGGGATGTTGGACAGGGTAGAGGGTTGGGTTTTCTTTTTAATTTTTGTAAATATTCAGCCAAAAAGAGAAGACTGTGCAGGTAATTTACTGCCTATTCCTACCTCACAACTCCTTAAGGACAATTTATCTTAACCTGTTTGGATCAAAACTAAGGCTCTTTGATTCCAGAGAGTGTTTCTTTTTCTTTTCTTTTTTTTTTTTTTTTTAAATAAAATTTAACACACAGAAGTAGAAGAGAGTAGAGTTCAGAAGAAAAGCAATGCCAAGTTTAGCATTGCTATGCAAAACCAACATAATGTATACTCTAGAAAATTCTTTCATCTCTTCTTAATTGCTTCTCCCTTGAGAGACACAGACAAAAAAAATATTAAAAAAAAAAAAAGCAAGTTTAGTTCAAGCATTAATATTTGTATTACTAATATCTTATAAAGGATTTGGAATGCATTGGACCAAAAAAAAAAAAAACCCACAAACCAAATCCATTCAAAAAGACAGTTTTGTTTTCCTGCTGCTGTGCATTTCTTCTGAGTGAGTAATAATAATATGCAAGATTGCAATGAGAGGTTTGCTGTAGCTGAGGCTACAACTAAATGAGAATTGCAAAAGCCAACAAATTCGAGCAAAAGGACAATTTCCCAAGGCACAGGACCCTGCTGCTCGGCTGGCACAGCAGGAGCCACACTGTGTCACTGAGGCCATCACTCTCTCTCTCTCACAACCTGAGCCATAAATGATCCATAAGAGTGCCCATTACCTCCCCACCCAATTAAAAAACAAGGTATTAACCAGAGAAACAAAACCAAACCAAATTCCAAGTTAAACAGGTCAATTTTTTTGGTGTTACATTCTCTGAAAGAGGAAGGGAGAGCCAGTGGAGCTGAAAAGCCTCAGGACTTCAGAGAGGCCCAAAATGCAGCAAAACGGAAACTTTCAGTGCTGGGCGGAAGCAGATGGCAAAACACGGGAACTTCTCCTCCTCCTCCTCTTCCAGCACCCTGCTCCAGGAGATGAGAGCCAAGAAATTGCCTCATTCTCTTGAAGTTCACTGGAGATCTTCCCATCCGGGATTTATTGGCAGCTTGGATATTACTGCAAGCTTGTTGTAAACCACCTGGTTTAATCTTAACATCAAAGAGCCTGGGATTTAATTTATGGAACTTTTAAAGTTTTTCTGAGCCCGTAGCAGCTAAGTATATTTCACATCCCATCTGCTTTCATTCTTGTTTCTTCCTCACAAGAAACTATTCTGGTAACAATCACACTTGGGCAGAAGTTAAAGCCAGAAAAATGCAATAAATGAATATTCTGAAAAATACAGAAATGAGGAGCATGTTCGTATCTATTTCACTGCAAAAGAGAATTACACTCATACAATTTTTTTCTGAGAAAAATTATTCTAAATTTTTTTCCATAACCATGAAAAATACAAGTTGCAAGTAATTTTGAGGGTGAGAGGAGAAGAGGAAAAATAAGTACCTGTTAATGCAGTAGAATTCCACTGCAAGGATTATCAGGCATTCCCACTTCTTCATCAATAAAAGCACAATGACTTAGTTCACAGTGTTATATTTTTTGGTGATTCATTGCTCCATCTTTTTGACAGCTACTTCCACTCCCAATGTACAGAGTCATGTTAATGTTCTCCAATGTTGTAATGAACATTAAAGTATCAAGCATTTTCCTTTCTCTTACAAGAGATGTTCTATTTCCAACAGCACTCAAAAGCTCTGAATGCCTTTCCTTCTATTCAGGCTCCTTGATATTTTCTTGAAAATGGGTTGTTAAAGGCATATTTTTCTGTAATGACTTAGTATTTAAGTCAAAGTTGAACTAAATTTTGGAGTAGGGAAAGAAATTCTAGAGCATACACCATATTGCCTTAGCACAAAATTGGATCAGCCCTTTGTGCCTTTAATATCTTAGGTATTTACCCCCCACCAGGTACATAAACAAAAACATTAATAATTATTTTTTCCCTGAAAAACTAGATGAGGTAGTGCAGTATAATCCACCTCAGTATCAATTCAAATCTGCAGATTTTAAAGCACCACCAGATTCCAGAAATCATCACTCTCATTTTCCTTAGGTCTCAAGTGTTTCATTCCAGCACTTTCTGGTGTGTTCCATGCTCCTCATGCAAGATATTGCAGCATTCCTTTTACTGCCACTGACTGAAATTCATTTTACTAGATGCACCTATGGCCTAGTAAAACATCCTTCTTTAAACAAAGAAACCCAGAGCTGCTGATAAATTAAACAAAAAGGTTTGAATACAGATGCACTCCCACCCACCCTGCCCAGTTTTAGTCCTCAGGAAGAAGCTCACTGTGCTTTCTGAACCATGACAGATTTTTCACCTTAGTCTTCATTCGCTTCTTTGGGTCAGTTTTTAACGTTAAGCAAAAAAAAGGACTTTTCATCTTTAGGAAAATTGGCAGATGTATTTGGTTTGGGTTTTTCTTTTTCCCCTGTTGCTCATTTTAGATTATTGCCCTCCTGTGTGATAGAGTCCAATGAAACTGGAGTGTATCTCACTGGTGTTTTGTGAAAATGACAATTCCTGATAAAGTGCTAATTATTTTCCACAGGGATAGAAGTTTACTTTAGCAAAAAGCTTAATAAAAAATATTTCAGAAGAAAAAATTCTGTTAAGCAGCTCCAGAGCCAAATTTCCTCTTTCTGGGATAAAGTGACTCTGCTGTTACTGAAACATTCTGCCTTTCCCAGGCTACTGAGCTTTACAGAACAAAGGGCTGAGGAAACTGCTGGCCCACAGGACAAAATCAGTCATTTTGCTGCATCACTTTCTCCACATAAGGAGCTATTTCAAACACAGCAATTTTTGTTCACCCTTATGTTTAGAGCACCTTTTACCTGTCTTGTATGAACCAGGGTTGTACATGGAGCCACAGTTCTTGGAGGGAAGCATTTCACATCATTGCACTTTTATATTTGGACAGTTCCAAACAAGCACATGAAGGAAAACTATGTGAGGAAACCAAGAAAATCAACCTGATGTTGGGCTGATGGACATGAGGATGGTTGGGCAGCTTAAATTGACAGAAAACTGGGAAAATGCAATGACTATTTCTGAATTGGCAGCAAGACATCCAGGAGGACACATCAAGCAGAAAAGTTTTGATATAAAACTTCATCAACAGAGAGGTTGGGATAGAGATGGAGTTGTCAGTGAACAAATAATTGGAATATATAGAATATAATGTGTAACAGGAGAAAGAAAAGGGTGCAGAGAAAGAAGAAAGCAAAGGGAACTCAGGGAAAATCCCACAGACAGGAGATTCATCAGAGATGCTCACAGAAGAGCCAGAGATTGGACACAATTGGCAAAAGGTGTATTCATAAAATATTGAGGAAACTCAGTTTTTCTTACCCAAATTATGATGGACAATGCCAAAAATACCATCATTCTCTTAAGCTGAACTGGAATTTACCTCTCCTGTTTTAGCAGCACTCTCCACCCTTTCCTTAGCAAGGTGAGTACAAACACCACATGTGACATTGATATTGTGATATAATGAACCAACCTAAACTTTGTCAAGCCTTTTAAAACAAACACATTTCTTCAGGCCTCCTCAGAACAATAACTTTCAGTGATGTCAAAACAATGACAGTCCATTTCCAAAGTGCCAATCCAAGGCACTGTAATTGAAAGCACCATTTAAACAACAACAATAAGGATATGAAACACGTATCCATAGTTTATAATAACACAATGTGCTCTATACCATTAACTTTTAATTAACTCCAATTTTGCCACAATTAAACTCAATTAGAGCAGAATGTCTGACATTGCAATTAGCTGTATATAAACACCCCAGTTGGTGTCACATTGAATTAATGTCTCCTGGTGGTGGCCTCTCTTTCCAAGGATAATGGATTTACCACCATCAGACTGTTAATTGGACCTGGCACCTCGTGTGTTGTGTGTATCTCAGACATAACACCAGATCTTTGCTTCCTGAACAACTGCTTGTCACAGCTACACAGATTCCAAATGCAACCAGCCAAATTCTTTACTGCACTGTATATTCTGTAATCATTGCCTTATAGAAAAACTCTTAAAAATTTGGGCATCCTATTTGGTTTTTTGGTTGTTTTTTCTTTAATCCCAAATGTTACATCCCGTTTTCTCTTCAGTTGCTTGTCAACAACAAAAATTATTAGTTAAAAATGCCATCACACACGTAGAAAAAGAAATTATATCCATTAGCCAGCACCGTGTTTAGTGGAATAAACGGTTGCTTTTTAGTAGAGTGCCATTTGAGTCATCTATTTTTTCTGTCCTTTTACATGTTAGAAGCTCAACCGTGATCATGAACAATCCTGAAATTATTAGGGTTTAGCCTAGTCCATCACAGTCTCAATGGGCAGCAGTTAGACAACAATTTAGCTTGATTTTGGATGCTGATGTAATTATGCAGCTCCAAAGACAGATATTAAGACAACACCACCCATCAGCTCATTGCCACCTCACCATTGCTGAGTCACGTGTGTGACACCACTTCTCATTACCCAGAGAGCTAATCAACATTTACTGCTGCTGAGTGCACTGCTACCCTGCCTCAAGCAGCAAATCTGTGAGATTGAGGGTGGCAGCAGAAGGAAACAAAGAAACCTGATCCTAACACCTCCAGGGAAATGGTTATTCAAATCCTCTGGGTTCCCTAACTGCTAGAAAAATAAAAGTTACAACCAAATCTGACTCAACAGACAGGTAAAACTCAAACTCTGGCTTCACAAGGAAAAATGAGCATTTAGATCCCTGCATGTTTAACCCTAAAAAAAACCTGTAGAAAAAATTTACACTAAGTCCTGTAAAAATACAGAAAGTTGGGTGACAATGTACCACATCTTTTAAAGAGCTAAATCTTGTTCCAGGAGACCCTAAGTTTCTAACACTGAAACCAATGGGCAGTGGAGTTGTATAAATGCTGAGTTAGTTGTTTGTGGGTGTTTTTGAAAATTATACATTTCATCTCCAAATTCTAACAAACCACCGCTTCCTTTCCTTCTGTCCTAACACCTCCATTTCATCCCTGTTCAGAATAAAGAAAACAGCTTGTGCAGAAGCTGGTAAATTCTTTATGCTACTCATACATGGCAAGTTTTGAGCTCTGAAAAGGAGAACATGCTCATTAATAAGCACTTTTAATAAGTCTAGTTTAAAATTATGCTTATAAACTTCATACACATGTCCTGGTGTTCTCTGTGAGCAGATAAAAGAGAATTGACCCGGTGGAAATTACTTTCCATAATTACATGCTTCTCCAAAGTTTGGGGATTTAGAGCAGAATGCATAATTGGTTCAAATCACACCTTTTACTGTGGCCATAAAATACTGTAATTTATGGTGCTGAATAGCAAAAATTAAGCCCAAGTAGCTCCTAGCAGCACATTTGCTTCTCACTTAACCAAGATGATAATATCAGCAGGAGCAAAGGATCCTTCAGCAGAGCTGCAGCTCGAGTCACTGCTGATGCTGCGTGGGGAGCAGCAGCTTTCAAATCACCCCAAGTCCTTCTGGGGGGACCAGGATGTGCTCTGCATGGCATGGGGTGAGGTGAGCACAGTGCTGGCATTCTGTGAGCTGCCAGGTGTAAATGTCGTGTTCTGTGGCCATTTCCTACAACATGGGACAATATCCAAGCCAGACTGAGAAAAATGGATGGTGGAGATAGAATACACTAGGGGAGGGGAAGGAAGGGAGGAAGGGAGGGAGGAAGGGAGGAAGG